>CM054183.1:88834570-89434570 GCA_028829895.1 Sinotaia quadrata | reverse complement strand
ACTACAACCCACTTCACTCTTCTTAAAACCACAACTCACCTCACTCCCAACTGCCTGGCAAACCATATCTCTAACTTGCAAACTTAATTTTATATCTACAACCCACTCCAATTCCTGTCTGGCAAATCATATCTCTAACTGGTACCCTTAATTTTATATCTACAACCCAACCCAATTCCCAACTATTTGGCGAACCTTCATTAAGCTAAATAAGCATTCTCTGACTGGCACCCCTAATGTTATGTCCACAACCCCTCCATTCCTGTTGACAGTAGTCAGCTGATCAACAGAATTTTGATACATTTTTGCTCTTCAGAAGTCAGTTTACTAATAAAATTGTGCCTATTTTTTAACTGTGCAAAATGTTCTGACTCCAGGGACATACCTTTGACAATTAGGCAAACAATGCAAATACTTACCTCTCCATCATCAGAATCTTTGTATCGTTTCATTACTTTGCCTGTCAGAATGTCAATTAGGCACACCGTATTACCACCACACGTTGCTAGAATGTTGCTTGTCTCCCCTGTAAAGACAACAAATTGTATGAACTAGTGTACATAATCTGGTTGCAAGGTAGTGAAACCTTGCTGAAACATAAACTGCACTGCAGAGAAGTATGTCTGCAGCAGGCAGACTTATCCGTTAGAAACATGCCGTTATAACTTATATTAGCACCATTAAAACTTTTTAAGGAATGGCATGTTACTATGGTGGTGTTATAGGCATGTTTTTAAATTTACTATGTAGTATTTCTGGCATATTATTAAACTTAAAATTAATATGATAGTGGTTTTCTGACATATTATTGAACTTAAAAGGATGGGTGATGTTTCTGACATAATTCTAAACTCAAAAGGTAGTGTTTTTGGCATTTTACTAAACTTAATACTAGGCTGGTGTTTCTGGCATGTTCCTAATTTAAAAGGGTAGTATTTTTGGCTTGTTATTAAACTTAATATAATGGATAGTTTTCAGATATGTTACTAAACTGAATATCACAGTGGTATTTGTAGTGTGCTGCTAAGCTTGATAACATGGTGTTTCTGGGTATGTTATTTAACTACCAAGGTGAGTGATATCTGTGGTGTGCTTCTAAACTTAAATTTAATGTGCAGATTTTCCTTAATGACCTAACAAGTTTTATACTATGAAAATTAAATAGCTTTATTTCCAAACTAATCAATTTTTTTCTTGCCATGTTAATAATTTTACCAAGTTAAAATCAACAGTTATGGCCCTTGTGTTATGACTTTGATAAAATCACTTGTAAACTTTCTTTTGTACCTTCAAAAGTTGCTTGTGCAGCAAAATGAGAATGCATTTTCAATATTTCACCAAATAAATTCCTAACCCAACAAAAATGATCCACATATTAGAAGAAGCATATAGTGTGTGTTGATTTTCCCCCTGTTACAAATTAAAGATCTGAATAGAATAATAATGTTTATTTCTCCTCAAAAAATAGTTGGGAGAAGTAACACTAAAAAACAAAATAAAAACAGGGAAACAAAATATTCATATCTCTTGAACAGCACAACAAGGTTGACCTTGAAATTAGAAAGATAAAAGGATCTATTCACAACACATTATTATACTGTTTAGCTTATAATGAGGGTTTAGTTTTAAATTATTCATTTATTTTACCCGAGTTGGTGTGCTCTGGTTCAAATGCACAGGACCACACCTTCATGTTGGAGATTTCTGGATCACCATGACAACGAATAAAGTGGTGCGGATAGTACTCTGCTAATGCAGGCTAAAAATAAATCAATAAAAAGAAAACGAAAGTGAAAGTGAAGAAAATGTGGACATTTACAGTTATTCACAATTTAACTTGGCCCTCCACTTATCATCACTCTTTCACATATGACATATGATATGTCACACCCCAGCCACATAATCACATTCACAATCACTATTAGTATTACAAAAATCATAATCACTGAAGTTCCATTTGTACATAGACTGGGCTCTTACAACAATTAAGTTTTAAATTGACATTTTAATAAATGAAATTTAAGAAGTTTGAAAATATGTGAAAACAGTATCTGCAGCTTTGGCTTTCACCAGAGAAAGACTTACTTCCCATGTACTGATTGATGTAGGGTTGCAATATTGTTAAATTAGTAAATACCATATATGATTAAATGTCTTCTTATAATAATACAATCATATCTTTAGTAGACTTTATAAAGACATAGATGATAAATGTATCGAGTGAATCAGACCTTATATCAATTATCAAGATAAATGTGACAGGGGACACCATCATCCTATTACAAGTTGACATAAAGTGGACCTGACATTTAATATCTAATGATGACATGTATACACACATACTGACACCGTTTCCTAACATTACATTTAAGTCATCCAGAGATAACAAAAAATAAAAATACATAGTCTAGACTAACAATAACATTAAGTCATCTAGAGATGACATACATAGCACAGTGTACCTAACATTAAGTTATCTAGAGATGACAAACACACACCGTCATACACAATGGTCATGATACTACATCAAGAGAGGACAAACACACACTGTTATATACACAGTGGTCATGATGCTATATCAAGAGATAACAAACACACACTGACATAGTCATAATGCTACATCAAGAGGACAAACACACACTGTCATACACATTGGTCATGATGCTACATCAAGAGAGGACAAACAAAATGGACAAACAAAATGGACAAACAAAATACACAAACAGACTTTGTAAGTTCTAGAGATTACAATTTCTACAAAAATACGGTCTCAAAGTGGATCCAACATTACAACTAGAGAAGACATATAAAAAATTTTTTTTTTTAAATTTCACACTAACCATTAAGAAATGACATGCAAACATTTCTAAGCAAAGTGGAATGGATGCATGTCAGGAAAAAATATTCATAAACATACAAAGTGAAAAAATGTAAACAATACAGGATAATACAAAATAAACACAGCGCTCACCTTTTCAAAACAACAGCAGGCAGGTTACTATTTTTTGGTGAATATGATTTAACTTTATTGTTCTAAGGATTCTCTTTCATGCAGTAATAAAAGAAAACTTAGTAGCTCATCTCTTGAGCTATTAAGTCAAAAAACATACACTCTGGGAATAAAGGGGGAATTTTCTAAATGATGGATGATGAAAATAATTTTTAAAAAGTACAGAAAAAGAATTAAATAAAAAGCAACAAATTAAACCAATTACAAAATTGCAGAAATTAATGCTATAAAAATAATGAGTAAACTGTACAAAGTGAACCCTGAATGAAGAAAAGAAACAAACTAAACACTAACTATAATGATTGAAGAAAAATGAATAAATTGCTAATTTTGACTGACAGTATATTTGAAAATAACATTGCAAAGCCTCTTTAAAAAATTCAACCATATTTGTATGTTGGATGCTACTTATGTGGAGAGTCTGAACTATATTGTTCATCATTTCTTCATTTTGTGGACCTTCAAACTCAAAGTGAGCTTTTTGTACAATTTCATTTTTGAGCGTAAAAGTTTGCGAAAAATTAAATATTGAAAAATTTATAACTTTAGTTCTAACGGAGTTACAAAATTGATTTTAGTATCATTGAAATCAGCAGGAAAAGTTCTATCTGTCTATATACTTTTAAAGTATTAGTAATGATTTTGTTTGGAATATCTAATATTAGCAATACAATATACACATATTTAGTAAAATTAATTTATCAATAAAATCTACCACTTAACCTTCAAACCAGCAGTAAATACAAAGAAAATATTGCAGATGCATTAGTTATATTTTCATAACAAGCATAGAAGAATTCAATTTAAATTTAAATGTGCATGATGTGCATGTATTAAAAAAAAACAACAACATGCGATTACCTCCCTTGTCTGGAGTTATTAAAAACAGTAGGGTGAGGAATGATGCACAACAAAAATAATAAAAATAGTACAGTAAAGATATAGTATAAACAGTATAGTAAAGAAGCCAGATTTTTGTGACAATGGTAACATTTTTTATATATACCTGCACTTTTCTTGTGCCCATTGATTTTCTTTCTGGCTTCATTTATCTGTAACAAAGATTTGGATAATAATAAATGTATATTATCAGTATAGTAACAGAAAGAAAGTATTGGATAATAATTAATATAATCACATTCAGTAACACTAACAGAAAATATTGGATATTAGCATTTCTATAACGTACATAAAATATTGGATAGTTATAGTGTCAGTATTCTGTAAGTGTAACAGACATAAAATATTGGATAGTGTCAGTATTCTGTAAGAGTAACAGAGATAATATAATCACATTCAGTAACGGAAAATATTGGATATTAGCGTTTCTATAACATACATAAAATATTGGATAGTCATAGTGTCAGTATTCTGTAAATGTAACAGACATAAAATATTGGATAGTGTCAGTATTCTGTAACTGTAAGAGTAACAGAGATAAAATATTGGATAGTCATTATTCTGTAAGTGTAACAGTGTAAGCATAACAGACATAAAATACTGGATAATATTATCATTTCTGTAATAGAATTAGAAATTATTGGATACTTTTATTTCTGTAACAAAACTTAAAGTGTTGGATAATATCGGTGTTTCTATAACAAACTACAAAGTATTGGTATTACTACTATTACTGTATTACTATTAGCTTTTCTGTAATACTAATAGTTGACTGTCCCAACCAATTTTTCAAATTTGACTGAGAGTTATGGTATTACTACTATTAGTATTAGTACTATTACTTTATTAGCATTTCTGTAATAGTTGGCAGTCCCAACCAATTTTTCAAATGTGATTGAGAGTAAAATAGATATGTTTACTTAATGACTTTTTATTAAGTTTTAATAGTATTAGATGATATTAGGTTGCTTGCAAAATTCTAAGAGAAAACATCAAATAGTTTATGAAATATTGTCATTTGAATACATAAGCTAGTTGTCATCACTTTACAAGATAAATAAACACTCAAATACCAGAGGAACCTATGCTACTCCATGCCCTTGTCAGGGTTGGGAGAAGATGACCTAGATTAGTAGATAACAATATTATAATACTGAAAGTTGTTAAACTTAAAGTAACCAGCTTCTACAGTAATACCTCAAATTCTCAATAGATTCATTCAACAAGCCAACCTTAACAGAAAAAAGACAAGAACAACATTCACCATCACCAGCTTAAGTTTAAACAACAGCAGCATCAACGGCAACCACAGATATATACATATTAACTTAGTATGAGCAATTAACTGTTTAGGGGAACAGTTGTTAATCGCATGTCTCATTTTGTAGTAGTACTAGTAGTAGTACCGATTACTTCTTTACCCACAGGAATTGCGATAAAACTTTTCCCCTTGGCGATGTTCTCTGTTTTTGGTGGATTTATGTGAGGCCTTCCTCTCTTCTCTGGCATTCGGAGAGGGCAGCGGTGTTGTGTTTGAATTTTCGTCTGTCAATATCTGTTCCTTGTTTCGACTGTTTGCTTGTCCGGTTTTTTTTCTTTTACCCTCCTCTTAGGGTTTTTTCAAAGCCCCCTTGTGCGTGTTGGTGTATATACCGCTTGCACCAGACCAGCGAGTTTGAGACTTACCAGCCTTGGTGTCTGCGGGTCTCGCCGCTCTGTCTGTATCAGTGTTATGTGATGTTTCGTGCCCTCTCGAAGACCGCTACCCTCGTCGGATAGCCGTAACGTGGAGTTGCTGGCCTGGAACGAGCATGCGGTGTGTGCGTGCGTTGTTGCGTGTTTTTTCGTCGGTGGTCCATAGCGAAGCTTTGTGTTGTTGTCGCGTGTTTCTTCGTTGGTGGTCCGTAGCGAAGAGTGAATTAACGTGTCTCATTTTGTGAGAAATGGCATTATATATCTCTGGGCTACAGTTGTGCTGCTGATGTCTATAAAAAGTATTACGTCTAATCAAAGTACATAGGCCCTACATAGTCTGATAGCGTGAACGTTAAGACGTAGGCTACTTTATGAAGTCTCTATATCATTAGTCGATGTAAAGAAATGTAAAATAATCACCTGGACACATGCATGCAGAGGAATGTAAATAGTAAACAAACATTCTGTTTCACGCGATTCACCTGAGTATAACCTCTTGTGCTTTCCCGCGGATTAAAAAAAATAATAACCCGGAAATGTTGCGAAATTTTATTATTTCTAAAGAATAATTTATATAATGATACTTTCTCAGAGATATATTTAGTATTTGAAATTATTTTAAGATAAATTTAATAAACTGGTTTAAAATTCATTTTGGATTTTCTTTGTTTTACAAGTAACCAAAATGTCTGCCTCCTTGTTGTCGAGGCTGTTCCAAACCAGTGAATTTTATGTCAAACGCGTCATATGCAGAAGAGAAAATCCTATTAACCAGGTTTGGTGCAAACTGTTAAGAGATTTGCTACTTTTATTATTTCATAATTGACTTGTATGATGCATTTTCGCATTTTAAAAATTGCACAAGCAATAGTACCGGAGGCCTACCATTTTACTTGTCAAATAGTGCAAAGTTTCTGATTCAGATAAATATTTTATACCTGCTTAATTCTCACTCATAGGGAAGTAGGTAGGTTTTCTAAAGAGACGGTAGAGAAACCGATGTTGCAGTTAAGTTAAAGTCTTAGTTCGTATCGACATGGTCAGAACGCGTGCTTTTGTGTTACATTATTCAATTTATTGGAACGGTCGCTGACCGTGAATAATTTAGTTCTAAATTTAATTAAGATCACTAAGTTCAACAGTTGTGTTTCTAAGGTATTAATCATTTAATATGATTTTGTTTTAAACTTTACAAAAATCAAAACAAAAAAAAAAACTTGGAATTTTTAGTACAACTACTACCAAAACTTATTGTAACGAACATTGTGAGATCACTGTCACTAGTGTCAGTGTCACCATTTTTCATTTGTTCTTCCGTTTGTTCTGTGCTGAGCAGGTGTCTTTATTTATATAATAGCATTTATATTTTTTTCTGTAGCAGGAATAAATTTGTGATAAAATATGCACGATGAGATAAACTGAAATAGCATGTCTACCAATCTATCTAGTTCAGTAGTTGGTGTTCTTTACTGACCAGATTTTCTAAACAGTCCTCACCCCCGACCCCAATCAGTGGCTTATTCATTCAAATGTTTAAAGGCAATCTCACCACAAAACGACCTTGTTAAAATCACATTTAATCTTTGCTTATGATATTTACTGCCTACTTATTAGGCTATTTATGGCAGTTTTAATTTCTTTACCCTCCACCAGTCTATGCTGGTGTGTCCAGCTGACCTGACTGAGACAAAATTACACCTATTTGCTTCTCATATCATCATTTACTGTTTCTTTACTAATAATACTTTGTAATTACTGATCTTGAGACATCCATTATTGGGATCTGTAATTATATGTAATGTGGAAACAAGAAACAATATTGAAATAAAAATGTTATTTTTTTCACGTATATATAATAATACATCATTAATTATGCAACAAGATTTGTAGATGTTTCATTGCAAACATCAAGACCTCAACAGTAGCAGAGGCATTGTTTGGAATCAGGAGCCGAGCAGGAGTTCCATCAGAAATTCTGAAAGATCAAGGGATGCAATTTGTATGGAGTGTAATAACGACTGCTATCACAGAGCACCAGACATGCACGCCTTATTATTTGCAAAGTAATGGTAAAGGCTTTTTCCTAGCCTCTGAGTGAACTTAATTAAAATTTAGGGAGAAAATTTAACACTCATCTCCTTTCTTAATTGCTGTAAATTTGCCTCATTTCTATTACGTATTTGATTGTCCTGACCTCCTGGAGGAGGAATATTTCTGAACATAATGAATAAAGTTCTTACGTAGGTAAAAAAAATGCGGTCAAAAGCAAATAATACACCATCAAACACAACTATTAATTGCAGGGCGACGAGAGCAACCCAGATAGAGACCATCTGATGAGATCAAGGTAAGCTCCAGTGGTGAAGTACAACTGCTCTAGAAACACATACAGACATCTGTTAACAGTACTAGAAGATGGACGCACAATTTGATTTATTCATCATGCTCAAAGCATGATAACACAAATATTCAATTTGTAGCAATCGCATTCCTTCACGCTGGTATCAGGTTGCTGAAGTGTATCTGCTGAAACGAATTGAAAAGTAAAACTTCTACTAATGCAATTCTCAAATAAATAGGCAAAATTTAAAAGCATATTAGAAGTATATTTCATTTTAAAGATTTTATTTTTGTTTTGAAAATATTTAATAGTAATAATTTACTTCGATAATATGGTATTTTAAAATATAGTTATTTGCTTGATTTGTATATTTTGTACAGAATATATATTAATGTTATGATTTCAGGGGAACTAACTTAACTTTATAATAGACGATTTCATCAATTCTTTTTATGCATTGTTTGAACAGAAAAGAGACATTAAAAAATAAGAAGTAATAATATTAGTCATTAGAAGTAACCTCATGTTCATATGTGCTCATTAACAGAGATATGATCATAGTGAATCACGTCTGTACAGTATACGTGATTTCAATGCTAGAGCCACTAGCAATATTCGGCATGTCAAGGTCACAAGAATTAGGTTCATGAACTGCGCAAAAGTATCTTCCAAGGTTATGCCACTTGAGTATTTACTTTTTCTAAATACGAAGAGGAAAAAGTACTGCTCAGTAAAAGTAGAAAATCAATGAATGGATTCGTTATTGTCGACACAAGAACTCTTTTAAAATGTATTTTTTTATGCTATGAACATATCAACTCAAACATTCAAAGTCAGATTCAGGAGTTGTTGAATAACTGTAGAGGGACAAACGCTCAGTAAATTAGGCCTATAAAGTGAATTAACTCTGGGCATGTAAGATATTTTTGCTCTCAGTTGAGCAAAATGCTCTTGAGAACCTTTGTGAATAACATTTTCAATAAAACAGGTTAAATTTCAGAACATCAATAATATTTTAATTTTTAAAATACCAATATAAAAATTTAAATCATATTTTTCTATGTCAATTTATAAGATGATACAGCATTTAGTTGAAAGATAAATTATTATTTTTTATCTGTAGCACATATAAGATATGAGTGTATTGATATTAAATTATCTTAAGTTAGTTCATTTTATTATAAATGTTTCTTTAAATCTATTTGAGAATTAGTTGCTGTTTTATTTTTAAACAGGACATTAATCTACGAAATCCGCTGGAGTAGCTAAAAATAGCTTGAGAACATCTACAGATGAAAAGTCCACTGCGGCTCCTGTGGGGAATAGTCAGCGAGAAGAGTGTGTGTGTGCGTGCGTGCTTGTTGTTTATGCACATTGTGCATGTGTGTATAAGTGTAGTAGTATTATGTTGTTTAGTATAATAACTACAAAATTTTGATTTATGATTTAGGATGTGAGGTTTGTACCTGTGGTCCTGGTGGGCGGGGCAATGAATAAGGAAATGTTCTTTGGTGTTTTGTAATGATTGCATATTTTCTATTGGTGGTTTGGTTTGTGAGTGTACAATGTTAAATTTAGTATTTAGTCTTTGTAAGTTGAGTGCAGGAGCGTGAGCTTTAATGTCAAGTGTTTAGAGTACCACATATAAGCATTATAGTTCACAATTTGTAGAAATAATAGTCTATTTTCATAAAGCACTCTATATAAATTGCAAGTATAACATATCAAATCACAAAAAGACATGAAATATTTCTAAGTCCATTCTCTTTCAGACAGTTAACTCACCAATAAGCTAACGGCCCTTTTCAAGATCAGATTTCTTGCCACACCATGTCATTGTATATGGTGTTATCTTTTTAGCTGAAAACAAAAAGAAAAGTAATAACCCGTCCCCTGGTCGAAAGGGGAAAAAAAGGACATTCCTACCTGACTTTCATGCCAGCTTAAATATAAAGTTAACTTTCAAAATTACATGATTGCAATATCTTTATGGTCCGTATTATAATATATTTCCATAATTATGTTAAATAAATAATAGATAAAAGAATAATATTTTATATATAATTCTGAAAAATATATTAATTTCCGAAATTAATTAAAATTTAACACAACTCTTTTCTTAATTGCTGTAAATTTGCCTCATTTCAATTAGTTATTACGTATATGATTGGCCTGACCTTTGTTGGGGGAGGGGGATATTTCTGAACATATTGAATATTGTTTCATAATAAATTTCTTACGTAGGTAAAAAATGTGGTTAAAAGCAGTAATACACCATCAAACACAACTATTAATTGCAGGAGGGAGTGCGCCAATAGGTGCGACCCGCTTTACCCTCAGCCCTCCCGTCGAACAAAGGTGTGGGGAGTTCGTCCACTGGAGCATTCCAGATAAAGAACGTGTCAAACACCAGTTGTGCTGTAATGCTGCTCTTGAAAAATAAGAACACCTGTTGATATAAAAATAGATCGACGCAAGATTTGGTTTATTCATCATGCTCAGAGCATGACAACACAAACATTCATAGTCAAATTCAAGAGGGCTCTTGAGTTCGCAAATTGAAAAGTAAATCTTCTACTAATACAATTCTTAGATAAGTAGGCAAAATTAAAAAATATATTATAACTATGTTTGACTTTTATATATCTGTTCTAGTTTTAAAGAAATTTTTAAAAATTCAATAGCAATAATTTATTTCTATAATATGGTATTTTAACATTTATTTATTTAATTGAATGTTTTATAGAACAGAAAATATAATATATTGGTGTTTTGACTTCAGGGGAACTAACTTACCTATATTACAGACGATTTCATCTGCATTGTTGGAGCAGAAAAGAGACTTAAAAAAAAAAGTAATAATATTAGTCATTAGAAGTAACCTCATGTTCACTTGTGTGCTATTGTTAAATTTTACACTCATTATCAGAGATATGGTCATAGTGAATCGCATCTGTACAGTATACGTGATTTCACAGCTAGAGCCACTAGCAATATTCGGCATGTCAAGGTCACAAGAATTAGGTTCATGAACTGCGCAAAAATATCTTCCAGGGTTATGCCGCTTGAGTATTTACTGTTTTTAACTGCTCAGTAAATGTAGAAAATCAATGAATGGATTCGTTATTGTCGACATAAGAACTCTTTTAAAATGTATTTTATTATGCTTCGAACATGTCAGCTCAAACATTCAAAGTCAAATTAAGGAATTGGTGAATAAATGTGGAGGGACGAACGCTCAATACATTAGCTCGTGTAAGATAAAGTAAAATGCTCCTAAGATCCTTTGTGAATAATATTATCAATAAAACAGGTTAAATTTCAAAACATCAATAATATTTTAATTTTTAAAATACCAATATGAAAATTTAAATTTTATTAGTCTATGTCAGTTTACATGATACAGTGTTGAATAATATTATATATTTTAATCTATAGCACATATACAAGATATGACTGTATTTATTTTAAATCACCTTAAGTTAGTTCATTTTATTATAAATGTTTCTTTAAATCTATTTAAGAATTACACGAAGTGTAGTAGTTTTGTATTGTTTAGTATATTAAATAACTACAACACTTTGAGATTTAACCTCACTTATAAACACACACACACACACACACACACACACACACACACACACACACACACTTTCTTCTCGCTGACTATTCCCCACAGGAGCCACAGTGGACTTTTCATCTGTAGATGTTCTCAGTCTTGGATGGTTCCTGTGGGGTCATCTCACTGTTTTCTGGAGAGCGGAGGTGGGTTGGTGTTGCGTTGGTGGTGGTGGTAGTTTTTCGTTGTTTACCGGTGGTGGAGAGCTGCGGAATTTTTGTTGGGTTTATGTGTGCGTTTGTGTGTGTGCATAGTTTTGTTTTATTTTTGTGGTAGTTGTTGTCTTGGCTTGTTTTGGTGACATTGTGTTCCGGTCTTTGCTTGGAGTTGGCGATTTCTTGTTTTGGGTGACTGTAGAGTGTGTGTTGCTGTTGAGCTCTGTAGTGTTCCGGTGAAGGTAGATGGATGATTGAGAAAATCAGGCTATTTTTAGCTACTCCAGCGGATTCCGTAGATTAATGTCCTGTTTAAAAATAAAACAGCAACTAATTTTTGTTTTAAGGTGTGAGGTTTGTACATGTCTCCATTTGTCTCCATTAGAGGTATTGTGAAAGTGGGTGGATCATTTTTCTATTTATAGAAGTCGTAATGTGTTTGTCCCTTGTAGAAAGAGTGTGAGGGCGGATTGGAATATGTCTTTTTTGTCTTTTGGTGGGAATAAGAGAGCGTGGGTGGTGAAGGGTAGTTGTCTAAGGGTGACTTTTGTTTTCATTTGCTCTCTGTGGTCCAGGTGGGCGGGGCAGTTTAAAAGGAAGTGTTCTTTGGTGTTTTGCAAAGATTGCATATTTTCAACTGGTGGCTTGGTTTGTGAGTGTACAATGTTAAATTTAGTCTTTGTACGTTGAGCGCACGAACGGGAGCTTTTCAGTTTTGGTTCTAATGTGTGTGTGTGTTCTTTTTTGAATATGGAGGTTATTAGTGTATGCATTTCAGTTTTATAACGCGGACTTTTCGTTGTTTGCCGAAATTTGATTCCGAAATTTGCTACCCCCTCACCCAATTCTGCATTTTCATTTCCAGCTAGGTTACAGTGACTTGGGATCCACAAGAATGTTGTTTATTCTGTTTTTTTGGTTAACAACGTGGAGCGAAAGTTGATGACTTGGTCCATGATGCGAGTTCTGGTTAAGAGGAAGGGATTATTTTTAGGCATTGGAATGTTAGTGAGTCGGTGAGCATGTGGACTTATTTTACGTTGTTAGGGGAGGTGGGGTAGGCTGTTTGGGGGGCTTGTTGGATGGCTATTAGTTCTGATGTTAGGATTCAATGTGCTTTGCTTAGTCTGTAGTTGTATGTTCCTATCTGGGTGGGGAACGTCCCTTTGTTCTGTTTGGAGCCTTCAGTGAATATCTTGCAGTGATTGAGGTAGCCATACGCTATGTGTTCAGGGCTTTTAGCTTGAGTGAGGATGGGTTTGCTTTTCTCTTGGGGCCTTGTAGTAATGTTAAATCTTAACGCACACATGAGAGTCAGCTTGTATCTATTTGACTCATCTGCCAGTCGTAACACGTATGTGAAGTCCTACATGTATTTGCCAAATCAGAACTTTATTTCTCGTCATTCGCCGAATGAAGAAATCTGTCTTGTGCGTGAATTGACACACACTCTAACTTCTTTATTTTTTCTTCTTTTTTTGGGTTGAGGATGGTTCAAAGTTAGCTGCCATAGTGACATTTACGTTTGAAAGCTATCATGACTATGGGAATTCTTTGGATTTCACCAGATTATCAAAGGGGTCTGTAACTCGAAAACATTTTTCAAATGGATCATTGACTTTGAAAAGCTAAAATATCTTCATTCCTCTTCACAATTTGCTTTTTCGATCTATTCTCTAGTCACAGTCCATGAATGCAGGGGCTGACCTCTAATCAAAGTTGTTTTAGCGGTCTCGTGACTATCTTTATCCCCGTTGCAATCTTTTGAGCTTGATGTTGACCTTTGTCCACCTTACAGTATTTTCATCTGAGAATTTGACCTTTGTCCACATAACTGTCGTTAAGGATCATTTCCTGGCTTTTTGTTCAGGACGCCAAACAATGGACACTAAGTAATGGCGCAGTAACTCTCTTACTTCTCTTTAAATGTATACAGGGTGGCCCAAAAGTAGGTTTACAGTTATTAAACTACCTTTTATATGGACATGCTTAATGTTGAAGGAGGACATTTTGAGCATCTGAGATGTTTATGTTAACAGGTATAACAAATTTCCCGCTGTTCTAGTGTCGAATTTTCAAATAAATATTCTACGTGATAACTGTAAACCTACTTTGGGGCCACCCTGTATACACTAATAGGCTAACTGCTAACGCAAATGTTTGTGTACAGTTCTCTGTGTGTGTTGTATATATACAAATCACACAATTGAATTATATATATATATATATATATTATGTGAGTGTGTGTGCGCACATGTGTATGCATGAGTGACCATAACTATTGAATGACCCATCTCTCATATTTGATTTAATTAAGTCTGAAGATGGCGATATTATAGACAAACGTTAATACAACTTGAAAATGGCAATACTGTAGACACACTTTAGTTAATCTTGAAATGACAATGTTATAGACACATTTTAATTAAACTTGAAAATGGCAATACTGTATACACACTTTAGTTAATCTTGAAATGGCAATGTTACAGTCATATTTTAATTAAACTTGAAATGGAATTGCTACAAACACTTTATTTAAAACTTGAAATGGAATTGCTACAAACACTTTATTTAAAACTTGAAATGGAATTGCTACAAACACTTTATTTAAAATTTGAAATGGAATTGTTATAGACACTTTATTTAAAACTTGAAATGGAATTGTTATAGACACTTTATTTAAAACTTGAAATGGAATTGTTACAGACACTTTATTTAAAACTTGAAATGGAATTGTTACAGACACTTTATTTAAAACTTGAAATGGCAATGTTACAGACATATTTTAATTAAACTTGAAATGGCAATGTTACAGACACATTTTAATTAAAACTTGAAATGGAATTGTTACAGACACTTTATTTAAAACTTGAAATGGAATTGCTACAAACACTTTATTTAAAATTTGAAATGGAACTATAAAGTGTCTGTAACAATTCCATTTCAAGTTTTAAATAAAGTGTCTGTAGCGATTCCATTTCAAGTTTTAGAAATGGAATCGCTACAGACACTTTATTTAAAACTTGAAATGGAATTGTTACAGACACTTTATTTAAAGCTTGAAAATAGCAATACTTAAAGCGTGTTTTCCCTAAGCGTTGCTTGACGCGTTCTAAAAACAGAGCGCCGCTCTCTCTTATTCATTTGTATAATTATTCTGGAAACGGGCCTCGATAAGAGATTAATAACCTGCAGGAAGGTGGCGCGCGCGTGTGTTGTGTGTGTGTCGTGTTGTGTGTGTGTGTGTCGTGTTGCGTGTGTGGTGTATTATGTGTGTGTCGTGTTGCGTGTGTGTGTGGTGTGTTGCGTGTGGTATTATGTGTGTGTCGTGTTGTGTGTGTGTGTGTCGTGTTGCGTGTATGTGTCGTGTTGCGTGTGTGTTGTGTGGTGTGTTATGTGTGTGTTGTGTTGTGTGTGTGTTGGCATCATCAAGTTTCATTGTCAAGTAGGCAGCACACCAGACAGACAGAACACCAGAGTCACACATCGAATCGTTCTTCATTTAATGTACGTGCGTATATACTCAATAGTCTTCCACCACCTCCCACCTTATGCAGACATAGGCTACACCAGTCCCCCGACCCCTGCTCCAATGTACCAGCTAGTTAACTGGTTGTCTGTTTTGGTCTCTGGCCAAATTTCTTCTCTTCTACTAAAATATTTTATGTGTTTACGATGTATGCTTTGTGTGTGTTTAAGGAATTTAATTCAGTTACCTTTTTTTTGTACTTTGTATATACTTTTTAATTTTATTATACTTTATTTTTTTTTTAGAGAGAGAATGTCAGCCGGACAGGTCATCATTATTTAAGTCCATACACAAAGTTTAGAGAATATTAGCCGGACAGGTCATCAGTATTTAGGCACAAACAAACGAAAATTAGACAGACAATTTTTCAAAAGATGCGTGTATGTGTGTGTAGACTGAGGGGGATGATTACTATAATGACAGATTAGAAAGATGCGTGTATATGTGTGTGTAGGCTGAGGTAGATGATTACTATAATGTCAGATTAGAAAGATGCGCGCGTGTGTGTAGCTGAGGGGGGGGGGGGATGATTACTATAATGTCAGATTAGAAAGATGCGTGTGTGTGTGTGTGTGTGTAGATTGAGGGGGATGATTACTATAATGTCAAATTAGAAAGATGTGTGTGTAGCTGAGGGGGATGATTACTATAATGTCAGATTAGAAAGATGTGTGTGTGTGTGTATAGGTTGAGGCGGACGATTACTATAATGTCAGATTAGAAAGATGTGCGTGCGTGTGTGTGTGTGTGTGTGTGTAGATTGAGGCGGACGATTACTATAATGTCAGATTAGAAATCCAGACTAGAATGTGAGAGCTAAAGAAACGCCAACAGTAAATGGGGCAGTTAGAAACATCAAAACCGAACTGGAAAGCTACTCGAATAAACTGCCAGGAATCACAGACCTACCCTACTTCCAAAAGCAGTAATCCGTAAAACATTAGATCTTCCAAAACCCTGGAAGGATTTTGAGACCATACTTCACGAACTATGCGCTAAAGAACTCATAAAAGGGACATTAATGAGTGTGAGAATATGATGGTTTATACAATTGTCTCCCTTGTATGAAGTCTTACGCTGGGTATTATTTACTCACAAGTTTCAACTATTTACTATTATGACTTAATCGTCTTTATCTCCTATCTTACACGCAGATCAGCAGAAAGCAACTGGCAATAGAAACACACAGATTCTGGATTGTTTTATTAAAATGTCCATCTTTAAAATGTGATTTATTGTAATTGAAAACGTTTAGTGACACGGGAGAGCATTTGGCGTACAGAAATCACGGTAACCATTATTGAAGATTTGGAGGGGTGTCGCTCGGTCTCAACTGAGTCACTGGGCACATTAACGTGGAAGTAAAATAAATTGAAAAGTCCGAATTGCGATACCCGTTTCTTGGCCTTCAAAGGAGAGAGGCGTGAGAGTGTTTGAGTGAAATTTGTCTGTATATTTTTGATCGGATAGATTTCTACTGCTTGTTGTTTTTTACTCTCTCAAGCTTTAAGGTAGCCTCTTGAACCTGTAGCATATGATTCCATGTATATAGTCATATTTTTCAGGATAGACTCTAAACTACATACACTCTTGTTTACAGCGACAATGCTTGAACAGTTTGTGAAAGAACTAAGGCACTGTCACGAAAGCATTTTCAGGCAAATAAAAAGAAAATCCACTTAAGGGACAGACAATAAACGTGTTAGGTTCTATAACACAACTATAAATGTGTAATGAAAAGGAACCTTTAAACGACAATCTACAGTCTATAATATAAAGCGTGACGTGACGTCATGCAGTAATCAGATAGAGTTTCTGAACGTCTATGTTGCCTCGACCCGTTACGAATCGGGTAGAATGAACCACTTAACTGAAATAGTACATTAAGGTCAACTCAATGTACTATTTCAGTTTAGTGATTCATTGAATGATATTGTAGCTTGTTCTTTTTACATAATCCTCGATTATCACCCCCCTCCCCCAATCTTGAATCCTACTAACATTTCTGGATCTGGCCACCTCATACTCACTTTCCAACAAATTAACAATGTGTGTGTGTGTTTGTGTGTGTGTGTGTGTAGCTCGAACACAAACGGCGACCGAAGGCCTCACGTAGACATCTATTTTTTTCTCCCGAAAGGAGTAAACGGTTACAAATAGTTAGTACACGAGCATTTTTAAAAGTTTTAAAAGCAAAGTTCTATTCACTAAATCCGACATGGAAGTATTTGTGTGGTCCAAACAGCTCAGTTTATTCTAATGATGTGTTTTCAAATTCACAACACAAGGACGACGTCTTTGTAGTTCGGAATTTAACGTCACGTGACACCGTGAAGTCCTTAATAGCATGTAAACGACCTTGACATTGATCTTTTTATTTCGTGTCTTCAGGCTTGGTTTCAATAGCTACTAATTGATTCACTTAAAAGAAGAAAGGATTGATACAAGTAGGCTATGTAAAAATTATACATTTTTTTTTTGTGTGCGTGGCCATTTAATATTCGCTCTGGACAACATCTGTCAGCTTTGTACGCAGTTCCCCACAATAAACAACTTCAGGGGTTTTTCCGGACAACGCTATTACTCGTTCTTTTAGTTGTGCCAGGATATCCGACCATATGTAAAGAACAGGTACTTAGTTCTTTAGGTCTCTCTTTCCCCCCTTTCCTCACTCTCTCTCTCTCTTTGTTGTTGTTTGGTTTGGTTTTGTAGTTTGTTTCAATCTCTCCAAATTTTTTAATTTTATTTTATATTTGTTTCTATCTTTGTTGTTTTGTTTCTTCGTTTGCTGCTCTTTTGTTGGTTTGTTTATTTAGATTTTATATAAACGTTTCCTTTTATAAACCCATTGTCTTATGAGTGGTATCATTATTATTTAGAAAAAGAAACCTTTAATATTATGAGTCAACTGTTAACAGGTTTACGGGGAGAATTCTCACAGCTTGAATAGCGTTACTAACGAAGATTGCTTTTAATAGCAGCAAGCAATCGTTAGCACTCGGTCGTTGCACTGGAAGCAAAACAATGCTTATACACGAAGATCAAACCACATAAGACAGACTTTCAAACATATTTACATATAAAACAATGCTTATACATGAAGATCAAATGACATAAGACAGACTTTCAAACAGATTTACATACAAAACAATGCTTATACACGAAGATCAAACGACATAAGACAGACTTTCAAACAGATTTACATACAAAACAATGCTTATACACGAAGATCAAACGACATAAGACAGACTTTCAAACAGATTTACATACAAAACAATGCTTATACATGAAGATCAAATGACATAAGACAGACTTTCAAACAGATTTACATACAAAACAATGCTTATACATGAAGATCAAACGACATAAGACAGACTTTCAAACAGATTTACATACAAAACAATGCTTATACATGAAGATCAAATGACATAAGACAGACTTTCAAACAGATTTACATACAAAACAATGCTTATACATGAAGATCAAATGACATAAGACAGACTTTCAAACAGATTTACATACAAAACAATGCTTATACATGAAGATCAAACGACATAAGACAGACTTTCAAACAGATTTACATACAAAACAATGCTTATACATGAAGATCAAATGACATAAGGCAGACTTTCAAACAGATTTACATACAAAACAATGCTTATACATGAAGATCAAATGACATAAGACAGACTTTCAAACAGATTTACATACAAAACAATGCTTATACATGAAGATCAAATGACATAAGACAGACTTTCAAACAGATTTACATACAAAACAATGCCTATACATGAAGATCAAACGACATAAGACAGACTATCAAACAGATATAAATACAAATATGCAGTCAAGGAAACATTCAGACAAGAGAAACCTACACATGAACAAACTGATAAATGTACGTACACATAAATACAGGCAAACCCCAAACAAAAAAAATCAATTAAGCGTACAGGTAGATGAACGGACTAACATAGACATAGACAGAGGAAGATAAAGGGAGAGAAAAATAGTTTGAATTAAATTATTGTTGACTGACGGATTAATAGACTGAACTTTCGACTCAATCACTCATTTACTAAACTTTTGACTCAATCACTCATTTACTGAACTTTCGACTCAATCGCTCATTTACTGAACTTTCGACTCATTCACTGAACTTTTGACTCAATCACTCATTTACTGAACTGTCGACTCAATATCTCGTTTACTGAACTTTCGACTCAATCACTCGCTTACTGAACTTTCGACTCGATCACTCGTTTACTGAACTTTCGACTCGATCACTCGTTTACTGAACTTTCGACTCGATCACTCGTTTACTGAACTTTCGACTCAATCACTCGTTTAATGAACTTTCGACTCAATCACTCGTTTACTGAACTTTCGACTCGATCACTCATTTACTGAATTTTTGACTGAATCATTGACCAAATCTTTTATTTACTGATTCGTTGATGGAAACATTGACTAAACTGTTTATCTATTGACTAATTAACCAAGGGATTGACTGACAGTATGAATGACTTATTTAATTGACTATAATTTTATGAGAGATTGACTTATTAATAGATTATTTGAAAGAATGATTAAATGAAGATGTCTGGATGACTGACTACTTTACGAATTACGGATTGGCTGACCACTGCAACATTTCTGGTTAATTGATGAATAAATTCAGTTTTTTGTTGGTGTGTTTGTTTGTTTAATTGCGTATTAATGAATGACTGATTATGGAGTATTAGTGAATGACTGATTATGGAGTATTAGTGAATGACTGATTATGGAGTATTAATGAATGACTGATTAAAGTATTAATGAAAGACTGATTATGGAGTATTAATGAATGACTGATTATGGAGTATTAGTGAATGACTGATTATGGAGTATTAATGAATGACTGATTATGGACTATTAATAAATAACTGATTATGGAGTATAATGAATGACTGATTATGGAGTATAATGAACGACTGATTAAAGAGTATTAATGAATGACTGATTATGGAGTATATTAATGAATGACTGATTATGGAGTATTAGTGAATGACTGATTATGGAGTATTAATGAATGACTGATTATAGAGTATTAGTGTGAAGGGTATGGATGTGTGGAATGTGGATATGAATGCAGTATTGAGTAATCTATTACATAAATGACTGCTTATTTGAATAAAGCTAAGAATGATTTTCCTCTCACTGAGAAAGGGGAGATAACAAAATAATTTATTTACATATAATCATTACTTAAAACTCTTCACTTATATTTATGTTCCATTGTGTTACAACTTGTTAAGGTAAGAAGGAGGGTAGAAAGAACTGGACATTTCAGCCCTAATCATGTTGCCCTGGGTTACAACTTGTTAAGGTAAGAAGGAGGGTATAAAGAACTGGACATTTCAGCCTAATCATGTTGCCCTGGGTTACAACTTGTTAAATAGGAAGGGACAGAGAAAGAAGTAAACATTTCAGCCCTAATTATGTTGCCCTGGGTTACAACTAGTTAAATAGGAAGGGACAGAGAGAGAAGTGAACATCTCAGCCCTAATTATGTTGCGGAAGGAAGGTTTGTAGAGAGAATTACATTGAGAGAATTACAAAGCAAAAAAAAGAATTAGTTTATACAAAAATTTACTTAAAATAAATGTCAAAGTATAATTAATAAATTGAAGGAACACAGCAAAAAAATTGAGTTTATACAAAAATTTACTTAAAATAAATGTCAAAGTATAATTAATAAATTGAAGGAAAACAGCAAAAAATTTAGTTTATACAAAAATTTACTTAAAATAAATGTCAAAGTATAATTAATAAATTGAAGGAACTCAGCAAAAAAATTTAGTTTATACAAAAATTTACTTAAAAAGAAATGTCAAAGTACAATTAATAAATTGAAGGAAAACAGCAAAAAAATTTACTTAAAATAAATGTCAAAGTATAATTAATAAATTGAAGGAACACAGCAAAAAAAATTGAGTTTATACAAAAATTTACTTAAAATAAATGTCAAAGTATAATTAATAAATTGAAGGAAGACAGCAAAAAAATTAGTTTATACAAAAATATTTAAAATAAATGTCAAAGTATAATTAATAAATTGAAGGAACACAGCAAAAAAAATAAATTAGTTTATACAAAAATTTACTTAAAATAAAGATAACGGTCAGTCAAGGAGAGAGAGAGAGAGAGTTTCCAGCTCTATCTGTGTATAACACCTTTTTCACTGTCGCGTGGAGCCACTGAAAAACAAAAATTGATATTGTCAGTCAAAATATTCCAAAGACACCATACTAAATTAATATGTATTTAAGTGCGTCCAAAGGCCAATGTGTACCTTAGGCTATTGTTTTATGTTCAATTGAATTTTAGAATATTATTCCCTGTTTGCATGCTTTTTCTCCCCTAGACTATAAAAACTAAAAATGATTCAATCACCATAATAGTAGTCTACTCCACTGAATATTCAAACTGCTGTTTTTTTTTAATGTTTGAATTAAAGCTTTACATTATAAAGAGTGTTTCTAACTGACTTAAAGTTGAAACGATACACAAACATTATAAAGATGTGTTTCTAACTGACATTATAAAGATGTGTTTCTAACTGACATTATAAAGATGTGTTTCTAACTGACTTAAACGATGCACAAACATTATAAAGATGTGTTTCTAACTGACTTAAACGACACACAAACATTATAAAGATGTGTTTCTAACTGACATTATAAAGATGTGTTTCTAACTGACTTAAACGATACACAAACATAAAGATGTGTTTCTAACTGACTTAAACGACACACAAACATTATAAAGATGTGTTTCTAACTGACTTAAACGATACACAAACATTATAAAGATGTGTTTCTAACTGACTTAAACGATACACAAAATTAAGAAAGCATTGCGGATACTAAGTCTGAAAGGGAATCATTATGCAGAAACGTATTATTAGTCAAACAGATATATTTAATATGGTTATTACAGCTTGTGACGTTTGTAGAAAACTTTAATACAACATACTATTAGTCAAACAGACACATTTCGTATGGTTATTATAGCTATTGACGTTTACAGAACACTTAAATACTTATTATGAGTCAAACAGACATTTCGTACAGTTATTACACCTCGTGACGTTTACAGAACACTTAAATACTTATTATGAGTCAAACAGACATTTCGTACAGTTATTACACCTCGTGACGTTTACAGAACACTTAAATACTTATTATGAGTCAAACAGACATTTCGTACAGTTATTACAACTCATGACGTTTACAGAACACTTAAATACAAAGTACTATTAGTCAAATAGACTCATTTCGTATCGTCATCTCGTGACGTTTACAGAACACTTAAATACAATGTATTATTAGTCAAATAGACACATTTCATATTTACATCTCGTGACTTTTACAGAACCCTTTAATGGAAGGTACTGCTAGTCAAATAAACACATTTTATATGTTTATTACATCTCGTGACGTTTACAGAAAACTTAAACGGAAGGTACTGCTATTCAAATAAAAAAAATTTCATATGGTTATTACATCTGTGACGTTTACAGAACACTTAAATATAAATTCGTAAGACTCTGAAATCGTGGGAGGTTTATATGTAGCAGACATACGTATTTTTAATCATAGTTTAAAAGAATATCAAACTGAAAATGATTTTAATGTATGGTTTAAAGAAAACATTAAACTGAAAATAAATGTAATGTCCATTTTAAAGAAAAAATAAAATGAAAATGATTTTAATGCAAAGTTTAAAGAAAATATTAAACTGAAAATTATATTAATGCAAAGTTTAAAGAAAATATTAAACTGAAAAATTATATTAATGCAAAGTTCAAAGTTCAGTAAAATAAGTGTTGCTCAGTAAAACTAACCACAAAAGCAAACAAACAAAATATTTAAGAAAACGTACTATTTAAGAAAACGTACCTTTCTTCCTGGATCTGACCTTCAGAAATACCAAAATCATCAATGCCAGAAATGCAACAACACCAGCCATGATGATATAAATAGTTGTTCCTGATCACAAGATGACAAGGTTATTTATGATCACAAGATGACAAGGTTATTTATGATCACAAGATGACAAGGTTATTTATGATCACAAGATGACAAGGTTATTTCTGATTACAAGATGACAAGGTTATTTCTGATTACAAGATGACAAGGTTATTTATGATCACAAGATGACAAGGTTATTTATGATCACAAGATGACAAGGTTATTTATGATCACAAGATGACAAGGTTATTTATGATCACAAGATGACAAGGTTATTTATGATCACAAGATGACAAGGTTATTTATGATCACAAGATGACAAGGTTATTTCTGATCACAAGATGACAAGGTTATTTATGATCACAAGATGATTGACGTTATTCCTGATCACAAGATAACTGTTAAAGTTATTTCTGATCACAACATGATAGTTATTATTAAATAGCAGGAGAAGCCAATCACCCTTGGAGACAGTGAGCTGAAAGAAGTCACCTCTTTCACCTACCTGGGCAACATTGTATCAGCAACAGGTGGTTGTGACGAGGGCATCAAAGCCAGAATCGGGAAAGTTAGATACGCCTTTATTATCCTGAGACAAGTCTGGAGGTCAACATCCCTGTCTGTCTACAACAAACTACAAATTTTCAACAGCAACATTAAGTCCTCCTCTATGGCTCAGAGACCTGGAGAGTCCCCAACATCCTAACCAACAAACTCCAAGTATTCGTCAACGGCTGCTTCGCAACATACTGCAGTTCAGGTGGACAGACAAACTAAAGAACACTGATTTGTGGCAGCGGACAAACCAAGATCCCATCAATCAGCAGATAGCCAGGCGTAAATGGCGATGGATAGGACACACCCTGCGGAACCCCCCCCCCCCATCAGGACATCACCCGGCAGGCTTTGCAGTGGAACCCCCAGGGAAAGAGACGAAAAGAGACGATTCTGTGAAGAGGAAATGAAGAGCTGCAACCTGTCGTGGGGTGAACTGAAAAGGCTGCCCAGAATAGACTGCGATGTAAAACTGTAGTTGAGGCCTTTTGTTCCACGGGTAATCCAAGGAGATAAGTCAAGTGAGTCAAGAATTATTCCTAATCACCAGATCAGGTTACAAAGGAACTATTATCGCTTATCTCTAATAAAGACTATTGAGACATCACGTAAATCAGGTTACAAAGGAACTATTATTGCTTATCTCTAATAAAGACTATTGAGACATCTCGTAAATAAAAGGAACTATTATTGCTTATCTCTAATAATGTTGTTTCTGTTCTCTGATAAGAATTATGCTGTGATTTGTATTGACACTATCGTTGAATTATATTTTAGGATATAGATTGTGTAGACACAATTATTCGAACTGGTTTCATGGAAATAAAAGATGTCAAGTAACCTTTTCTAAGTAAAGTTGATATACTAATTAATAACTAGTGTTGCAAGAGTTTAACACTATGAAACACGATGGTCTGAAATGTATTTATTATGCACAAGTGTAACAGTCAAAAATAGACTCATAAATGTGATCATGAATGTGTGTCGACCTATGTGTAATTATTTTAGTGTGCGTATGTGCTTGTGTGCTTGTGAGTCGACCTATGTGAAATATTTTCACTTGTAATTGTATTTTAATATGTGAATGTGTGATTGTAGTTACAAATACCACTATTATTATACATTCACAGCATATAAATTATAAATTTGAGACAATATGTAAGAGAAAAATAGAATTAAATATTAAAAGTAGTAAACAAAATACATGCCAAGTAGTTAAATGCCCAAACTGAAAATAAAGCGCTCACCTTGACCTTGATCTGTGCTGGAAATTCCTGCATGAAAAAGACAAACAAAATCAAAACACAAAAAACATTTGATTTATATGACAATTCTTTCTGTCTTGAAAATAAGTGTGATTAACAATTAATAACCACTGTTGCAAGATCTTAACTCTTTCAAATGAAATACGAATGTCTTCAAATGTGTTTATAACACAATTGTGTAATAATTAAATGTTAACTTATATTAATCGCATACCTGTATATGTGTAGGTGTGTCGACCAGGTGGTAATATATTTCCATGCAATTTTGTTTTAGTGAGTAAATGTGATTGTGGTTAGAAATACTTCTATTGTGGTACATTGTGGTACATTGTGGTTAGAAATACTTCTATTGTGATACATTGTGGTACATTGTGGTACACTCACTCATATCAAATTACGAACTCGAGACAATACGTAGGTGAAAGTTTGAAATTAAATATTCAAAGTATTTAAATAATATGCACGACAAAAATTTGAATGCCAACTTTTAAAATAAAACGCTCACCTTGACTTTGTGTTGTGCTTGAGATTCCTGCATGAAAAAGACACAAAAATATAATATTTTACCTTTGATGTCTACTGTAACTCTTTATCATCTTGAAAAGGTTTTAAATACGATATACTAACAAATAACTAATATTCCAAGAGTTTTAGAATAACCAGACAAACTGTGAACAGGTCCCAATATATTAACGTGTTTATTTCGAACAAACATAATAATTCAATATGTGGTGGAGTAAATCTGCCGGTCCCTATTTCTAAATTTAATTGTCATATAATTGTTAAATGTCAATGTGACATGGCCTTAGAGTATTGCGCATGATGATATTTTTGTAAGTACCAGAGTTAAAACTCAGGTAAAGAATCTGATGCAATCCAAACCACTTCAAAGTGGATGAGTAGTTTTCTTGCTTTTAGTCTCATATTTGCTCCTAACAATTTCATCCAGTGGGGATGGATCGAAACGTACTTTGTTGAAGAAAAGAGTACTCTATTCGAATCACTTTGATTTTGTCCTAACTCAAGTCCGCTCATGAAAGGAGATCATTAGCTTATGAAAAGAGAATGTTTTTTGATGTTTTTGAAGTTTTCAATGTTTTGTAACCTAGTATCTTCTTCAGACTGCTGTGATTACTGTACTGTATCGGATCACGATGGTGTGTATACAGCGTTGTCCAACTTGTCAGTAAATGTGTTGCTGTAAATTAATTCCATGTGAATTCCGTTCGAGAGCCAATTCAAGAGAAACTGACGTTTGAGTTGGGTCTTGAGAATTCACGAATTTTATACCATTCCTCCTGGAGCGCTTGGGTCGAGCACATGTATATTTTGAAACACTCCTCCTGATTATTTCATAGTCCGTACTGGTGTCTGGATGATTCTCCATGGTTTGCTTGTGAGCTCATCAAAGATTCTGGAACTGTTGTGTAATGTGCATTAGAAAGGTATGTTGGACCATCGTCTGCTAAGAGTGTGCAAATCGAGTGAATGTGAATACGTGCTAGCAAAATATGACGTCATTGAAAAGTGTTTTGTATAATGACGTGCTAGCAACATATGACGTCATTGAAAAGTGTTTTGTATAATGACGTGCTAGCAACTATAACATCATTGAAAAGGTTTACTATAATTATCTTTCTTAAAATTCCTCTCTCAATTCTATGATAAAAAGATATCTATGAATTGATCATATATGGAGTTTTAGAGAAATAATAAAAGTCTATGTACATAAGCTTTTCAATGATGATGACTGTCACTAGCACTGTTCTCAATCACTCAGTTTGCAACAAGTCACGTTTTTTTAAAATTTAGATAACGGTCCAATGTATCCTTTCTAGGCACGTTACACACCTGTTCTAGAATCTTTTATGCGCTAATTGCATCGTGAAGAATTTCACATATGCTATCAACCTCATCAGGAGGGATGTTCCCTAATTTTCATTTGCTCTACTCAATCAAAAACTTCAAGGAATGTTCAAAATGACCGTTGTGATTTCTCACGACCAAACTCAGGCCACAAATTTCAACCATATTGGCTCTTGAATGGAAGTCACAGGTATCAACTTACAGCAAACGTTTATTGATAAGTTTGACGATGACGCTGTATTCTCACACTAACATAATGTGCTAGACTGCCCGCTAGAGTACAGTTGCCACTGTGGCCTGCAGCGACAAGAAAGGCTTGCTTTTCTCTGCAAAAGTCAAATTAGGGCAGCACTAAATTTCAGCATCTTTCATCTCTAAAACTCCTTTATCTCTTACAAATATTGTCAACTTAAATGTCCTGCAACAATTTCCTTAGATTTATACACAAACAGCATAAGAAATATAGCATGGATCAAAGTTCACTAGAATAATCTACAACGGAATCAAATTAGTGAACATATAAATAATGGTTCTATAACATTATTCTCCAATTCAATTCAAAGATTAATAGCAAGCATGTACGAATTATTCTAAGTCCATTCTTTCTTTATTAGTCAGTTAACTTACCATAATCTAACGATCGCTTTTATGACTGGACTCAAGTTATGTTCAAAGCAATGTGATTAGAATATAGACTTTCTTCAACAAAGCAACTTTCGGTGCATCCCCTTTGGATGAAATTGTAAAGAACAGTAGGAGACTATTAGTCAGAAAACTACTCATCCATTTGGAACTGGCTTGGATTGAATCAGCAATTTCAAGGCCATTCTCCACCTAAGTTGTTTACTTCCAACATTGACATTTAAAATATCATTATAAGCAGTACCCAAGGTCGGGTCACGTTGACATTTAACAATTTATATACCATTTAAATTTAGAACTAGGGATAGGCAAATTTACTCTTCCACTGGTCTAGACTCTATAACGTGTCGTCTTGAAACTGTTACACGTGTTAAATAGTAATCACAGTATTATTTCAGTGTAATATTGTATAATAATTAGCAAGTAGTAAGTCATTTATCAGCTCAATTTTAAAAAATCGTAAATAATTATTATTGCAATGTAATATTATATAATAATTAGCAAGTAGTAAGTCATTTATCAGCTCATTTTAAATAAATCGTAAATAATTATTATTTCAATGTATTCCACAACAATAAGTAGAAATGAGATGCTCACGTACATTTTTGAAATTTCAATCAAGACATTTAAAATTTGAAATCCAATACTAAAATGTATCGAAAGGAGATTTAAAGTACTTGAATATAATATCAATAGCCAGGAATGGAAAGAAATTAAATAGCCAGGAAAGGAAAGGAATTAAATAGCCAGGAAAGGAAAGGAATTAAATCAGACAGATGCATGAAGGGATTCAAATGGATATGTCAGTTTCATATTTCACAAATCTAAATTTATGCAAGGGAAACACAGACACACACGAACACATAAACATACATACACACGCACAAGCACACGCACACACACACACACACACACACACACACACACACACACACACACACACACTCACACACACACATACAGATGCACACAATGTTTACAACAGAAGTAATAATTATGGTGCGTCAAATAACTGTCCTCCTAATTCATCACAGGAAAAACTATGACTGCACAGTAATGTCACGTTGAGTGGAATAACAATTCATCACAGGAAAAATCTACGACTGCACAGTAGTGTCACGTTGAGTGGAATAACAATTCATCACAGGAAAAAACTACGACTGCACAATAGTGTCATGTTGAGTGAAATAACAATCAGAACAACAAACGACTGTAAACATTGTATAACTGAAAAAAGTTATGATATCGAGGTAAATGATGATAACAGGCATGATAAGGCAAGGAAATATTTCAAACGGTATGGTAACCTCTAGCTGTGGTTGGAGCAACTGTTCTGCCGGGTGTAGCTGGTGTGTCTGGTGTTGGAATTCCAGGAGAAACTGTTGTGACTGGTGCTGGAATTCCAGGAGCAATTGTTGTGCCTGGTATTGGTGTACCTGGTGTTGAATGGCCTGGTGGAGTTAATAAAAATGACTGTAAGCCTACGTGCTTTATAAAATTTAATCTGAAAGAAAATATCCTCTTTTAAAGTTTGGGAAGCGCTTCCGCCCTGGACGGATTTCACGTGAATAAAATTATTTTAAAACTGGAATGTGGTATGTTAATGTATATTGCTATTGAATGTGGTATGATAATGTAAACTTATAAGGAATGTGGTATGTTAATGTATATTGCTATTGAATGTGGTATGATAATGTAAACTTAAAAGGAATGTGGTATGATAATGTAAACTTATAAGGAATGTGGTATGATAATGTAAACTTATAAGGAATGTGGTATGATAATTTTTTTTCAGTTTCTAGTACTTGGTTGAGTCGATGTCATCCCTTTGGTGACAGTGCCTCTTTTAACGGACTAAACAATATAACAGAGTTTGTCAATTATATCATATTTTTCCACGTAGTGGGGCTTCACTAAAAATGCATACTCCTAAATCTTATATGCCTCCTTTCAAAAAGGGCTCTCCATTTTAGGCTATTCACAGCCAGGAGGTAGTTTTGCCTTCACAAGAGATTGGCAACACTTCCAGGGTCAATCCTCAAACGCCTGGGACTTGAACCTTGTTGAGTTATTCAGAGCCCCAAAGAAAGATTATAGAGTCGTAGTTTGTTTCTATTAGCATTCGTTCTTTCAGCAAATGCGCAATTGTGTGTTAGACAGAAAGAGTCTTAGGACAGAGAGATTTAAACTTAAAAATTATAGCAATTTGGGACAGAGATTTAAACATAAAAATTATAGCAATTTGGGACAGAGAGATTTAAACATAAAAATTATAGCAAGTTGGGACAGAGAGATCTAACATAAAAATTATAGCAAGTTGGGACAGAGAGATCTAACATACAAATTATAGCAAGTTGGGACAGATAGATTTAAACATAAAAATTATAGCAAGTTGGGACAGATAGATTTAAACATAAAAATTATAGCAAGGTGGAACAGAGAGATTTAAACATAAAAATTATAGCAAGTTGGAACAGACAGATTTAAACATAAAATGTATTACGTGTATTTATCACTGTGGTACAGAACACTACAACAACTGTCAGATGACATAATGTATTTATCACTGTGGTACAGAACACTACAACAACTGTCAGATGACGTAATGTGTTTATCAATGTGGTACAGAACACTACAACAACTGTCAGATGACGTAATGTGTTACGTGTATTTATCACTGTGGTAAAAAAACACTGCAATAACGGTAAGTTACAATGTCCTAATCACCTAATGTATTTTGTGTGTTTTTCACTGTGGTACAGAAAACTGCCGTCACAGTAATTATGGATGTCGTAATGTAAATACGCGTATTTATTACTCAGGTAATGAACACTACAGTCAGTGTCTTAATGTAAACACGTGTATTCATCACTGTGGTAAATAAAATTGAAATCAGAATGTCTCAATGTATCATCTGTATTTTTCAATTTAGAATAGCAATAGAACATTAATAACTCACAACAACTAAGTAAGTCAGAATGTCATAAAGTATTACGTGCATTTATCACTGTGGTATTGAACACTTCAGTCACTGTAATGTAAGTCAGAATAAATTCTACTTGCAGAATAAAATTTGAGCCAAATAACCATCTTGGTATTCTGTGTGTGGATTTGTAATAATATTTATGCAAGTCCTATGTGGCGTCGACTAGCCACCACCCTCAGAGAGAAGGTGGGTGGCGACATTCACAAGGAAACCGACGGACCGATTGCTAGTGTCTAGTCATCTGCGATATTGCCGTGAATCACCAGGCCCGCTGTTGAGTCAGCAAAGTCATTATTGAGCAAGGTAACACATCGATTTCCTTAAATACTATTGTATTTTAGTTTAAATGTGATTGTGTTGAATTTACATGGCTATTATTGTTAAATTGAATTATTGCAAATTCTCTAAACACGTGGTTGAATAACAGTGTGGCTAAGTTCGAATATTGCATTCTCTAAATTAATTGTCGAATTGTAAGATGATAATTTATAAACTAAAATAACTTAAATTGTGATGGCAGAACATCTGTGCATGTTCATTTGTAAATCTATTGTAACAATTTTAAATTCATTTACGTGTATAATATTGTTGAAATTGTAATGCGCATATACATGATTTTAAATTATATTTGATTTCTGCTATTTCAATTTTCATTTGTAAAAATGAATATATATATTTATTTAATGCGAATCTATAAGAACCATCACTCATAGGAATTCATTTATTTCCAGAGCGGGTCTATGTCTTTGTCGATGAGTTTTCGTTCATGTCTATGTCAATGCTTCTATGACTTGCGTCTTATGTTTACGCATTACATCGATGCTTCTTGTTATTTTGACTGCTTGTCACTTGGCAAGTATTTTATGCAACTTCGTGCCCATTTTGCTCAACGTGAGCGAGTTTTGGACAACTCAGACGAGGGTAACGATGTGCGAAGTGTTGAACAGAAACTGACAGATCGCATCTCCTGTAACTGACTATGACAGTTGGGGATTCAGTGTGCGTCGTTTCATCTCAATAAGGATGTCCAAGGACGAGTCTGGTAAACTTGAACTGTATATGGAACATTTGCAATCTCGTGTATTGAATAATTAGCTTAGTATATGAGACCTAGTATCATTGTGAATCTCTAAATATTTGTTAAACTTTTATGAAATTCTTTTTATTTGTTTATAAATTATCTTAGTTGACTATTTATGCAAGATAGACCAAAAGAGCTGGGTGGGGACAATAGAGTCGTGAAAGGAAGATTGAATGCATAATTAGTTATAATTGATTAAACGTTTCCCAGTTCGTGCTTTGTACACCAGTTTGCCTGTCTGTAAAATTTAACTAAGAGCATTTAAATTTTATTGAGACTGAAGGGTAAATTGAAGGGCATCCAGTCTGTTGTCAGAATAAGGTGGGATAATTCTGAAACAGAGTCTTAAAATAAATGCTGGAATGTAACAGTCACTATCAGAGTATTAACGTTAGGCATTAAAAATTAATACAGGGATTAACTTTTTAAACATTACCCTAAAGGATACGTAGTACAATTAATACTCTTTTACCACATGTGTGTGTGTGTGTGTGTGTGTTTGTGTGTGTGTATGTTTGTGTGTGCGTGCGTGCGTGGAGTTTGTGTGTGCGTGCGTGCGTGCATGATGTTTGTGTGTGCGTGTGTGTGTGCGTGCGTGCCTGTGCGCGCGTGTTAATTGCACAATCTGAAATATTTCGCTTGTATAAGAATAAATATACATTTGTTCATGATATACCCTTTATGCTGCATGAATAGCTTATCATAATTATTAATTTGTGATATTTTAATTGTATAATTAAATTTTAATTTTAAAATTATTTCTTGAAAGTTATTTTCTACACTTTGAATATAAAATACTTACCAAACCGACCTTCTGGTGACGCATGAAAACCTGCATACAAGAAATATAATGTAATAAATAGCAGTAGAAATAGTAGTAGTAATAATAATAGTAGTAGTATTAGTAGTAGTGTAGTAGTAGTGTAGTAATAGTGAGTAATAGTGTAGTAGTAATGTAGTAATAGTGTAGTAATGTAGTAGTAAAATAGTAGTGTAGTAGTAGTGTAGTAGTAGAGTCGTGTAATGTAATAGTAGTGTAGTAGTAAAGTAATAGTAGTGTAGTAGTAGTGTAGTTGTAGTGTAGTAGTAATGTAGTAGTGTAGTAGTCATGTAGTAGTAGTGTAGTAGTAATATAGTAGTATAGTAGTAGTGTAGAATTAGTTTAGTTATATAGTAGTAGTGTAGTAGTGTAGAATTAGTTTAGTAGAAGTGTAGTAGTAATGTAGTAGTGTAGTAGTAGTTTAGTAATATAGTAGTGTAGTAGTAGAAAAGTAGTGCAGTAGTAATGTAGTAGTAATATAGTAATGTAGTAGTAGTGTAGTAGTAGTAATGTAGTAGTAATATAGTAGTGTAGTAGTAGTGTAGAAGTAATGTATTAGTAGTGTAGTAGTGTAGTAGTAGTAGTAGTAGTAGTAAATAGAAGTAGTAGTGTAATAGGAGTAATTCTGTTTAACTCTTGTAAAACTCACTCACTAATCTTCTATAACTCTTGTAAAACCCACTTACTAATCTTCTTTAACTCTTGTAAAACCCACTTACTAATCTTCTATATGTAAAGTCTTGTAAAACCCTCTTACTAGATTCCTACTTGTAAAACCCACTTACTAGATTTCTACTTATAAAGTCTTGTAAAACCCACTTAATAGTTTCCTATTTGTAAAGTCTTGTAAAAACCACTTACTAGTCTACCCTGTAAGCATACTCTTGTAAAAACCACATTCTAGCTCCTGCATGAAAAGTCTTGTGAAACTTAATAACTGGTCTCTATCAGAAAAATAATTTGATGGAATAAAAAATAATTACTGTCCAGAAAATCCTTTATTTTCATTGCTATTTCTGTCCTTTTTTTCACCACCCTACTTGAATTTTGATGGGTAGAAGGTAAAAACAGTAAGTTAATTCAAAATATTGTAGAAAGAGCCTCAGTACACATAGGCTAGGAATTTGAGACATTTGTACAGAACATTAATTATTAATTTTGCTGACTTGGAGAAATATTATTTTGTGGAACATTAATTATTTGTCTGAAATCTAGAGAACAATTATTTTGTGAAAACGTTAGAATTGTAATTTTTGAGTAGAAATTGAGCTTGATGTTATGATTGATTAGCTTGATGTATGATTGATTATTGATAGTGGAAACTACCACTCTGTTGTGGAATTTAGACGCATTGTTTATTTTTTTTATTTTTTTTTTATTTTTCATTAATCATCATTTCCCACCCCAGAGTGTATGTTTGTGAGTGTCTTTGAAGTGATTGACTAACCACTGCATGCAAGAGACAAAACCCCTCTGATAAATAAATACAAATTTTCACTCTTCAAATTTAAAGCTTGATGATTTTGTTTTGAGAGAGTAAGTGTGGTTTTGTCCTGTCTTTGTCTTTTATGTCTTATTGTCTGTACTGTCTACACTCGAACAATCCCATTCACACACATACTCACATCAACAAATGTAATCCACACAGAATAAAAACACTCTACACAGGCAACTATCTTTGCTGTCTGTGTGGGATCCTGTAATTCCATCTACACAAGATCCTACATTGATGTTGGCAATCACCCACCCTCCACTTTCGCAAGAGAGCAGAGGGTGGTCATGACAACCGGTAATGTAGTCAAGAAAAAGATTTTATTTAGAAAATTCTTGTAATACAGATCTTGATGTATACTCTGCTTTGGCAAGTTAACACATCAATTTCTGGAGGGATTTGAATGAAAATCTTCTTATACAAAGTGTTTTAGCAACTTGTCAAATATTAGCAAAGAAATTTTGCTTCAGATCTTTATAATGCAAGTGTTTAGCAACTAATTGAGCCAATTAATAAGAGATTTTACTTTAGATCATGATGATGCAAATGTTTTAGCAACTGATTCACGCCTATAATAAGAGATTTTACTTTGGATCTTGATAATACAAATGTTTAGCAACTAATCGAGCCAGTTAATAAGAGATTTTATTTTAGATCTTCATAATGCAAATGTTTTAGCAACAAATCAAGCCAATTCATAAGAGATTTTACTTCAGATCTTAATGCAAATGTTTTAGAAACTGATCAAGCCAATTAAGGGATTTTACTTAGATCTTAAGGCAAATGTTTTAGAAACTGATCAAGCCAATTAATAAGGGATTTTACTTCAGATCTTAATGCAAATGTTTTAGAAACTGATCAAGCCAATTAATAAGGGATTTTACTTAAGATCTTAATGCAAATGTTTTAGAAACTGATCAAGCCAATTAATAAGGGATTTTACTTCAGATCTTAATAATGCAAATGTTGTAGCAACTAATCAGCCAGTTGATAAGAGATTTTAATCTGGATCTTATATGCAATGTATTTCAGCATCTAAACGAGTTGGTTCTGGTGAGATTTTAATCTGGGATCTTGACAAGCACATTAAGGTGGTGACTCCTAGAAAGAAGACAGTTCCCATTTCACCATTGGCAAGGTTGCAGTATCCAGACACTCGCGTCAAATATATCAACCTTGGATATGCCAGTGGTAATAAACTCTTTGTGGACATTGATATGAAACATTTACTATTTTAGTTTCTTTACTGGAACTTTAAGAGAGAGGACATTTATTGATAATGTATAGAACAATGTCAGTATGTGTTTATAACATTGTTATAAGAGCATTTAACATTTACTGAAACAGAACATGTATTGTTAACATGTACAACATAATATCAGCACAATATGTATTTAAGAGTGTTGCTATTGTGCTTGTGTACATTTACTGACAGAACATTTATTGATAACATATAGAACATAATACTGGTACAGTGTATATAACAGAGTTCCTGTTGAGCATATGTACACTTACTGATATACAAAATGTGTGTGTGTGCATTAAAAAATATTTAAATATATTAGATTGAAAGAAATAATTAACAATCCAATATTCTGTTATCGTTTTTGATTCTATTAACTTTAGATGAAAACAACAAAAAAAGAGCTATAGTATTTCAGATATTTTATTCCTTGAATACATTTTAAAATAAGTTGTTGTTTTTTTCTCCCTCTCAATAGTTTTGTTTTTTCATTTCCTCAACAAATATTTGTCTAGGTTTATCGGTCACAAATATTTGTCTAGGTTTACTGGTCATAAATACTTGTCTAGGTTTATTGGTCATAAATATTTGTCTACTTTTACTGGTCATAAATACTTGTCTAGGTTTATTGGTCATAAATATTTGTCTACTTTTACTGGTCATAAACACTGGTCTAGGTTTATTGGTCATAAATATTTGTCTACCTTTACTGCTCATAAATATTTGTCTAGGTTTATTGGTCATAAATATTTGTCTACTTTTACTGCTCATAAATACTGTTTAGGTTTATTGGTCATAAATATTTGTTTACTTTTTCTGGTCATAAATACCTGTCTAGGTTTATTGGTCATAAATATTTGTCTACGTTTATTGGTCATAAATATTTGTCTACATTTAATGGTCATAAACACTTGTCTAGGTTTATTGGTCATAAACACTTGTCTAGGTTTATTGGTCATAAATACTTGTCTAGGGTTATTGGTCATAAATACTTGTCTACGTTTATTGGTCATAAATATTTGTCTAGGTTTATTGGTAGCTGGAGACAATCAGGGAACCATTCATGTTTACGATGCAACCAGTTCTGTGAAATCATCTTCAATTTCCTCCATTTCAAAACAATTGGCACCATCTCAGGTATGTTTCTCTCTTCTTTTTCAAAACAACTGACAACATCTCAGGTATGTTTCTCTCTTCTTTTTCAAAATAACTGACATCTCAGGTATGTTTCTCTCTTTTTCAAAACAACTGACAACATCTCAGGTATGTTTCTCTCTTCTTTTTCAAAACAACTGACAACATCTCAGGTATGTTTCTCTATTCTTTTTCAAAACAACTGACATGATTGACTCATGTTGTGACAAGAAGTGCACGCAGTCAGGACAAACAAGAATTGAACTTCAGTGACCTGACAGTCATCATTTTTCACATGATGGGCCGAAGCAGGCAGACGTGTTGCTGTTGTTAGAAATTGTTTGTCACACTGTCACTCAACCAGAATGTTACAGTCACCTACGTTCAGATAAGTTGGCTTCAACCAACTGCCAAAGAGGTCAAACAACAAACAGACAGATAGATACTTTAGCCTTATGATTAATAATACCATTCATACAATGAGCATCCTTTTGTTTAGTTTTTCCCAAATCATTATCTAATATTACACATTAAATTTATAACTTAAAACTTACTTGTCTGTCCTTCATTCGTAGTGTAGGGGCGCTTCCGGCTTCCGCCACTTTCGCGTTGTTGTATGTCCTAGTTAATGTGTGCAGTATTGTATGAACGTCAGAGTCAGGGGACACAACTTGGGGGTGGGTGGGAGGGGGCTCATTAATTAGCCATTCTTGTCTTTCCTTTATTTCTACTTTGTTCTGTAAACTCTGACGATTGATTGTGCTTCATGTGTGAGTGAGACTATATGTTGCCACATAGTTTGGGCACTCCAAACCATAAGTTAAACAGACTTGTGCAACGATTCACATACCACGTCACAAGATGTAGACCTATCTATCTAAAATAACCTAATTTGATCAAACTCTACTAAAATAGCCTAATTTTGATCAAATTCTACTAAAATAAACTAATTTTGATCAAACCCTACCTACCTAACAAATTTGATTGAATTATACCTGAAATAACCTAATTTTTATCAGATTGTACAGTAGTAAACCTGGTATTACAACTTTGAAAGCCCTAGACGTGAAACATCTTCAGATCTAGATGATTGCAAACTATTGACAAGCTCTTCTAGGGAGATTTCAGTCATAAAATGCAGATTCTACAACACATATATTGACATTCCCTAAGTATTATGTGAACAATAGGGTGGTGTCTAGCACATCAACGCAAGTCATTCATACATGGAAAAATAAGGAAAGACAGATGATGAGTGAACAAAGATGAAAGATAAAAAAAAAACAAATTAAAGTAATGAGTATGTATCATAATTATAATCACAACTACTTATACATGATTTAAATTATAAGTTCCACTTGACTGACCTTTCTCAGCTAAAAGACATTTTTACCAGTGTCATTTTGGGAGACAGTTCTAGGTACTGCTGCTTTGTCAGTGGCTTTTCTTGGGTCTGAGAGTATTCTCGGCACAAACTTCGTCAGCCAGGCTAAATATCTGGTGAATTATTATAACCTGACCTTTTAGAGACCTAGACCAACCAAGTTTGGTCACGATCACCAGTCTCCATGCAAGAGGGGAGATAACGTTTATATAAATTATGGTCCATTTTCGCAAGTCTGACAGGAGATTCTAGCCGCTATAACCTAAAAGATGAACGAAAGTTAGGCGGCTGGTCTCATTCCATCACATTTTTACAAAATGGAAGCTGTCCCATTATCTTAATCATGTACACTGATCTAGCAATTTTGATTATTAAGTTAAGGGGTGGAAGTTGAATAGTAGGAGTGCAAAATATTCTAATCTGGAATCCTTAATGTGTGTATTCTGTCAAAGAATGAACAATGTACCTATTAATATTAAAAATGAAGTGTTCTTTCCATTTTCTTTCAGAAACTTTTGTGGCCATGTATTGATAATTTGACAGCAGATCAGTATGACCAGGTATGAACTTGTTCTTACGATACTTCCTCTTATTACCGTTGTTAACGAGCATCTACTGATGGGAGACTGCTGTTACCTCCCTTTCACACTTATCATTCTGCAAACACTATAATACTGTAACTTCCTGTATTACTAGATTCTCCCTATAAATGTACAGACTAAGAATATTGTTCAGAAGAAATGTTTAGTTAGAAACTTGTTATACAGCCAGTATATTGTGTTAGATAAAAGCATGTACAAAAATGATTTTAAATTTCTGTAACAATATACTCCTTTTCCTGTAGATTAGCATTCTGTTGTATATTCCTTTTTCTCTAGATTATTGTTCTGATGTATATTCCTTTTCCTGTAAATTCCTTATAAATACTGTAAGTCAGTTCTACTGAAAACCTTATAGTATACTATAATTACATTCACAGCTTATCCATTTACAGCTCTACTCCCTAATTATCTCAGTCACTAAGTGAATATTAAATATTTACTAAGTATAGCTACAACCCCTAACAGAAATGCAAAAATAAAATAATGAATATCTCACTAGTGGTATGAGTTGATGTTTGGTAGTATAAAAGAGATTTAATACTTTATTCTGTGTTTTGATTGAAAATTATTTAAAATTTTAAAATTTAAATTTTATGCAATTTGAAGAAACATGAATGTTGTGTATATTTTTTTAAAATTTAAGATCGCTTTTTATGAACAGTGATATACATTTAAGAACAGTTATATAATTATCAGAACAATGACATAAGTATAAACGATAACATACTTTTAAAAACAGTGAAATGCATAGAATGATGACATAAGAACAATAACTTACGTATAAAAGTGATAACATTTACAGGTGAAATACATAGAATGATGACATAAGAACAGTGATGTACGTATAAAAATGATAACTTTTAAAAACAATGAAATACATAGAATGATGACATAAGAATAGTGACATGTAACAACAAAGAGACTAGTACACATAAAGAATTGAAGTAATCTTAAAGATTTCATTTCTTGATGCAGGTGGTTATTAACACAGTAACTGTTAGTTCGGACCAGAAGTTCATTGCAGCTGGAACTGACAACAATTTGGTGTGTATCTGGCAGTTAAGAAATATTCAGTAACGGTGGTGTGTGATCTGTCAGTTAAGAAATGTTCAATGACAGTGGCATGTAACTGGCAATTAAGAAATGTTCATTGACAATGGTGTGTATGTGGCAGTTAAGAAATATCCAATGACAGTGGCATGTATCTGGCAGTTAAGAAATGTTCATTGACAATGGTGTGTATGTGGCAGTTAAGAAATATCCAATGACAGTGGCATGTATCTGGCAGTTAAGAAATGTTCATTGACAATGGTGTGTATGTGGCAGTTAAGAAATATCCAGTGACAGTGGTGTCCATCAGACAGCATAATCCCGTGGTAGTGGTTGCGATGCATAACAGCAGAAATGGCAATGTATAGCATAATAAATGCAAAACAACGGCCTTACTGCACACTTAGCAAGTCTTCATGTTGTAACAAATTGCATGTTGTGTAGACAGAGTAACAGCCTTACTGTACAGTGACCTTAAAACTACTACAGAAGCATTTGAGTCTGTTAAGTACCTTTTGTGTAGACAGTGTTGCTATAAACTACTAAAGCATTGTGAGTCTGTAAATTACATTTTTTGTAGACAATGTTGCTATAAACTACTAAAACATTGTGAGTCTTGTCAATTACATTTTGTGTAGACAGTGTTGCTATAAACTACTTAAGAATTGTGAGTCTAAATTACATGCTTAATCCTTAATTATATTTGCATTCTTTCTTGAATGTTAAATGTATGGTTAGCAGTTTGTGGTGCTAATTGGTATTGTTGCTATGCAATTCTGCAAATTATCATTTATTAGGTAGTCCCAAACCAATTTTTCACATTTTTTGATTCAGAGTAAAACAAATGTGCTTACATAAAAGTAATCGATGATAAAATGTTACATGTAAAATCCTATGTATTTCATTGTTTTTAAAAGTTATCATTTTTATACGTACGTCACTGTTCTTATGTCATCATTCTATGTATTTCACTGTAAATGTTCAATGACAGTGGCATGTAACTGGCAGTTAAGAAATGTTCATTGACAATGGTGTGTATGTGGCAGTTAAGAAATATCCAATGACAGTGGCATGTATCTGGCAGTTAAGAAATGTTCATTGACAATGGTGTGTATGTGGCAGTTAAGAAATATCCAATGACAGTGGCATGTATCTGGCAGTTAAGAAATATCCAGTGACAGTGGTATGTATCTGGCAGTTAAGAAATGTTCATAAACTACTACAGAAGCATTTGAGTCTGTTAAGTACCTTTTGTGTAGACAGTGTTGCTATAAACTACTAAAGCATTGTGAGTTTGTAAATTACATTTTGTGTAGACAGTGTTGCTATAAACTACTAAAGTATTAGATGATAAAATGTTACATGTAAAATCCTAAGAGAAAACCTCTAGCAGTTTTTGAAATATCATCATTTGAATATACAAGTTAGTCATCATCACTTTATGAAATGAATAAATGCTCATTTTTATACATTTTAAAAATTAAAAATCTTCACTTATGAAATGACAGTATTAAAGTTATAAGGGCTATATGCAGGCATATTCTATATGATAAAACTGCGGTTGGTTCCATAGAATGTATTTTACAAACTTCATGTAAACATAGTTCTCCGTTATGTAACCTTGTGTTAATATATTATAAAATGCACATTCAAGACATCACAACATTCAAAGTAGCGACCTAAAATGTATTCTTTCTGTATTTAAAACAATAAAATACCAAGGTGTTTTAGCCCATTTTTTCAAGACACTGATCTAACAGCCAATGATTAGGTCTCAAACATCATCAAACAAGTAAATTTAATTGTCACCTCTTATTTAGGTGACTGAGACAAAGGCGTTGCTATTATTAACCATGGAGAACATGAATAGTGACTAAAACTGCTGACGAGTATTTAAGTCTAACAGTCATGTGGTAATTGAACATTGAATGTTTGTTTGTACTTAGCCACTTTCTTCTCAATGATTAATGTCAGATCTGATTGGCTGAGAAAATTAGAATTAAGAATTAAAATGACCATAAAATACTTCTGATTTCCTTGTATTTATTTCTATTTACGTTTAATTGGGAGTAAAGTCATTTTAACTGTTGCAAACTGGCCACAAAATACATCCTGATTTCCTTGTATTTATTTCTATTTACATTTAGTGATTTTAAGTGATTTTAAGTGATTAAGTGAATAAAGTGATTTTAACTAATGCAAAATATTTTTTTCCTTTATTTCTTATAAGCAAGTTTAGCCTTTCTTTAAGGTATGATTGTTGTTTGTTTTAGTTAGCATTAGAAATAATAAATATTAAATTTTTTTTATTCTAAAAATGTCTACTGTGACAGGAAATATAACTATTTTGAAGTCATATTTGTGTCAGGAAATGTGGTAATTGTTCTGAAGTCTACTGTGACAGGAAATATAACTATTTTGAAGTCATATGTGTGTCAGGAAATGTAATTGTTCTGAAGTCTACTGTGAAAGGAAATAGAACTGTTTTGAAGTCATATGTGTGTCAGGAAATGTGGTAATTGTTCTGGGCTCGGTTTCACGACAGCCGCCCAACTTAGAGCAGAGCTTTCCCGAAAAGCGCGCTAGTTCCAAACTACTTAGTTGTCACTTCTAGGTAGCGTTTCACGACAGCCAACTAGAAGCGCACTAAGTAGTTGCCAACTAGAAGCGTCACATGACTTGTTTATAAATAGATCTATCCCACAATTCAATTTTAACAATGGATGCCGAGCATGGAAATCGTTGTGCACATAATGATAATTTCACGCATTCAGAGATCGTTGCTTTAATAGAGGCATACGAATACAGAAAAAAACATCCTACAATCACGACTAAAGAGCTCAGTCACAAACAAATACAAAAAGAATGCGTGGGCTGCTGTGCTCATGTCAGTGAATGCATTTTTTACCATTCATCGGTTAGCAGACGAACTTCGTTGTAAATGGTCTAAACTCTAAACTAACAAGCGAAGCAAAAAGTGATCTTGCTAAAAAGAAAATACCCTAAGACTGGTGGAGAACTCATGTATATTTTTATTCACATTATCAGAAATAAAAGTGCTATATTCTATTCTCAAAACTATAAACACTAAATCAGTTGTTTGAGGAATAAACTATAATAATTTGTTTAATATTGGATAACCTGTCATTTGACATAAATATTCCTTGTACAAGAAATGAATTAAACATTTGTATAGAAATTATACAAATTGCAGTTTTAGTCATAAATTATATTTTCTAATTTTTTTTTTATTAACTGTTTCAATACTTATTTATTTTAGTTCTCATGTTCATAAAACAATAACTATCATATCTCAAAAATACCTTTGAATGTATGTGATAAATGCAACAGTAAATAAACATGCAAACTGAAAACAAAGAATAAACTTATAAAGACTCAAGTTTGTATAATTTATTTTTTTCTTAATAATTATTTTAATCAATTCACATTTAGGCATAAGTCACCATCATAATAATATTTAAATGTCTATAAAAATTATGTGTTTAATATGACATGAGTCAACATCATGATAATATTTAAATGTCTATTACTCTATATGTGTTAAATATGACATGAGTCACTATCATAATAATATTTAAATGTCTATATGTGTTAAATATGACATGAGTCACCATCATGAAAATATTTAAATGTCTATTACTCTATATGTGTTAAATATAACATGAGTCACCATCATGATATTTAAATGACTATATGTATTAAATATGACATGAGTCACCATCATATTAATATTCAAATGCCTAGATCTTTTTGTAAATACTAACTGAAGTCACAATTTATTTCTCTATCCAGCAGTTGCCAGTGTTAAGTCACATTTTGTATTCATCAATATGAATTTTTCCCATCAGCAGTGTATACATACACTGTTATTGTTAATGTAAAAGTTAAATATATTTGTAACAACAATGAAATAAATGTAAATACTTTGAAAATACAAAAACTGTATTTTTCAGAAAACCAAAACAAAGCTTTTCACCTTTTGAAGATTTACACATAATTCTACTTCTTATTATATTAACTTATACTAATGCATTATTACTATGTAATGTTTACATAATATATGGCCATTCTTTTTTTTTAATTAAAAAATAATCATTAGTTGTAATGTTACAGCTAGATACACATATGTCAGTTTGACAGATGATGAGTAGCACTGAAAGTTTTCTGTATATATTTTTAATGAAAAACAGTGAAACTTAAAAATAAAATTAAAATGCCGCCACATTTTTAGCCTTTATATTATAACAATATTATAAAATAGAATATATATTTTTCTTTTATTTTCAAAACTCTAACAGTATAATTATGAAATAACTGTACATTTTATTATAATATTACATATGATCAAATATTACTATCACTAATATAATTTGGTTTAAAATAAACTTAATGCCAATTAAAATTGATATATTATTATACTTTAATAGTCCACTAATGAAAATTTCCAGTTATATGATAAAACAATTATTTTTTGTTTTTATCTGTGGCTTTAGAGAGTTTTAAGTTGCATTATAATATACAGATAAATAAAATTAAGGAAAGATATAAATCATTCTTGAGATTCATGGATTTAGTGGAAACAGAATTGCAAAATTAATTTACTCCTTTCCTTTCACATATGATTGCATAAAAACTACACACATTTACATTAAAATAAAATATTTAGAAATGGGTGGTAGAAATAAATTATATGTTCATAGTGATTCATAAATGTTTCTGAGAATATTAAACTATATACGATCCTGTGACGGACGATTTCTTCTTTGCCTACGTCTGTGATAGAATTGATGCACGCGTGGCGCCTATTTGTTTGTACCTTAGGTCGCTGCTAGCGAAAGTTAGAGCTGGTAGGAGCTGCTCCAGTAGTTCCGACCTAATTTAGGCCGCGCGCGCCCAAGTTTGCAGTCGTGAAACACTACCTAGCGCTTAGAAGGAAACTAAGCTAGTTGCCACCCAAGTTAGGTCGAAAACCGCGCTAGTTGGCTGTCGTGAAACCGAGCCCTGAAGTCTTGTGTGTGACAGAGTGGTCATTTCTCTGGTAAGCCAGGTTTCAAATCTCCTTTGTGCTGATGAGAATTTTAAAATGTCATAAAATTATCATTTTCTACCTCATATGTTTGTGTGTGTGAGAGAGAGAGTTTACTCAATTTTTTACTTAAGTAAATGTTTGTGTGAGAGAGAGAGTTTACTCAAATTTTTACTTAAGTAAATGTTTGTGTGAGAGTTTACTCACATTTTTACTTAAGTAAATGTTTGTGTGTGAGAGAGAGTTTACTCAAATTTTATTTAAGTAAATGTTTGTGTGTGAGAGAGAGTTTACTCAAATTTCACTTAAGTAAATTGTGTGTGTGAGAGAGTTTACTCAAATTTTATTTAAGTAAATGTTTGTGTGAGTGAGAGAGTTTACTTAAGTAAATGTGTGTGTGAGAGAGAGTTTACTCAAATTTTACTTAAATAAATGTTTGTGTGAGAGAGAGAGAGTTTACTCAAATTTTACCTAAGTAAATGTTTGTTTGTGTGAGTGAGAGAGTTTACTCAAATTTTTACTTAAGTAAATGATTGAATATTGTGTCTGTAATATTAATTAGTGTTAATTTTATTTTAACATTTACCAAAATATAGATTCTAGAAAAAAGGCAGGAAATACAAAAGTATCTCTCATCAAGCAACAATGGCAAATTATTTCCTGTTCAACAACAATGACAAAGTATTTTTTGTAATTAACAATTACAGTATGTCAGTATTTCTCATCAAGCAACAATGGCAAATTATTTCCTGTTCAACAACAATGACAAAGTATTTTTTGTAATTAACAATTACAGTATGTCAGTATTTCTCATCAAGCAACAATGGCAAATTATTTCCTGTTCAACAACAATGACAAAGTATTTTTATCAATTAACTATGTCAGTAATTCTCATCAAGCAACATTGACAAAGTATTTCTTGTAAAATAGCAAATAAGAGAGGCAGGTGATTATATGCAACAGGTATGTGAGGTGGAGAATGAGTGAAAATGGTGGGTATTACTCACAAATTGCTTATTGTTTGGTTGAGAATTTGTAGTCTATTAATGCGATCCTCATAAATGTAATATAGAATTTTTAATAAAGTTTTAATTTACAAAAAAGATTATGGAAATATAATTACCACTAGTAGTTAGCTAGATTTTATTATAAAGTCTGCAAAGATTAGTGAACAAGAACTACCTTCACCATACCTTTAAAACATTGTTGTGTGCAATGGCTCCTTTATATTTTTAAAGAAGAATTAATTGTTCACAACAATTCAGTCCTAAATGAAGTGAGAACATACAGATCAATGATATAAATACTCAGATTACTATAGGTTTCTGCTGCTTGTGGTGCTTTGGCAATTCCATCTTTCATGGCTTGTTTCATTCTTGTCTAAACTGATTTCAATCTGTTAGCTTTTGAAATTTTCATGAAGGTATTCCATGTTTACACTCTTACAACAAATATTGATTATCCAAAGCATGAGATAAAATAGTCTTTTGTATTGCTAAATGTAATTTAGGTATAACATGATCACTGTTAATTGCTTCTTTAATACAATTTCTCTGTATGCAGATGTAATGGTAATGTAATTTTTCTAAATTACATTATATGAAAATATATGTACTAGTTAAATTGCTAGTAAAAACTCTACATAATGTCACTCTGGCAAATTTACATAAGTAGTTTTTTTTTGTGTAACATTATTTTTGATTAAACTTTGCCTTTAGTTGACATGAATCTTTCTGTTTTAGATCTTATTTGTTTACCCTATGCAGTGATGCAGCATTTTAGTTCTAAAAATCATAATAGGATATGTGACAACAAATGGAATATAGACAACTATTTCAAGTATAATCTTTGCTGCACTTTAGAAAATGCTAGTTATGTATCTAAACATTACCCATTTGTTAATATAATATAATAATGCTAATAATGTATCTAAACATTACCCATTTGTTGATGTATGATTAATTTTACTTTAAAAGTAATGATTAACCTAATGTTTTCTTCTCTTTACAACATTATCAACAACAGATGCAGTTAAATATTCACATCAATCACTGCATATCAATACAACTTTACTTGGACTAGCATGTGTATTTTTGTTTTTATATAATAGGCATATCATAAGTATTTGAATATAGAATCCTTATAATTTTTTTACCACTTAACAAAATAAAGTTACTGAAGCAGGTGATGCAATACAAACATTTAACATTTTACATTGTATGTATAAAAATTAATTACACTTTCTGTTGTTTTTATAGTCTTTTATAGCATACAAACATTAATATTTTACATTGTATGTATAAAAATTAATTACACTTTATGTTTTTATAGTCTTTTATAGCATACAAACATTAATATTTTACATTGTATGTATAAAAATTAATTACACTTTATGTTGTTTTTATAGTCATTTTATAGCATACAAACCTTGAGTGACAGAAAAAGTGCCTTTTATCTTGTCCATGAATATGGGATTTCCCCCCCCCCCCCCCAGCATAAAATCCCTCACAAACTGTTCTGGTTGAGTATTTGACTGTGTACTTTTTTTAAATCTCGCCATACATCGAAAGGCAATATACTAAGACCAAGTATAAAGAAGCGTGAGAGAGCTCAATAGACCACACTCAAAAACTATAAATAAGAACACAAAAGATAAGCTTTAACCCACCAACGGAGGGTGGTTGAGGGTGTTTCACCCCCTTCCGCCAGCCTTCCACCTCAGACAACCGCGAGGCTGTGGGGATCCCCCCTGAAGCAGACCAAGACTGAGAACATCGTGAAAAGTCTAATGAGGCTTCTGGGGGAAGAGAGCGGGGAAAGAAAAAAAAAGATAAGCTTTCGCCTATAACCTTTCCCACCCAACTCTATCCCTTCCCCTACACAATCGCAATTAACCTCCACCCGCAATAAAAATCTCACCGGAAAAGACACATACATAGACATTATACAGTCACAACCACAGTACCAACCCCCCAACCCCCCAACCGAGATTCAGAGACAATCACAAACCTGAAATAGAAAAACAGAATGGAATCTCTCACTAGACATATGGCAATATAATAGTTTCAACCAGCAACAAACAATCGGCACTATTATTATGAGCGAATGACATTTTGCTTCTAGTGTTTGTTTCTTACGCAATGATTATAAATTCTCAAAATATTTATTTTAAAACCTTATTTGGTCGTTTTCATTGTGAATTATTTCATATTCATATTGATTTTCTCATCTGCAAATGACTAAATGCATTAATTTGAACTGTTAAATTGTATTTATGCATTTAATATATGAAAAGTACTCAAAATATATTTCACTCTTGAACATTTGAAAATCTCCATGAACACATTTCAGTATCTGTATGTGTTCATGGAGATTTTCAAATGTTCAAGAGTGAAATATATTTTGAGTACTTTTCTATGAAAAAAATGTGAAGAATATGTAGGTGCGGAGAATAAAATTTAGGAAAGTGATCTAAAGAATCAATTCGGTAATGGAAAATTGTGATTTGGCTACACAGTGTAATAAAGTTCATGGTAAACACTTGTAATATTAACTCAATGTGTGTGTGTGTGTGTGTCGCTAACTTCAGTCACTGCCAGTGCGCTCGTTGGAGTTTTCGTCTGGGACGTTCTCACCCTCGGAGGGCACTAATAAGGCACGCCTTCCCTCAAGTTTGGTGGGGGGTGGGGGGTGGTCAACAGTTTTGTTTTCTGTGAAGTGCGAGTAGTTTGGTGTTGGTGGCATGTGTGATAAATGAAAATTCGGCAGTCTTCAGAGCCATTCCAGTCGGATTCCGTCGTTTGGTTCCGTACTGATAAAAAAAAAATCCAGGGATCATATAAACCGTTTCGGACAATTGCAGAGCTGCGGAGTCATTTCCGGCCGAGTTTCAGACTCCTGTGTATGTGTACTTACACCTGAGTTACAACAATCCTCGGAGGGGAAAGAAAAGAGTAAAACTAAATATTAAAAAAATAAAATGAATGTTCTTAAATAGATAAATAAACTGAAAAATAAATGTTATTTTCTCGCCATCGGTATCCGTATTAGCAGTGTTCTTCGTGTTGCTATGGCTGCATGAATTGAAAAGCCACCATACAAATTCTGTGGGTGGCTATTGTTTCTCTGTTGATGTAGTAAGAGTGTTCTGGTTTTGTCTAAATGTTTGTTCATGTGTTTTTTTTATCTGGTTCTTGCATCCATTTTGATGGCTTTCCCCCTTTTTTTTGTTTTTGTCGTTTTGCGTGGCTGTATTTTGTTTTCCATGCTTTCTGCGGTAGTCTCGTTGGTGTCTGCTTGATGTGACTTGTCTTTGAGTGCTTTTGTGTGTCGGTGGTTGTGATTTGGGCGACTGCTTGGTGGCGTTTGATGTGACTTGTGCTTTGTGTCGGTAGTTGTGATTTGGGCGACTGCTTCCAAGTATTCGTCTGTTGTGGCAAGGCGTCGTCGTTGTTGGCCTGTACTTATTCCAAAAACAAGACAAGTTTGGATATGAAGGCCTTTAGGTGAGTGTATAGATCAGAAACTAGATCTTCCTCTCGTTGTAGTTTTAGGCTCAGAAAATTTAAATGACTAGTTATGTCTGCTGCAAAGGCCAATTTCCATACCCACTCTTCATCAGACAGTAATATATATATATATATATATATATGGCTGTGGCTTGCCTTTACTTTCCAGGAAGTCACCTATTTCCTTTCTTAACTTAAATACTCTACTCAGAGCTTTCTCACAACTTAGCCATCTTACTGCTTAATATGGTAAATCTTGCAATTCTGTGTTTGTATCTTTCAACATGTCTCTGAACTGTCTATGGTTGAGACCATGTGACCTTATTAAATTCATCATCTTCACTACACGATTCAGTACACTGCTAATGTCCATATATTTAGCACACAAAGCTTGCTGGTGAATAATACAGTGCAGGAACATTGGTTGTGGAATGTTTTTCTCATTACACATCTGCTTCACTTGTCCAACCAAGCCTTTCTTTATGTCACTCATGTTCTTTCCGCCATCAACAGTCAGGCAACTGAGGTTAGTCCAGTCCAAGTTATAATCAGCAAGTGTTTTTTTCAACTCATTTGAATATATCCTCTCTGGTAACAGTGCCATACATGCTATGTAGGGAAGCCAGCCCTTGCGTTATGTTCATGTCTTCATCCACGCCTCTAATGAACACAAGCATTTGAGAGGTGGAACAGCTGTCCAGCGATTCATCCATTGCTGATTATAACTTGGACTGACTAACCTCAGTGTTTGGCGTCTGGTGGGTTTAAGGGTTTCTAAGAAGGTTAGGTGTTTTTCGTTAGCCAGTCGAGCTGTAGTTGTTTATTTTTCCTTCCATTAGACCAGCATGGATGTATTGCACTAAAGTCCCCTATGATTAAGTGACTTTCAAATAATGTGATTTAAATTTTTTTTTATTCCGGTTGAAAATATGTGTTTGTGATGTGCAGTTGTTGATTTTTGTTTGTGAGTACAATTGTTAGGTGCTTATCTGTGATTTTTTTTTTTACCCGGGTGTAGTTTAGGCTTTTTTGTATAATGCGAGTCCTCCACTGTTCATGGTTTTGTTTCCTGGTCTATTGCAATTCCATGATATAATTTTTAGTTGTTTTATTTGTGTGTTCTGACGGGAAGTATTTTGCGTGTTTGTAGCCATTGTGATGGTACTATTTGGAATTTGTATTTTGATAATGTGTGTGTTTGTGCATGAAGGTAATGTCTGAAAAATATATTTTTTTGTCTTTTATTTCCTTCTATACCTGATAGTTATCTAGGGAGTATCGTTCATCTGTGGGGTGGGGTGAGAAATGATGTTCGTATCTGTTTCTCTTTGTTGTAGTCATCTGAGTGTGACTGGGGTGTTTGGAGGAGCTGTGTGATGGTTGCATTATTGTTTGTCTGTTTTCTGTTGTTACTGTTGTTGGTGGTTTGCATTGTTTCTGCTTGGTATGGGGAGCGGTTTATGGGTGTGGGTGTTTGTCTTTTGTTTTTGTTGTTTTCTTTTGTTTTGAAGTTTTTGCTTGTGAGTGGGGTGGGAGGTAGTATGATTCGGTTATTATTCTTGTTAAACTGGGTCTTTTTCTTCTCCTTTTGTATTTGGGGGGGGGGAGGGAGGCTTTGTTAGTGTAGTTTTTTCGTGATTTCTTCTGTTCGCTCCGTGTGAGGTTTGGATTGAAGGAGGGGGGTGGGTGGCAAGTGGGTTAAATTATTTTGTGGTTTTGTTTTTTCGGTATGAGGGTTGTCTGTTTTTGTCTTTCTGTATCTCTGGTTTAGTTGTGTGATTTGTAGACGTTTGTTGTCAGTTAATTCGTTTGGGTATGATGAAGTTTTTTTCCTGGTATTCTTCTGTATTTTTTATAGGGGTGGTGCTTGTCATGCTAATTTCTTTTTCTGTTGTTTGGTTTAGGTGGGTGCTGTGTGAGGCCAACTCTGTACATTGTATAAAGCAAGTTAGACTAGTATTATTTTCAATAATAAAAAATTTAAGTCTTTATGTTCCCGCCTTAAAATAAGGTAGAAATATAGTTTGCTAATAGCAGTAACACTCATATATAATACTGATCTTAAAGGGATGACGTAGCAATGATGCAGTGACGTAACGAAAACATAAAAAATACGTCAATCATTCAACGTCAGAGGCCACCAGACTTTAACAGTTTTCAAAATGTATCTGCAAATACAACATTTACTTCTATTTTTGGCTGCATTACAGAAGAGTAAGTTTATAAATTTTAACCAATGTACAATATCTATCTATGTAGGATGCTCTATACAAATTAATTTCAAGTGATGAGAATTGTCAGGATTTTCTCTAAATTTCGCCCTTGCGTCAATTCTTCTCGCCATTTTGTATCGAAGTCCAGTGCACACTTTTCAAAACTATTTCAGTATATAGAAAGAGACTGTTTTTTTTTTTTCTCCCAACATGAGCACTCATGGTAAGATTCCACAGACTGGTTGAAACCAGTAGATCACAAATCCAGATGCAGAACATTTGATAATAAAAATCATTATCAGTAACATTTAGAAATGTTGTATTATTGTCTGGCAAAAATAAAAGTACTGAATGTGTGTTCGATTTCCTCATGAGTAAAAGAAGAAAACATAAAATGAAGAAGTATGAAATAATGTAAATACACTGAACACAACATAATGCATGTGAAAACTTGGGAAAAAAATTTAAATATGATGTTGCTCAATTGTATATGTTGTAAACTATGAAAATAAATGTTCAAACAAACTGCTGATGTAATACATAGAAGAAAATGACCAAGAATCAATGTGATTTTCTGAATTCAGTCTCTGGTCTTGCATGCTATTGTCTGAGAAATGTAAGCAATTCAGCAGCAAACGGAATCTATGGCCTTATATGATTTAGGAAAAAAATTATGAACGTAAATTTGATTTGAAATTTGAAAAATAATGATCAATAATATGTTTCCAATCTATCCTTTCAAAATTATAAGCCTCACAACTTGATCAATTCCGCTTACAACAGTACCAAGCCACTAATCGATACGAGATTTCTCAGTATTTTCTGGATCTACCAGTAATGCAGCAGTGGTGTATAGGCATTTGTATATTCGACAATTTGTTGCACTATATTCTCTGGAAAATATGCTTGAAAAACATCGAAATCTGTACAATCTTTTGCCAGTGGGATTTGCACTTTGCTGTTTTCAGCAAAAGCATGCGGTGTTGAGTGTGTCAAATCAAACGTCTCACGCCATGCCACAGCCATTTTCATTTTGATTTTAATTTGGACAGGCTGCAACATCTCTGATATCAATTTGTGGTAAATCCTTAGTGACAAGAACTATTAATCTTCTGACGAATAAAGAGAATTATCTACCTCATCAATATCAGATCAGCATTTGAATGACAACCAGTCAATGAAGCTGAATGCATGTCGCGATGAAGACGCCATAACTTGTCTCAATGAATGAAGGCAACAGACACAAAAACAAAATTAAAAAAAAAATTCGCTTTTGGATAAAATGAACAGTCTAATTCTAACTGTCCAATTGTAGAAGTGATAACATGTGCCTGCTAAGGGAAATACACACTTGTTTGACACCGATTAACTTACTTGACAGACTAAGAAAATGTATAGTGCTCTCTGGTGACACCAGCGTCAATGTACCGTATTGATGCATTTACAGGCAACAGGTTAATGATCCTCCAGCAGACACTGCTGGTCTCTCGCTTGACGGATATTTTGGCGTTGTAAACGTTTACACAGTTCCACAACATAAAACGTTTACAGTCACATAAGGTTTCTGCAGGTGGATCTTCTTATTAAAGGAGAAGACAAATCCGACTTTAATCTATATTTAGCCACACCCCATCCACCCACTTTCTTCGCCAACATACGAATATCAATATCAGTATGTGTAAGGTCAATAAATTTATTAAAAGAAAAATCAACTATACAAATGACAATTACAATGAAACAGATAATTTGACATCAATATTCCAGGAACCCACATTTGGGCAATTATAGTTTACAGTCTCTCTCTGCATATATATATATATATAATAAATTTATAGCTAATTACAGTTCATCAATACAAATTACAGGTTAGTCCTATCAGATAATACAAAATGGAGTTATTAGAATAGGTTATTAAAAACTTCACATAACCTAGATTAAGTAATGCTTCCACAGTCTTTTCACTGGCCTTTTCAATCATATCACACTAAATGTGAACCGCCTAGTTCAAACATTTGTAGAAATAAAAGTCAACTCACATAGTACATCTCTACACAAGTATAAAATATCAATAGCAAAAGCAAAAATACATTAAATATTTCTAAGTCCATTTTCTCTCAACAGTCAGTTTAACACACCAAGCCTTTCAAAACCGGACTTTTCTTCTTTCCATTCCAAATTCAAAATGATCAGAGATTAGAAGTTTCTACAGCAAGTAAACATTTTGATCTCAGCCCATTGGCTGGTCTTGTTCTCCTAAATCATAACCATTGGATAATTAAAAAACTACTCACTAGTTTGAATGACGTCAGCAAATCTAGAATATTCTTGCCTGGTGCATTATTTCAAACTTCCACACTTTCAAAATTACCACCATAAAGAGTGCCCAAGGTTGGGTTACTCTGACAATTTAACAATTTATATAACAATTCAATTTTAAAATAGAAAGAGACAAATTTACTGTCACAGTCATTACTTTTATTTTCTTTAATAACAGGAATAATCTTTTGCTTGTTTCTTTTATTATCTTAATAACAGAAATAATCTTTTGCTTGTTTTATTAATCTTTAACTGCAGACTTAATCATTTGTTTGGTTCTTGTAGAAAAATCTTTAATATCATCAATAACATTTTGTTTGCTTTATTAATCTTTAATTTTGGAAGCAATAATTTGTTTGCTTCTTTTTTTAGGTGCAAGTCCTTCACAATACGATGTAGAAGTGTTTTGTCCGCCAGGACCATGGATATTAAACTCAATTCAAATTTTCCGAGTGGTGGTAGAAATGGACAGTTTTAAAGATCGCTGTGTGAACCACAGATGGCCAGACCATCAGATGACATTCGTCGTAGATGGTAATAAGAGAGTTTGTTACGGATATTCACAGGCAGAAATTTGTGAAGATGATTTAAGAACTGAAGCAGGAGAATGTCCTTGTATTGGATATAATAAAACACATTCTGTGTTGGTATTTTATATACAAATTAATCACACGACCCCACACTCAATGTACGTCGGCTCCGACTGCTTCAACACATATTCTTCCAATGTGAATTCTGGTTTTTATTTGGACAAAAGGTACAATTGTGACAACAGGATTATCCAAGAAGAAGGTATTTGAGATTATCTGGATAACTCTATTTATAAATAATCGTTGCTTTCCAAAGTAGTCACTTGACATAACAGCTTGTAAATGTATCATCAGTTTTAAGTTTTTATGGGACTAAAGCTTTATTTTATTCATTCACACTTGCAACCATCTTTCTTCCATAACGACCATGCTGGTCACTCTGCATGGAGACGACAATGTCCAACTGGTAAGAAATTTTCTGGTACATAACATGGGCAGGCAATTCAAAAGGTTTTAGTATAAGTGCAGTCAGACGCACTGACACACAGAGAGGAATGAATATATTCTCAAACAAGAAAAGTTTTATATTTAGTGTATGACAAAATCATATCGACTGGTACATGGTATGGTTAGACAATTCAAAAGGTTATAGTATAAGTACAGTCAGACGCACAGACAGAGAGAGGAATGAATATATTCTCAAACAAGAAATGTTTTATATTTAGTGTATGACAATATCTTATTGACTGATAAAGGTAATGAGGTTAGACTAGGATAATATATTGACTGATAAAGGTCATGGGATTAGACTAGGACAATATCATTTTGACTGATAAAGGTAATGAGGTCAGACTAGGACAATATCATATTGACTGATAAAGGTAATGAGGTCAGACTAGGACAATATCATATTGACTGATACAGGTAATGAGGTCAGACTGGACAATATCATATTGACTGATACAGGTAATGAGGTCAGATTGGACAATATCATATTGACTGATAAAGGTAATGAGGTTAGACTAGGACAATATCATATTGACTGATAAAGGTAATGAGGTTAGACTAGGACATTTCCCCATATGTTTTTTAATTTTTTTTTATCAAATATCAATATCAAACACGCTGATATAGACTACAATATTGTCAATTTCTCACGATTCCAGCTGTGCGCTCTCGTTTGAGGTGTCCTCATATTTTGCACACGGTGTGTGTCCTGCAGACACTCATACTTCTGAACAGGTGTTTATATACAAACACTCAAAGACACTGAGACACCACATTGGTGAAGATTTCATTCGTTTGCTCTCATTCGGAAGTATTTATATATTTTGTTCATTGTATATAACATTGTGACGCCAACGCCACCTAGTTAATTAAAGGTTAGGATATTTTTACTGAAATAATTACCCATAACTAATTACAAGTGATGAGAACCTTAATTTATTTTATTAATAATCCTCCAGCAGACAACACTCGTCTCTCTTATTTGGCGGATATGCGGGCGCTGTAAACGTTTTCTCAATTCCACAACATTCATGACAAACATTTACTGTCACACAGTATTTCCATACGTGGAAAACTTACTAAAGAAAAAAGACAAATCAATCTTTAATCTATATTTAGTGAACCCCATCCACTCACTTTCTTCTCCATCATAAGATTATCGACATGTGTAAGAAGGTCAATAAATTGATTAAATCAATAATCTAATATACATTTAACAAATACAATGACATCAATATTTCCACAAAACCATGTTTGAATAGTTTTTTTCTTATATCTACACAGTTTTGTATCCTAAAATACAATTCAACAATAGTGTCAATACAAATCACAGGATAGTTCTTATCGGAGAACAAAAATGGAGTTATTAAAGATAAATGATAAGTGATAACCTGGTTTAAGTGCTGAGTCAATAGTCTTTTGTGCATTTAATCATAAGTTTTTCTCCTCGTCACCTCCTCGTGTCTCTCTCTCTCACGTTGAAAACATTGATATTTGCTATTCTCTTGAAGCTAACCTAGGCGCTTTTTTTTTTTTTGCTATCAGCTCCTTCAAGCACAACAGCAATTGTAACAATTTATAATAACAGAAATTACTCAGTGTAGTTAGCATACCTTGCCACCATACATCAGTGGAGTGGAGTGCTTTCTTACACTTAAACATTGCAGTAGAGGTTCCTGCATCTTACCATGGTCGTAGCGGTTTATTTTCAGTAAACCAGGAGATTCAAATAATACACAGAAAGGCTTCTTTGTCCCATTAAGCTAACAGCCACATTTTATGACCAGACTTCTTGCCACACCAAATTCAAGTGATCAGACAATAGAATTCTCTACAGCATGTAAACTTTTGATCTCAGCCCATTGGTTAGTCTCGTTGTTGCAAATCTTAACCAAATAATAAAAACTACTCATCCAGTTGGAACTGATTTGCATTACATCAGCAATTTCTAGCATATTCTCAACTCGAGTGTTTACTCCAACTCTGACACTTACAAAAATACTATCATAAGGAGTGCCCAAGTTTGGGTCACTTCGACAATTTATCTAACAATTAAGTCTAGAAATAAGGATTGGCAAATTTACACTGCCATAAACATATATTCATATATTATTTTATTAATACACCTATACAATTAGACAAACGCACTAGTACAAGCAAGATTTAAATTCTGTATATATATATATACTTTATATAGGTAGGTCAGACACTAACGCTTAACAGCTACTGACTGACTGTATCACAGGAAGGGGCGAGCACGTATGCGTGGCGTTTGCCGCCCATCTCGGTATAGCTTTTTTCACTTGCCTCTGTGAGTGTTATGTCAGCGGGCAGACATCATCTGCGCCTGAACAAATATGTCAGGAGGTGCTGCTTTGTTTCAAAGCGCGCGCGGTGTATGTGTAAACATTACCATTACTACTTTAGAGTGTTGTGCTAGTGTGTATATTTGAATTATTTTTTATTATGCTACACATTTGTTAGTTTACTATAGACAGTATATATCCAGATAGGAAATAGTTTATATTTTTAATTGATATATTTTATATGAAGAATAATGATTTTACATTTGTGTATTTTGTAAGTAATGTGTGTGTGAATGCTTTTTCTACAGCCCATCAACATATGTTTTATTTTATTATAGGTCTAAATCTTTAGATTAGGTATTAGGAAAGGTTTGTGTATTAAAGTATAATTATAGTAGTTTTATTATATATTTGATTTTTAGTATAGCTCTTAGTAGTTTGAATGAAATTTAAAATAGAAGTTTGAAATAGAAGTAAGAAAACACAGAAATTATTTTTAGAAGCCTTTCTTGCCAGAGTTTTGTGTTTGGCCTACGGGGTCTTCAGGGAAGGCCGATCTGATAGTATAATTAGCGCGTGCATGTGTCTGAGAGAGAACAGACAGAACACACATCGCACGATACAACACAACGCACGAACGCCACACCCCCACCCTTCTTGAAGACAAGAGATAGGAGGAAGGCCCCACAGGAATCTTCCAAGAACCGAAAACATCGGCAAGATGAAAAGTTCTAATGCAATCCCTGTGGGTGCATTGTTAGCGGTACTACTACTACTAAGTCTGAGAGAGATTGCTGTACAAGAGCTGAATAAAGCATGTGGCGTCTTTTCACTGTTGCTGCCCGTTGGTGTGAACGAATTGAACCGACCCCATCACATATATACTAATATAGTTATTTCAGTCCTTGATTTCTAATGGAAAAAGTATTTCTCTCTCTCTTTCATACACACACACACACACACACACACACACAAATATTATATATAACATTTCCTGGTGCATCTAGTATATTTGACACATACTTCTCAACCAGGTTTTTTGCCATTCATACCTTCAACTTTACTGATATACATGTGGGAATAGTGTTTCTACTTGTATATATCCTATAGTACATCTTCTAATGCCAATATACATGCTCTGTCGAAACAGATTTTACCTTACTCTCATTTTTACATTTCTGTCGGTGATAGAATATAAATTACACTACAGACAATAGGCTATTCGTTTCTAATGCGACACCCACTTTCGATTTCAACAAAATATATTGATGATGTAGTGAATACTACTATTGGGGGGCCGCATATATATATTATACCCACTTTGTTTACAGCAACCTATCACAATAAGTAATTATGAATTATTTATAAAACTATAAATAACCAATTATTGCAATTTTATTTTACTTATACATTTATACATTATATTTTACAGTATGGATTAACACTTTTACTAATTTGTTAACAAGATTTTACATTTTTTTAATTATAATTTTTTAAAATTATCTATCAGTGGCTTTAATTTAGACATAAACCGACTACATTGTCATTACAATTATTGATTTCTAATGAGATGTATGTAACTGCTTGCAATTTTTAACAATATTCTTGAAATCTGGAACAAGTCTACTTGTTGAAATTCGCATGACAGCATGCAAGTTGCAGTCCGACAATAAAGACCTATTCTTAGATTTGTTGATCTTAAAGCAAGAAAATGCTTGTTCGCAAATGTATGTTGATCCAAACAATGATAAAAGTTTAGCTGCAAAGTTTTTCAAGTTTGGAAATGATTCTTCTGATAAAGATCCATAGAAATCCAGCAAACCATCTGCCTTGAATTTCTCTTTCAGGTCATGATCTGCTTGTAAGTCAAGAAGCTCTAACTGTATGTCCTCCGGGACTGTATCAGCTTCTGCACTAAAAGGGGAACTGAGAATATTGAAGTGTGGCTCTAAGTTCTTGAAATCTTTAAATCTCCTTCCAAATTCATCAGTCAGTGCATCTAATTGAGCTTTATACTTTTCAGTCATTTCATCAGAAATGGTTTCTTGTTTCAGCAAAAGGAAGTGACAAAACTTTTTTTTCACTTGCTTGTCTGGAGAACAGTGAGAGTTTTGCCCGAAATGATTTTACATGTACATACATTTCATGTGCAAACACACAATTGCCCTGAAGTTTGACATTCAGTTCATTTAACTTTTCCATAATTTCAATGGCAAACATAAAGTCTAACTTCCACTCTTTATTGACAATGTTAGTATTAAAGTCACATTCAATGCCCTTCATCTCTAGGAACATCACTATTTCTTCTCTGAGGTCCCACACTCGCCTCAACACCTTGCCGAGACTCAGCCATCGAACACTGGTGTGGTACAGCACATCGGAATGTTCAGTTTCCAAATCGTCAAGTAATGCCCTGAACTGTCTGTGATTAAGTCCTCTTGATCTGATGAGGTTGATGACACTGACAACTCGGTCAATAACATGCTTGCTATTCATAACAGTTTTACACAGATTTTCTTGATGGATCACACAGTGAAGTGGTAATAATGTGTGGTCAGGATATTCTGCTTTAATCTTATCACTTATCAACTTTACCAGACCTACATTTTTTCCGGTCAAAGCACGAGCTCCGTCAGTTGTAACACTTGCCATCTTGTTCCAAACCAACCCAGTTCTTTCAATACAGTTATTAACAGCATTGAATATATCATGGCCTGTTGTTGTGTCTTTGAGTGACTCAACACTTAGTAACTCTTCAGTGAGTTTGAAAGAAGTGTTTATTCCACGTATAAATATCAATAATTGGGCAGTATTGTGTACATCGGTACTCTCATCCAATGCAAGAGAGTACCACAAAAATTGTTTACTTGCATCTTGAAGTTTATGCATCAAATTGTTACTTATCTTGTCAACACGTCTGACCACAGTTCTCCTTGATAAAGTAATGTTGTCAAATTTGTTTTTTTGTTCTGGACACATAATGTTTGCTGCATCTAGCAAACATTCCTTGATGAACTCGCCATCAGAAAATGGCTTGTTGTGTTCTACAATTCTGTGTGACAGCACCAGGCTAGCTTCTGTTGCAGCATCTTGAATTGAAGACTGTTTAGTGAAAACAGTTTGCTGTTTCTCCAAATTTTTCACCAGCTCCAGGCATTTCCTTTTCCTCTCTTCGGTTGTTAAATTGTATCCGAAATCGGAATGTTTTGTTTGGTAGTGTCTTTTTAAATTGTACTCCTTGAAGACAGCCACTGACACATGACACAACAAGCAAACTGATTTGCTACCAACTTTTATAAAACAGTACTTAGTTGTCCATTCATCATTAAAAACACGGTATTCATCTTCAATCTTACGTTTTTTAGTGACACTCATTGTTTTAATAAAATTTGTTAGAATTTTACAAATTACAAACTTTAAAAAGGAAATGAAACAAAACCTACTTCCGGCTGTGTGTGAAAATAAAATATTCGGAAAACAAGGAGTAAACTCAGAATAAATTTCAGAAATATATCAAGACTACTACAACAAATAAATTAATTTGAACATTGTAAATGTGAAAATAATTTATAACAGCAAAAAACTTTTAAAACTTTGGATCACATGGTGAGGGTAAAGATAGACAATGTTAATTTACAGTTAATAATATGACTGGCGAAGTCTGGAGGTTGGACCCCAAGAGTTGAATCAGTCTTCAACTGAAATCTTAGAATTCTGTAGTTGGCCCTGTGGACTTTGGTGTTGGTCGTTCCAAGCAGGACACAATGGTTAATGAAGAAAGGCATGCTCGCTACTCGCTGCAAAACACAGAGCATAGCGCTTAGAACAATTCTTAACTCTTCTATCTTTTTTTGCTTTCTTATCAATCATTCATCTTACAACATGTCTGCAAAAGGATTGATCAGCCCCATACATCCTTCATTCATTGATACAGTATTTCAACATGAATTATACATATCCATAAGTCAATATAATTTTAATATATCTCAATCGAATAATTCTAACCCAACATGTGAATAATAGTTTAACACAATTTATTTCTAAGTCTAAATTGAATAGTCAGCTTACCAAAGTGCATTGATGACTGCCTTTCAAGCTGGACCAGAAATCTCGTACAATGAGTATTATCGCAGTGCCTTGCCATGGGATATGACAGAGTATTTATGGGCTCGGGTTTTGGTGGGTAGGGACTCCATCTAGACCTGTTTACATTTGTTTGTTTCAACACAATGTCCTAACCTCCTTGACAACAGTTACCACACTGGTTGCTGTTTACATTTGTCCACCTCAATATTACGCATCCTATTCGTCCTTGATGGGTTTACCCCTTCCCCTCTCTATCTCTAGCCAGAAAGTGATTGTAGCAGACTTCCTTGATTGCAATTAGAGAACTGACCAGAGTGCTCTCGCCCGTGACTGTCCATCAAGTGTGACTGCTAACAGTTTGACAAGGTATGGTCCTTTCTTTCGTCAGTACAACGTGCGAGTAGTTAAATGTTAGACCGAATCAATTAGTGACGATTTTGTCCATCAAGCGAGACTGCGCTAACGGTTTCACATGAAAGGCCCTTTGTTAAATTTCTAAATGCCGTCATAAGGGCCGCATAATATCAGTCCCCGGGCCGCATGCGGCCCGCGGGCCATAGTTTCCCCACCCCTAAAGTAGATTATTTAAAGAAAAATTTAACTTAATTATTAGATTCTTTAATTTTTAGCACATATAGCTATAATCAAATGAATTGTTGTCCGAAATGCTATTAGCACATTGTAACTCTAGTGTAATGGATTGTAGTAAATAATGCTACTAGAACATTGTAACTCTAGTGTAATGGATTGTAGTAAATACTATTACTACAACATTGTAACTCTAGTGTAATGGATTGTAGTAAATACTATTACTAGAACATTGTAACTCTAGTGTAATGGATTGTAGTAAATACTGTTACTAGAACATTGTAACTCTAGTGTAATGGATTGTAGTAAATACTATTACTAGAACATTGTAACTCTAGTTTAATGGATTGCAGTAAATACTATTACTAGAACTCTGAAACTGCAGTCAAATGGATTGCAGTAAATACTATTACTAGAACTCTGAAACTGCAGTCAAATGGATTGTTGTAGGAAATGCTACTAGCACATTGTAAGTGTAGTTTAATGGATTGTTGTAGGAAATGCTACTAGCATATTGTAGTTTAATGGATTGTTATAGGAAATGCTACTAGAACATTGCAACTCTAGTCTAATGGATTGTTGTAGGAAATGCTACAAATACATTGTAACTGTAGTCTAGTGCAGGGATCGGCAAACTACGGCCCGCAGGCCAAATCCAGCCTGCCGTCTCTTTTTGTACGGCCCACGAGCTAAGAATGACAATCTCAATCTTTTTTAAATTTCAAAGTACGCGCTATAACGACTAACAACCGAAGTGAGGAGTTTCAAGAAAGACCGCATTGGCGTTCCAGTAGCTTCTCATTCGCACGCTCTTGGTGACCTCTGCTGATACTCCATGCGTTTGCAGTTACAATTAGGCAGATGTTATAATACACCACGCGTTTGCAGTTACAATTAGGCAGAGGTTATAATACTCCACGTGTTTGCAGTTACAATTAGGCAGATGTTATAATACTCCTTGCGTTTGCAGTTACAATTAGGCAGAGGTTATAATACTCCACGTGTTTGCAGTTACAATTAGGCAGATGTTATAATACTCCATGCGTTTGCTGTTACAATTAGGTAGAGGTTATAATACTCCACTTGTTTGCAGTTACAATTAGGCAGAGGTTATAATACTCCACACGTTTGCTGTTACAATTAGGCAGAGGTTATAATACCACGTGTGTCACTATTCTGCTTGTGTTGCTCTATCGTGAATCTCTATAGTTCTCTGTAGCGTTCGCGTTTTACGACCCGTGCATATCCACTTCCAAGATGTCACTGTCAAAGCGAGAAAATAAAATAAAAATAGACTTTGAATGCCATGCTTTTAAGGCGGAGTGGAGTGTGAATTGTTTTGTTATCGAAGACAAACATTGTGTTTGTTGTGCAATGGCACTATATCTGTACTAAATGAGTGTGATATAGTCGTCATTACCATACTAAGCATTGTGTTTGTTGTGCAATGACACTATAGCTATTCTAAAAGAGTGTGATATAGTCATCATTACCATACTAAGCATTGTGTTTGTTGCGCAATGTCACTATAGCTGTACTAAAAGAGTGTGATATAGTCGTCATTACCATACTAAGCATTGTGTTTGTTGTGCAATGACACTATAGCTGTACTAAAAGAGTGTGATGTAGTCGTCATTACCATACTAAGCATTGTGTTTCTTGTGCAATGACACTATAGCTGTACTAAAAGAGTGTGATTTTGTTGTCATTACCATACTAAGCATTGTGTTTGTTGTGCAATGACACTATAGCTGTAGTAAAAGAGTACAACATACGACGTCATTACCACACTAAGCATTCGACACAATACTCCCAACTCACAGAAAAGCAAAGATCAGAAAAACTGGAAAGTTTAAAACGAAACACAATACTCCCAACTCACAGAAAAACAAAGATCAGAAAAACTGGAAAGTTTAAAACGAAACACAATACTCCCAACTCACAGAAAAGCAAAGATCAGAAAAAACGGGAAAGTTTAAAACGAAACACAATACTCCCAACTCACAGAAAAGCAAAGATCAGAAAAACTGGAAAGTTTAAAACAGACTCTTTCATCGCAATGCATTTTCTTCACGAAGATGAAAATTTAAAATGAGGTCTAACTAAATTCAGTTTAAGTCATTTATTAGCCAAAAATGGAAAGCCGTTCACTGACGGCGATTTAATTAAATTATGTTTAATTGTCGCAGCCGAAGAAATGTGTCCAGAGAAAATTGATTTATTTAAGTCAATCAGTCTTTCGGAGAGAACAGTTATTCGAAGAGTTGAGGAGATTGCGTACAACATCAATAGTCAATTAATTAACAAAGCAAATGATTCTGAGCGGTTTTCCTTGGCTCTTGATGAATCGACATATTACCGATACTGCTCAGTTGTTACTGTTTCTTAGAGGAGTCAGTGCTGACTTTTAAGTGACTGAAGAATTGGCTTTAATGGGTAGTCTTCATGGAATGACTACAGGAGAAAATATTTTTCAGGAAGTAGAAAAAACTCTAATAAAGAACAATCTGAAGTGGAATCAGCTAAAATGTGTTTCAAATGATGGTGGTGGAAATATGTGGTACAGTGAAAGGATTAGTTAGACACATTTACAAGACTTGTGAAACTGCAGGGTGTTCAAAGCCTATGGTTATTCATTGTGTTATTTATTCACCAGCAGGTACTTTGAGGAAAACATTTGAATCTGTCATGTGTTTTGGAACCAGTTTTGTCGGCGGTGAACTTCATTCGCTCGCGTGGACTGAACCCCCGTCAGTTCCGCGATTTTGTGTCACAAAGAGAAGCTGACTATCCTGACTTGCCCTACCATACAACAGTTCCATGTCTCAGCAATGGTAAAGATTTATGGCGGTTTATTGTCACAAAGAGAAGCTGACTATCCTGACTTTCCCTACCATACAACATTACGATGGCTCACTAGTAGTAAAATGTTATATGGCTGTTTTTTAGCTCGGAGTAGAGACTAAACTTTTTCTTAACGAGAAAAACCGCCCTCGACCACTATTTTCTGAGCTCAAACTACAGTTCCAGTAGCGTTTTTCAGATCTTGATTCAAGTGTAGAACACATTTCGGCATTTCAAAATCCATTTGACTGTAAATTCGATGAGCTTCCACCTGACCTTCAATTGGAAGTGATTAATCTGCAGTGTGATGACATTCTAAAAGCTAAATTTCATGAGAAATCTGTAAATATCTTCCAATTGATTCAAGCGTCTTTATTTGAAACTGTTAAGAGCAGAGAACATCGCACGTATTTTTCATAGGTCTGTTCACAGAACAACTACCATGCTTAATTCTGGTAGATAGATCGCAGCTTCAAAGATAAATCTGGCTTTCAAAGTTTGAAATGGTATTTTCACATTTTTGTCCAAATGTTTTTTGTTGTTGTTTTGTTTTTGTTTTTATACCAGTCAAGAGAGTAGCAAGAACACTAACATTTGAAAAAACTTCCTGAAAAATCCAGCTGATGCAGGAAATGATCAAATTTATGTCTTTGTCAAGGGGCGACTATCATGCTTCCTACTAACTCACATCTAGACAATTCACTCCTTCCCTGTCTCGTAAACGAAATCTGTGATTCCATTGTAACTGGCTAATAAATCTGTAATTTCATTGTAACTGTCTAATAAATCTGTAATTCCATTGTAACTGTCTAATAAATCTGTAATTCCATTGTAACTGTCTAATAAATCTGTAATTCCATTGTAACTGTCCAATAAATCTGTAATTCCATTGTAACTGTCTAAAAAAACTGTAATTCTATTGTAACTGTCTAATAAATCTGTAATTCCATTGTACCTGTCTAATAAATCTGTAATTCCAATGTAACTGTCTAAAAAAAACTGTAATTCTATTGTAACTGTCTAATAAATCTGTAATTCCATTGTAACTGTCTAATAAATCTATAATTCCATTGTAACTGTCTAAGAAAAACTGTAATTCTATTGTAACTGTCTAATAAATCTGTAATTCCATTGTACCTGTCTAATAAATCTGTAATTCCATTGTAACTGTCTAATAAATCTGTAATTCCATTGTACCTGTCTAATAAATCTGTAATTCCATTGTAACTGTCTAATAATTCTGTAATTCCATTGTAACTGTCTAATAAATCGTTAGCAGCAATCTTCAAATAAAAAAAGAAAATAACTCGATATCAATATATATTCAATTCTTTCACATGTTCGTTGATTCCTAATTCTTTCCAAGTCACCTGCAGCATGGGATTTTGTGGCAACATAGCCAGGACTTTTTCAATAAACATCAAGTTTATCAATCAACATCAAACTGTTCTTTTATTTCATCTTTGATTTCTTATCATAATATTTGGCCTGTATCATCTGATCACATTTCATATTGCTATGGCTTAAGGTATCTTCCCTATTTCTGTAAATCAGTAAAAATGTCGTTTGTCCACTAAATGTTTCAGAATTTTCATCGGTCAACGACTGTTCTACTATTGGTATTTCAAATGCGGAAAGATCTTCCATTAGACTGTAGACTTTCTCGGTATTTCAAATGCGGAAAGCTCTTCCATTAGACTGTAGACTTTCTCGGTATTTCAAATGCGGAAAGCTCTTCCATTAGACTGTAGACTTTCTCGGTATTTCAAATGCGGAAAGCTCTTCCATTAGACTGTAGACTTTCTCGGTATTTCAAATGCGGAAAACTCTTCCACTAGACTGTAGACTTTCGCGGTGTGCAGAAATACAAGTATGTGCACCAACCACACAGCCATCCCTAGTGTAGGAATTATGTTAAAATATATTTAAAACAATTTTTTAAAAATAAAATCAATTTACTCACTCCTGTCTTGTAGTTTAGTGGGCAATTTCTTCTCTTATTTGCTGCTGTGGGTCATATTGTTTATTCTGTGACTATTTAGTACAATTTACTCACTTCTCTAGTGTCTCACTAGATAGCTTTTTGATTTTCTGCTGTCTCAGTGTCGTCATAAAGTCTAATGGTGTCTATTTAGTACAATATACACACTTCTCTAGTGTCTTACTAGACAGCTTTGATTTTCTGCTGTCTATCATAAAACTAATCGGTATCTATTTAGTACAATTCACTCACTTCTCAGCTAACATTCCAACATTCTCTGTTTTTGTTATTTTCTGACTGCTGTTTACCTGTAAGATTTGCTGTTTTTTCTGTTAGACTGCTGTTTATCTATAAGAGTGTTGTTTACTGATTAAATGCTGCTTACCTGTAAGAGTGTTGTTTACCTGATTGATTGCTGTTTACCTGTAAGACTTGCTGTTTTTTTTATTAGACTGCTATAAATAAACCTTTTTCTATTAGACTGCTGTTTATCTGTAAGAGTGTTGTTTACCTGATTGATTGCTGTTTACCTGTAAGAGTGTTGTTTACCTGATTGATTGCTGTTTACCTGTAAGAGTGTTGTTTACCTGATTGATTGCTGCTTACCTGTAAGAGTGTTGTTTACCTGATTGATTGCTGTTTACCTGTAAGAGTGTTGTTTACCTGATTGATTGCTGTTTACCTGTAAGACTTGCTGTTTTTTCTATTAGACTGCTGTTTATCTGTAAGAGTGTTGTTTACCTGATTGATTGCTGTTTACCTGTAAGACTTGCTGTTTTTTCTGTTAGACTGCTGTTTATCTGTAAGAGTGTTGTTTACTGATTAATTGCTGCTTACCTGTAAGAGTGTTGTTTACCTGATTGATTGCTGTTTACCTGTAAGAGTGTTGTTTACCTGATTGATTGCTATCAGCTTATCATTGACTCGTGCAATGAAATGTATGTATAGTTATTCAACACATCTCCAATGCATCATTTCAAGTATCTAGAATTATATTAGAGACTTGAGAGCAATATTAATGTCTTGTGGTTGTAATGCTGAATTAGTTTATTGCTTCATTAGATATTGTTCTGTGACCAGTCTCATGCTTGTTGAAGATCTCTAAAATGAACAATCAAGAATGCCTAAAATGCCTGTGACCAGTCTCATGCTTGTTGAAGATCTCTAAAAATGAACATTCAAGAATGCCTAAAATGTCATCCATGTGGAAGCCCAGCACTATAAATAAACCAGTTAAATCAGAAGGAACTGCGCACAATACGTCACAGCAGTTAATTTAATTTTATAAAGTAATTAAGAAATGTCCACGCTGTAAATAAACCAGTTAATTTAATTTTATAAAGTAATTAAGAAATGTCCACGCTGTAAATAAACCAGTTAATTTAATTTTATAAAGAAATGTCCACGCTGTAAATAAACCAGTTAATTTAATTTTATAAAGAAATGTCCACGCTGTAAATAAACCAGTTAATTTAATTTTATAAAGTAATTAATAAATGTCCACGCTGTAAATAAACCAGTTAATTTAATTTTATAAAGAAATGTCCACGCTGTAAATAAACCAGTTAATTTAATTTTATAAAGAAATGTCCACGCTGTAAATAAACCAGTTAATTTAATTTTATAAAGTAATTAAGAAATGTCCACGCTGTAAATAAACCAGTTAATTTAATTTTATAAAGTAATTAAGAAATGTCCACGCTGTAAATAAACCAGTTAATTTAATTTTATAAAGTAATGTCCACGCTTCTTCTAAATCAGCTTTCATTAGAACAATAGCAGTTACCATATCAAACAGAACATGAACTTGCGTAAGGTTTCATTCACACATTTTCTCAAAATGAATATCTTTGTATCACACTTTGAAATATATTGTCTTTTACTTTTTCTAGGTTATATTGATCACTGCAAACAAACGACTCTGAAATGTCCTCAGCTATGTATTAACAATACTTGTAGCTGTAAATTTGGATTCACACGTAATGCAGACAATCGTACCTGCACGACAACTGGTTTGTATATTGTATTTTTATGGAGAATTGAAGTCTCAAATGCAATGTTTACGATATCTTAGAGCAAATCGAACACGTCACATGTGGTATGTTCAATGTGCGAGCAATTGCCAGTTTGTTGAATTCTTTTTGAAAAACAGTATATGTTGTGAACTGAGTTCATTATAGAATATAATATAAGCTGAGTACTAAGTTCTTTTTGGAACATAATATAAGCTGAATACTAAGTTCTTTTTGGAACATAATATAAGTTGAATACTAAGTTCTTTTTGGAACATAATATAAGCTGAATACTAAGTTCTTTTTGGAACATAATATAAGCTGAATACTAAGTTCTTTTTGGAACATAATATAAGCTGAATACTAAGTTCTTTTTGGAACATAATATAAGCTGAGTACTAAGTTCTTTTTGGAACATAATATGAGTACTAAGTTCTTTTTGGAACATAATATAAGCTGAGTACTAAGTTCTTTTTGGAACATAATATAAGCTGAATGCTAAGTTCTTTTTGGAACGTAATATAAGCTGAGTACTAAGTTCTTTTTAAAACACAATAGTGTACTGAGTTCTTTATGGAACACAGTATAAACTGTGTACCGAGTTTTTTTTTGGAACACAATATAAGCCGTGTACTGAGCCGTTTTGGAACACAATATAAACTGTGTACTGAGTTCTTTTTGGAACACTCTTTATACTTTATATTACTTTATACTCGCAACACAAACTGTCTTTCCATGCGTTATAGTCATCTGTTTCTTGTTCTGGCAATGCATGATAACACTAAGTATTCGTCATGTAAATGCCTTGACAAATTAAGAACCCCAAACCATTATCGGACTACCACAAGCTCCATGCCTTGACAAATTAAGAACCCCAAACCATTATCGGACTACCACAAGCTCCATGCCTTGACAAATTAAGAACCCCAAACCATTATCGGACTACCACAAGCTCCATCAAGATCATCGTATTATTTTTTTAAAAATGCATCAAGTCGTTCTGGTAAAGACATCTGAACAATGTCACTTCTGATAAATGGATTTGGTATATTTTATTGTGATAGAAATTTGGAAAACGCAAATATGTAAAATAAAAGTAAGATTTATTTTAAAGGGCTTGTTTCTGTTTTAAGCTTGCATTGATACTGATTCGGCAATCATTTTAGGCAATTATTTTTCTTTTCAGTAATTTAATTTAAATTTAAGTAAATGATAGATTTATAAATATAAGTTGATTGGAAATTTACATACTTCGACTTCTTCAACCCGAATTATTTTTATGATAATGTTTTTGCCTCGTGATTTGTTTTGCATTTTAATTATTTAAAATATCTATTCAAGACATGAAAATATAAATAGATGAATATCTTTGTATCAAGTTCATATAGGTGTGAACGGCAGAATTAAATGTGTTTTTAGGACAGGGTCACCATTTTGATATGTTTAAATAATTGCTACCACCATCATTTACACATTTTTCTACGTGTGTATGTGTCGTGTAAGGATACATCTAGGGCATAAAGTCAAATCTAGAACAATTATTTTGGTTAGGCTATTTTTAGGTACTTGCTTAGACTTCTACCTCTTCCGCTTAGTTCTTTTAGGTATCCAAAAGACTAAACTGATCAATCAGATCTGCAGACACATCGCTTATTTACTAGAAGAGACCAAACTGATCAATCAGATCTGCAGAAACATCACATATTTACCTAGGAAAGCCCAGACTGACCAATCAAATCTGCAGAAACATCACATTATTTACCTAGGAAAGCCCAGACTGACCAATCAAATCTGCAGAAATATTACATATTTCCCTAGGAAAGCCCAGACTGACCAATCAAATCTGCAGAAACATCACATATTTCCCTAGGAAAGCCCAGACTGACCAATCAAATCTGCAGAAACATCACATATTTACCTAGGAAAGCCCAGACTGACCAATCAAATCTGCAGAAACATCACATATTTACCTAGGAGACACCTCGTAAACCTGTATGAGTTGTAGACTAACCAGAAAACAGCCTCACCATGTACATTTTTTTGGTAAAAATATTGCTGCAAAATGATTTTAAGAGTTAATGTTTATAAAGTAATCGTTCTATTATAAAGTAGCAAAAGTAAACACCACCACTTCATGGAATATATTGATATTAAAATATGTGCATTATTTTCATCTGATAAATTCTATCTTAAATGAATTTGATGACGAAGATGACAATGAATCGTTTTTTTGTAACGCAATACTAATTGTTCTTTGAAATTGTTGGTATCTGTGTGTGCGTGCAATTGTGTGTGTTGTGTTTGTGTGTGTGGTGTGTGAGTGTGTAATACAGCGTGGAGACCTCTTCCTGGTCACATACCTAGAAAATATAGAAAGCTAAGACCAGGGCTCGATTTAAGTGTCGCAGACAATCTGCAGTGCTCCATGGCCGTCCTTTCTGGCGCTTTAATCATGATACTTATCATCGGTAATCGCCACAACTGTTGTAAGTATGTTACAGTTGAATTTGTAAATTAGATTTATAATCATGATATTTATCTTTGGCAATCGTCACAAATATTGTATGTATGTTATAGCTGAATTTGTAAATTAGATTTATAATCATGATATTTATCTTTGGCAATCGTCACAAATATTGTATGTATGTTATAGCTGAATTTGTAAATTAGATTTATAATCATGATATTTATCTTTGGCAATCGTCACAAATATTGTATGTATGTTATAGTAGGATTTGTAAACCAGATTTATAATCATTATATTTATCTTTGGCAATCGTCACAAATATTGTATGTATGTTATAGTTGGATTTGTAAACCAGATTTATAGTCATAAATTTGAATTACAGTATGACAGGAAGCAAATTATGAAACCCGAATATATTTAAATGCAACTGTCTTGATTTGTCAGACCTGTCTTATTCAGTTCTAAAGACATGTCAGTATTTTCCAGGATTACTGACCTATCTTGTTCTTTCAATTATAAGGATATGCTACTATTTTCCAGTATTAGAGACCTGTCTTGTTTCAATTATAAAGATATGCTACTATTTTCCAGGATTAGAGACCCGTCTTGTTTCAGTTATAAAGATATATCACTATTTTCCAGGATTACAAACCTGCCTTGCTGTTTCAAAAATAAACATATGTCACTGTTACGTGTCCAGTTTTTATTTAAAGACCCTGCTTCAGAATATTTAGAATTTAAATTGATTAAATTTGTTCTCTTATCCTGAAACAGACTGGTTGCTCAAATTTACCCTTCAGTCCCCATAACATTTACAACTCGTAGTTTAAGCCAGATAAATTTACAGACAGGCAAACTTGCGTACAAAGCACGGATTGGAACGTTAAACAATAAAAGTTAAATATGCATTCAATCTTTCATTTCGTGACTCATTCGCCTCCACCAATCCTATTAGGTCTATTGCAAAAGAAACTAACTACAAGTATTGTTTAAACAATATAAAAAAAGAATTTAATAAAGTTAACAAATAACAAGCAATGGATCAAAGAGACGACATCAAGTCTCCTAAGACTATGCTTATTGAGTGCGTTCTAAAAGTCAATTGGATCCTTCACAGATTCTGATATAATTATTTAGTTCAAGAGTCTTAGACTTATCTCCTAGCTTTTTCTAAATAGCATCATTATGCAGCCTGTGGTCCACACAATTCGGTTGGTCCTGGACACACAGCTAATTTGACAACAACGTCTCATCAGTTCGGATTATGCCAGTCGCCCACACAGTTTGGAACAACCTTCGAACCCGCTCCTCAAGCATAAAGAATCAGAACTTGAACCCGCTCTGGAAATAAATAAATTCCTATGAGCGATTGCTTACAGTTTAGCAATCCACGCACCTGGTTTGAACAATAGCATAGTTTATTCCTCGTCCTTATTTGTGTCTTTACAATGTCGTTTGAATATTTATAATTAAAGATACAAATAGTCTACATGTGCGTTGAACGTCACATGAACATATGAATTCCAAAACATCTACATTCCACAATGGAATTCACATGAGAAAGAATCAAGTTACAATTTAAAAATCACGCATGTGCGCTTTACAATTAACAATGAAATAATATACGCAAAAATGAATTTAAATTACCGATAGAATTTCACAAACGTGCACGAGCGTTTTTGTGATAAACATAAGTTATTTTACTTTATATATTATAAGGGTTTTCCAGGTAACAATTTAATTTATAGTACACAACATTTCTGACTTAGCTACACTTTTGTCAAATCACGTGTTTGGAGGAGATTGCCACAATACAATTCTGCAATAAAGTCTATTCATAGATTCTCACACAGATAGCTTAAAATACAAATACAAGTAATATTCTAAGAAATCAATGTGTTACCGGTTCTATATACAGCAACGGAATTCAACCGGCGGGTTTCTGTCTTCTCTCTCGCGACGCAATTGGGAGTTCCAATTGGATCTACTCTGAAGATGCGTGAGGAGAGTAACGGACTCTATCCGTTGTGTAGGGTAGCTCGACCTTGACTGATTTCCTAACGGGAATCAAAAGACAGCCACGAGAATGTGCCCGCTACGAAAACGGATATCGATAGTTCTCGATCACTGCTTACATGATGTGAGTCATGACGTCACTTTAGAACACAAGATGATTGCGTCATGTGTCATGCGAGGTTTCCATGCTAATGAATGAATTGAAATACTAGAGCATGACGGTTACTTGCTCTAACAAAGAAATGCGTTCCAAAATAACAGATTAGAAAAATAGAAGAAAAAAATGGTTTAAAAACACGAATTTATCATTACTCTTGTCACAGTTTCCAGGATTGCAAACCTGTCTTGTTGATTCAGAAATAAACATATGTCATTATTTTCCAGGATTACAGATTTGTCTTGTAGTTTCAAGAATAAGTCATTATTGTTCCAGATTTACATACATGTCTTGTTGTTCAGTTATAAAGATTTTTCACTATTTCCAAGAATACAAACCCGTCTTATTAATTTAAAAAATAAAGATATGTCATTATTGTTTCAGATTTACATACAGGTCTTGCTGTTCAGTAATAAAGATATGTCACTATATTCCAGGATTATGGACCTATCTTGTTTCAAAAATAAGGATATGTAATTATTTTCAAGGATTACTGACCCATCTAGTAATTTAAAGAATAACGATAAGTCATTATTGTTCCAGATTTACATACATTTCTTGTTGTTCAGTTATAAAGATATGTCAATATTTTCCACGAATGCAGACCTGTTTTGTTGTTTCAAAACTTAAATTATATCGATATTTTTCAGAAATACAAACCTGTCTTGTTGTTTCAAGAATAAAAATATGTCACTATTGTACAAGATTACTGAAGTGTCTTGTTGTTTCAAGAGTAAAAATAAAAAATATGTCACTATTTTCCAGATTACCGATCTGTGGTGGTGCTTCAAGAATAAAGATTGTCCCTATTTTCCAGGATTACAGACCCATCTTGTTGTTTCAAGAATACATATACGTCACTTTTTTCCAGAATCACAGACTTGTTTCAATTATAAATATGTCACTATTTTCCAGGAGAGACCTGTCGTGTTGTTTCAAGGATATAGATATATCACTATTTTCCAGGATTACAGACCTTGACTTTTTGTTTCAAGACTAAAGATTTGTCTTGTTTCAAGAATTAAGATATGTCATTATTTTCCTGCATTACAGACCTGACTTGTTGTTTCAGTTATAAAGATATGTCACTATTTTCCAGGGTAACAGACTTGACTTGTTGTTTCAAGACTAAAGATTTGTCTTGTTTCAAGAATTAAGATATGTCATTATTTTCCTGCATTACAGACCTGACTTGTTGTTTCAGTTATAAAGATATGTCACTATTTTCCAGAATTACCACCTGCCCTGTTCTTTCAATTATAAAGATATGTCACTATTTACCAGGATCATAAACCTGTCTTTATGTTTCAAGAATAGGGATATGTAAATATTTTCCAGGATTACAGACCCATCTTGTAGTTTCAAGAATAAAGATAAGTCATTATTGTTCCAGTTTTACATAATTTCTTGTTGTTCAGTTATAAAGATATATCAATATATTTTAGGAATACTGACCTGCCTTGTTGTTTCAAGAATAAAAATGTCATTGTTTTCCTGGTTTACCGACATGTCTTACTTTGACATTAAAATTCTCATGCATTATGTTTTCAAGAATACAATCGTCTTTTCCTGCTGAAATATATAAAATATAATTTAAAGGATTATAAATACATTTTGCTTTCCAGGAGTATACATCTGTGTGGGATATCTTTTCATGGGAATAGAAGCAGGAAAATATAAACATGGTTTCCGGTTCACAGCGTCTATTTGCGCATGTGTATGAATATAAACACACTTGGCTTTCCTTTTAAAAGAGCAATTATTTTTTTAATTAATTATTACAAATGGATCCTCTTAAGAATTCATTGTTTAAAATGCTTCACCTTGATGTAATCCCACTTAGTAATTTGCATGTCTGTCTCAGCTTGAAGTGACTAATATAGCCAGCCATATAGTTTGAGGTGACTAATATAACCAGCCATAACAGTTTCAAGTGACTAATATATCCAGCCATAACAATTTCAAGTGACTAATATATCCAGCCATAACAATTTCAAGTTATTAATATAGCCAGCCATAACAGTTTCAAATGACTAATATAGCCAGCCATACAGTTGAAGTGAAAAATATAGCCAGCCATACAGCTTGAAGTGACTAAAATAGCTACACATCTTGAAGTGTCTAATATAGCCACACAGCTTTAAGTGACTAATTATAATATATTAAATGACTTTTGTTAATAGACATTCCTTGCTAATGTACATATGTTTAAATTATTTTAAAATTATTTGTTCATCGGTATTTTCAAAGAACTTTTGTTAATGAACTTTCATAAACGATTTCTGTTCACCAACATTCCTAGTTAATGTATACATGTTATAATTATTATAATTATTATTAATTTTCATTGGTTTTCACTTTTGTATGTTATTCAACTTCAATATCACCGTGTGTTGGCAGTAATTCACAATGATTTATGCTATTCCATAATAATGCATGAATATGATTTATGATTATTTTAATATAATTGCATTATACACTGTAATTTAATAATTACCATTCTGTATTTGTCTCCTTTTATTCATAAATTCATGCGAATGTCAGTATTGTGTCTTTTAATACTGGTTCCAAATTGTCTTTTATTTTTTGTTGATAGTTATAGCTTATTCAAAAACTATGTTTTAAAATAGGAACTCAAATTGTCTCATTCTAAAATTATTCCTATTTCTGTTGATAGATACTCAAATTGTCTCATTCTAAAATTACTTATTTCTGTTGATAGGTCCTCAAATTGTCTTATGTAAATAATTACACTTATTTCTGTTTTTTTTTTCATTCAGTACTTACTTCTTTGTCTGTTGACAGTTATATAGATGTCTTTTTCTATTTAAAAATCCATTGCTAATATATTGCATACTATGTTCACATTTCTTTTTTGACACAATTCATAGCTAAAGTCAGCATGTGTGTTTGTGAACAGTTATTCTAAACTTTATTTTGCTTCTATTTATATTTAACTAAGAATGTGTTTTGTTATTCATAATTCCATATTTTTACATTGTTTATGAGGTTAAGCCATTCCTGTTTTTGAGAATTCCAAGTTAATATGCGTTTGTATTCATAATTATTACGAAATCCCTATTGTTATTCATAATTCTAAGCTAATAATACATCTGTATCCAGAGTTATTATGAAATCCCTATTGTTATTCATAATTCTAAGCTAATAATACATCTGTATCCAGAGTTTTTATGAAATCCCTATTGTTATTCATTATTCTAAGCTAATAATATATCTGTATCTAGAATTATTATGAAATCCCTATTGTTATTCATAATTCCATATTGTTACATTGTTTATGAGGTTGAGCCATTCCTGTTTTTGAGAATTCCAAGTTAATCTGCGTTTATATTCATAATTATTACGAAATCTCTATTGTTATTCATAATTCCATATTTTACATTGTTTATGATGTTGAACCATTCCTGTTTTTGAGAATTCCAAGTTAATATGCGTTTGTATTCATAATTATTACAAAATTCCTATTTTTATTCATATTTCCAAGCTAATAATACACCTGTATCCATAGTTATTACAAAATCCCTAGTTTTATTATTAATTCCAAGATAATATGCGTCTGCATTCGTGTAAAGGTTTTACAAAATGTACAAACCATTATTCAAAATTTCATGCTGATATGTGATATTTACACATTTCTGCTAATAGGCAAACACTTAATGAAAATGTCTTCTTTATAAGTCCATGCTATCCTGAATTATCCAAAAGTGTATGCCATTATTCATAAGTCCATGGTGTTATGCCTTACCGAATTATTCCAAATTGTATCCTGTTATTCATAAGTCCATGGTGTTATGCTTTCCTGAATTATTCCAAATTGTATCCTGTTATTCATAAGTCCATGGTATCTACAGCCACACTCCCACTACTCTACCCACAACCACTCACTCACTACTCTATCCACAGCCAACCACTCACTACTCTACCCACAACCACATACCTATCACACCTATACTCTACTAACAGCCACACTCTCACTACTCTACCCACAACCACTCACTACTCTACCCACAACCACATACCTATCACACCTATACTCTACTAACAGCCACACTCTCACTACTCTACCCACAACCACTCACTACTCTACCCACAACCACTCACTACTCTACCCACAACCACTCACTCACTACTCTACCCACAACCACTCACTACTCTACCCACAACCACTCACTACTCTACCCACAACCACATACCTATCACACCTATACTTTACTAACAGCCACACTCTCGATAAACTGCTGATGAGAGTTTGTGTTTATATTTTGCTGTTTGCGGTTCTTTCGTTATGTTATAAATAAACGTTTGTGCTCATTAATAAGGGGTCTGTACTGGAATATTGCATGTAGGTGTTGTGGTCTAATAGTAACGTGAAAGAATGAGTTTGTGAGAAAGCTGGCAGATTGCATGCGCTCGACCATAACGTAAAACTAGCAGACGAATTGCTGAGAATCAAAAGCATACATGGTACAGGTCCTGCTGAAAATCCCGACAATAACAAATTGTGTGAAAAGTTCGCTTATGTGTGCAGATCCGGCCAGAGTGAAATAGATACCGTAGAAGAAGAAGGAAGAATTATTTATGTTTGTTTATTATAATATAAGAAAGAAAGATTTGCTTCCTTTTTTAAATCTTACAAAAATGACTCAGAAGTGGGATTGTCAATTTCAACTTATGAAAGCGTTCCTTTATCTTTATTTTCTTACATTACGTTTTTTAAAGTGGCTAATGCTACACACATCAATAAATTCAAAATAATTTCTTTGATACATGAATACATTACAAAAAAATAATCCTAGCTTATAAATTATGAATAAATTACAACTGAACATAGGAATATATTTAAGAGCAATCCTAACTCATGAATAAGATATAAATTGTTGGTTACCCGTAAACTAATCTAGGATAAAACAGCGAAATGAGGTCAACACTTCTTGTCTGTTGACGATCCCCGAGTGGGCTGTTCTCCTCAGAACAGGAACATAGACAGTACACATATTGCAATATGAATTTGCATAAAGTGAAGATGAGTAAAAATGTAATAAAGAATTTATATTAAAAATAGAAAATAATCAAATCCAAATTCACAATTACAAATTTCAGTTCTTAACCTAGCTATCTCAGAGGCATCCTGCCTGCCCTAAACTTGTCTTACTATCTACTCGTTTTTCCCTGAAGAAAGATTATAGATCTACAGTTTTCCTTCTGTCTCTTTATTCAACAGCTTCGTATAAAGGTTTTGTAACAGAGCAAAATTGCCAGCACATGTTTATGAAAGAATTATAATATTTATGCTGCTAATATTTAATGTAGCAATAGTTGAAAGCAAACTTCGTGCACTGCATGTTAAGAATAATATCTGAATTCTCCAGACCCATAGCTAAATGATTGCCCGAGGTTTTTTTCATAAGTGACGTTTCCTTGAAGTGAGCAAACCATGCTGAGTAACAGCTCACCCAGTGATGCTAACCAGTTCTAGGAGGCTGGCCAGTTGTGACCGACCAATGATATGATACTGACCAATAACAAATCTAACCAATAAGAATCAGGCAGAAAGTGACCTATTAGAAAAATCCCTTGTTCTTATCACTTTGATTTTGTTCGTCATTGACTCCAGTCTTAAAGGCTGATTGTGAGTTATCTGACTGATAAAGAAAGAGTTGACTTAGAAATATTTTTGTTCACTTAGAACTACTGATTTTATGGTTTAGCATTTGATTCGGAGATGATTTCATTTATTTAGAATATTGCTTTTATGGTTTGCAATTAGACTCAGTGATGTTTATGTGTATTCTGAACTATTGTTCTATGGCTTGTATTTATTATATTGTCCCCAGTGGAAATGTTATTCATGCATTTGATTATGTTATATTTTATGTCCTCATGTATGAATCAGGTTAATGAAGTCTATTGCTGGAATGTAAGTTTGAGAATGCTTGTATAGAGAGATATGGGAGTGTAGAAGCATTTTTGACCTGAATCTTATGCTCTGTCCCTTGATTGGACGTTTTCAGAGAAGAGCATACCATTTTTCACTTCAAAATACAGCGATCTACTATACTCTACTTAAGTTACATCAGCAGTGTTTGACACCATTTGTTACACTTAGTGGCAACAGGGTTGCCAGTTGGTTGTAAATCTCTGTTGAGAACCATACATCAGAAGATGGGTGTGGCTTTGGTCTTGAGAGATCTCACACTGAATTCTTGGAACGGTTTGGGTAGTGTGCCTTTACGTCACGAAAAGGTCAAGTAAAATTAACTATTGTTCCTTCCACTCCTGCTCTGATTCTGTGATGAGAAATAGACTACAATTTGATTACTGATTACTAACCTGACTATTTTATTATTAGGATAGAGACTGAATAAATGATGAGCAATAGACTCATATCCGCCAAGTGGAAGACAAGTTGGGCATCTTATTGAAATTTATTATTAATATATGAATTAAGATTCTAACCACTTGTATTTAGTTATGCTTTATTAAGTGATAATAGCAACACGTGCATACATCACAGGCTTATTACAAATAGAATGCACACTCTGCAACTAATGTACGTGGGGGAACATTTAGCTTATTTCATCATTTTTTGCATTACACATGCTGTGGGTCTTGGTGTCTTCTGCTTCTCATGCCACAAAATATCACATCATCTCTCAGCCCGGGCAAGAAGATGTTTTGTAGGTAGCAAGCTGCTTGCGGTCCAAACCAGATCTAGAAATTAAACATCGAAGGAGAATGATGACAACAGTGGTGGAAGAAAACAAACCAAAACAGAACGGAACCCTGCGATTAACAATGTAGTGTTAAGTATTTTGCTACAATTAATTGGCAGTGGGCTAATATAATCTCAGAGGCAATCTCTGTGAGTGACAAAGTCCACTAAACTGAAAAAAAAACATACATTCAAATATACATGATATTCTACTTAACATAATAACACATACACAAAAAGGGTAGAGCGAAATATCATACTTTTCATTTCTGCCAAAACAAAGGGACGAAAAAACATTGTATTGAAGATTCCTGAATTTTGTTATACAATCATTTACTTTTTTTCAAAGTCCTTTTAGACTCATTCAACACTTGGAATTTACGATCTTTGATTAAGACTGCACTCCTTTTCTGCTGGCAAAAGGTGTGATTTAATTTCGTTCATTGATTGATGTCACCACCTCTCTCACATGACACACCTTGACCCAGGGTTCAAGGAATTTTTCTATGCCTACTCATTCATGATGAACTACACGTCTGATAATTTTACTTCCATCTTTCCATTGTTGCTTCTGAGATTTGTGCTTACTACTGTGTCAAGGTCAGATTTAAAAGTTGAATAATTTATTTTAATTAGCTTCCATTTACGCTACACTGCATTTTAACTAAAAAACATATTGTATGTCTCTCCTTGTAAATTAGATGGTTGTATGTGCCCCTATTACCTTTTTACCAGTACACATACTGCTTGAATCAATATATTTTAATATATTGAAATGCGATCAGGTAAAAAGTAATACCCAAGTCTCAGGAGAGACTTTCATCCTCCCTCTTGACGATCATCAGTTAGTGAAAATAATTGAGTTCTAACAATTAATTTTTCAACAAGCATGAAATAAATATTCTATCCTTCCAGAATCTCATAAACTCGCTCATAAAATCTCAAGTATTTTGCGACAACAGTAATATAATATGAGTAGACCACACACCTCAGTGTCTGCAAAATATCTACACTCAACTTGTAGCACAATTGCAACACAAAATGGTATTCAACTAAATGGTTTTGAATATAACCCTACCCACAGACCTAATCAGACCAAACATGCTTACAAACCAGCTTTATGTCAACCCACAGCATTAAGCAGACAAATATGTGGTATACCTAAGTCTTGTATTATTTTTTTGTATAAATAAAACCTTATTTTGCAATTTTTCACTCTTATATTTATTGATAACACCTTTGACATATTTCAATATATTTCATATTTCAATAGTTTCACCTGTGTATTCAAGTGTGGTTTTGTAGGTTGTATATATGCAATGTAGTGCACCTAACGCTGGTTTTAAAGCGTTGTCTGCCTAAAGCTGGAAGTAGAGTTATATATAAAATATTTATGGAACGGAAATTTAAAATAGTCATAATAAATAGTCAAAGTGTTTATTTGTCATGAACCCATTAAAATACAACAGAATAACAAAAACGACGTCATATTCAAATTATTGACATAACACCAAGGTGTCTATTTGCAACAAATATAACTCATCAAAAGGATCATCAACAATTACTACACAGTCTCAATATGTCAAGTTATCTTGAACCTCTACATCAACACTTACTACATAGTCTCAATATGTCAAGTAATCTTGAACCTCTACATCAACAATTACTACATAGTCTCAATATGTCAAGTTATCTTGAACCTCTACATCAACAATTACTACATAGTCTCAATATGTCAAGTTATCTTGAACCTCTACATCAACAATTACTACATAGTCTCAATATGTCAAGTTATCTTGAACCTCTACAATCTACATCAACAATTGCTACATAGACTCAATATGTCAAGTTATCTTGAACCTCTACATCAACAATTACTACATAGTCTCAATATGTCAAGTTATCTTGAACCTCATACAGAATTTACTTCAATAAAAAACGTAAATTCAATAAAAGGTTACAAAGTTTATACTGTCATCACAATTTCAACGCACAGTTAACTACTACTACAAACAAAGATTTTTTTTTTAAAAGACTGGTTAACGACAGTTTATGTCTCTGATCATGGCATGGAGTGCCATACTTTATGTGTCCATTCTACGCATATAATTGGCAAGCACGTTTTGTTTGCCTGGGATATATCTCACATAGTTGGCTTCACGTTTTGTTTGCCTGGGATATATCTCACATAATTGGCAATCACGTTTTGTTTGCCTGGGATATATCTCACATAATTGGCAATCAATTTTGTTTGCCTGGGATATATCTCACATAATTTGCTTCACGTTTTGTTTGCCTGGGATATATCTCACATAATTGGCAATCACGTTTTGTTTGCCTGGGATATAGCTCACATAATTGGCAATCACGTTTTGTTTGCCTGGGATATATCTGATATTTATCGAGCAATTTTGTAGAAACAAATTCTACTTCACAAATCTTATGCACGGGTGTTTGATTTGAGCCAAATATATGCTAGCGCCTAGTGTTTTGTCTTTAGGAACCTTCTCTCGCAGAGATCCGTACCTATCGCACTATTTCTCGCAATGGTCTTAATTGAAATATATGTGTTTTTGGTCCAACAGCTTCACAACCGTGTTAGACGTGAATCACAACATTTTTCTTAAGATTTTGAAATAATGCACACAGCTCCGTTCTACCTTAAAAGGCTTTTGTATTTGATGCCTACTTAACATTTTGAATGAATGCACACAGCTCCGTTCTACCTTAAAAGGCTTTTGTATTTGATGCCTACTTAACATTTTGAATGAATGCACACAGCTCCGTTCTACCTTAAAAGGCTTTTGTATTTGATGCCTACTTAACATTTTGAATGAATGCACACAGCTCCGTTCTACCTTAAAAGGCTTTTGTATTTGATGCCTACTTAACATTTTGAATGAATGCACACAGTTCCGTTCTACCTTAAAAGGCTTTTGTATTTGATGCCTACTTAATATTTTGAATGAATGCACACAGCTCCGTTCTACCTTAAAAGGCTTTTGTATTTGATGCTTACTGCTCAATGGCTTATTCCAGCTAACTTGGCCTCGATTTCGTGTTTCCAAAATTTCCATCTCAGAGTACTCGCACTCCGATAAAACATCACCCACATCCATACATCTCTTATCAAAATAATCATGAACAGTTACGCCAACCTTTATTTTACGATTGCTCGTAGTGTTCCTACACAATATCATCATTTTTCGGGCTTTTCCCAACTCCAGTCATTAGGTGTTTATAGCAAGTTTTTTTCCTATTAAGAGGCACGACATCCATTTGTAGACTTGTCAAACTTCATGTCATTCTGATACATTTAAATGTGCTTCACAATCTCAAGTGTTACACCCTCTATAAACTTACTATGTGTTTCTAAAGTTCAGGGAATTGTAACACCTTATATAACTTCGCTTTTTGAGTAGCAAACAATCTTTTACCTCTCTAATTTATCTAATTAGTGCATCTTGCACTAATCTGGGGTCACCTTGAAACTGGTTTACATTTTACATAATATTCTCTTTCTAGATCTATCACTTCACTAATCTTCTTTGGAATCTCAACACTCTTAAGTATATCTGTCACTTCATCATATTCGGCAACATTATCAATGTGCGTCCCTACTAGCATGAAATTTGTTGTGTCGTTGTCTTTCAATTTTACACCCTGTCGATTTTAAACTTGAGTTTTATTTTGTGACAATGTTCAGTTTGTCTCTCTAATTTCTCCACCCAATGTGTAATTAGAGTCAACTAACATGTCTGTTACTATTGTCTCTTGTATCTGAGTCAACTAACATGTCTGTTACTATTGTCTCTTGTATCTGAGTCAACTAACATGTCTGTTACTATTGTCTCTTGTATCTGGGTCAACTAACATGTCTGTTACTATTGCTTCCTGTATCTGGGTCAACTAACATGTTTGTTACTATTGCTTCCTGTATCTGCTGAGTCAATTCGTTATCCACAAAAATGTGCACCTCTGTGTTTATCAACGGATAACTTCACTCATCTTTTCTGGTACCACTTTCGTCTTAGTGATAAAGCTTGTTCTGACCTGTCTTTTCCGGTCTATCACTTAGTCCATAACTAACCTCTGCTAAGTCATCTGCTTGTGTCACCCTAATATCAAGTTCTGTCATTTTACGTCTCTTTTCTCCCCCGCAGACAGCTAGGCACACACTGGCACACATTTCAACCCTAATCATTTCGTCACTGACTAAAATCAAGTGCTGTCATTTTACGTCTCTTTTCTCCCCCGCAGACAGCTAGGCACACACTGGCACACATTTCAACTCTAGTCATTTCGTCAATGACTATACTATGGAAACATTGTCTATCACTCTGTCTAAGCATTCTCTAGTCACTCACTCTATACTCAGGGTCGCTTGCACTTTCTTTCACTACTGACAAGTCAGGCTTTGGCAGTAAGATTAAAAAGTTTTGTCTATGTGTATCAAACTGTGGGACTTTCGTTTACGGTTTATATCGTGAGAATGTAATTATCCCCCTTCTATCGCTTAATCACTCCATGCTACATGATGTAGTAAATCAGTCTTACGCGGCTGAGCTAACTCCTGTCTGTCTTACTCGGCTGAGCTAACTCCTCCCTATCAAACTGTCATGAGCTATGGTAGGAGTTTCCTCTTTCCCTCTCTCCCTGGGTAGAGTCAAAATGTCATTCTTACACACAATGTTTTTTCATGTGGCAATTTTCTGTAACTGCTCTAACGTGTCGTCTTTACACTGCTCTGTGGCAATTTTCTGTAACTGCTCTATCGTGTCGTCTTTACACTGTTCTGTGGCAATTTTCTGTAACTGCTCTATCGTGTCTTTACACTGTTCTGTGGCAATTTTCTGTAACTGCTCTATCGTGTCTTTACGCTGTTCTGTGGCAATTTTCTGTAACTACTCTATCATGTCGTCTTTACACTGTTCTGTGGCAATTTTCTGTAACTGCTCTATAGTGTCTTTACATTGTACTGTGGTAATTTTCTGTAACTGCTCTAACGTGTTATTTTTATACTGTACTGTGGCAATTTTTCTTGTCAGTTCTGACTTATCCTCTACCTGAACTGTGTTCATCACTGTCAAAGGTTTTCTATCTCCAATGTTTGTATCGTGCAATACCAAAACATCCTGACTTATGTTAGAGACATTTTTTCCTTCTTTATTTCTAATTGACCGTGCATGGTGTCAGCAAACAAATCATTTTTCCTTTTGCACTTACCCATCATGCAAAGAGTCTGGTACGTAACGCATCGACAGCCTACTGCAGTCGTGACAGTACACATAAATGTCTCGTTCACTAACCATCCTGGTACAATCTCATGACGGACTACTATACTAACAACCGTGTCAGTTGGAGTAGTCCCTGCATCACCCGTCTACAAAATCGCGCTCTTTGAAATCGACAAATGCGCGCCGACAAAATCGCGATAAACATCACCAAGTAAAGAATGGCAAGAAGTGTTATGTATGTTCGCTCTATTACGTAACTGCACGCATTGCAGGACGGAGGGAGGGAACCTGCAAGGTAGAATTCAATAGGCCTAAGTATCTTAGGAGGCACCGACCTTTAGAGAACCGTCATTCAACCGTGACTATGCAGACAAAGGGGGAAGACTAGGGAACTAAATATGTTCTTTCTTTTCATTGCATTTGTGTAAGGATTATTTGCACGTAGTATCTCATAATAGTGATCTTTAAATAAAATTATTAAGATTTGATGTATGCTTCATTCTTTTCATTGCCTTATTTTGAGGATTATTTGCACTCAGTATCTCTTAACATTGCTTTGTGTATCGTAATATTGATATCTACGTATGTTATTATTACATTCTTGTACGATTTAACATGTATCATCGCGATTTTGTCGATCGCGATTTTGTCGGCGCGATTTTGTCCATCGCGGTTTTGTCGGCGCGCATTTGTCGTTCGCGCATTTGACGGGTCACCGTTTTGCCTATCATCATGCCAACACTGTCAGGCAATGGTGGAGGGACCTCTTCACTCAGACCACTCCCATACCCTGTCCCCTCTGCAGGTGGTAGAGATGACTATTTGCTCGATACCTGACTCAAATGGTGTTTCACTCAAATGGTGTTTCACTCAATTGTGGCTTCATCTATACAAGGTTACATAAAAGCTTTGTTGCTTATCTCTGATTATTCCATTTCTTTTCTCTGATAAGAACTATCCTGCAATTTGTAATGATACTATTGTCAAATTGTATTTAGGATATATATTATGTAGACAAAATTATTTGAACGTGGTTTCATGAAAATAATTGATGTCAAGTAATCTTTTTCATATTATTTGTTATGTATATTTGATTGTTGATTTATTAAATTTATTGTTAAATGTATTGACCTTCTTACGCATATTGATAACCTTACGTTGGAGAAGAAAGGGGGTGGAAAGGGGCTCACTAAATATAGATAAAGACGGATTTGTCTTCTCCTTTAGTAAAAGGTTTTCCACCAATGGTAAATGCTGTCTTTAATGAGGTGGAAGAGAGAACGTTTACAGCGCCCGCATATCCGCCAAGGGAGAGAAACCAGTGGTGTCTACTGGAGAATTATTAATAACATAAATTAAGATACCAATCACTTGTAATTAGTTATGAAAGATTAGTAAATAATAATAATCATAACCATTAACTAAGTAGGTTGGCATCACACACACCAAAACTGCTTGATAAATTCTTAGTCTGTTCCTGAGTGCCACTTTTCCACAAATCGTTTCCTACAACAGCCTTTGATGCCTCATTATTTCAATGATATTGGTCTTTGTAAGAAAGTCTGTCGATTGTATTAGTGTATTGTATTACAATCGGTTTGTGATAGATAAGGGCTCTCACTATATACACTGATCACTTTGATTTATTTGCACTTATTTCATTGTGTAGGGTCTGGTTATTTTCCTCAACCAAATATATTTTCTGGAATAATCCATGTATACTCATCTCACCTTTATAACAAGCCTATTAGGAGACCATTAAAATGCACACCCCATTCGTGACTAATTAACAGGCGTGCAGATAGACTTCGCTAAAAAATATGGACTTCATTAAAATGCACACTTCATTCGTGACTCGTCAGGCCTGCAGGTAGCGGCACATTTCTTCCTATTTCACAACTCACCTCGACCCTTTAAGTGTTTCAAACGAGTGACGTTAGTGTGTACAAAATAAAAGTGAGGTCACTTCCACACCCTTCTTTTCTTTGGCGCATTCTAGCTTTACAGACATTGTGTTTGTCAGTCGGAGTTCAATAGTTGCTACCAAGTGTATGAACATGAGTCCACAGTAAGTAAACATTTCTGTTATAATTGTTTAAAATCTTTTAACACTGTGCATTTCAATAACTGTAAAAGTTATGAATGTACTTGTGGGGAGGGATGGGGGAGGAAACATACTGTAACTGATTGTCAGCAGAAAGGTTCTGATTTGAAGATACTTTTTGTTACTGTTCTTTTCAGGTAGACTTACGTTTGATTACTTTGACGTCATTTACCAAACATGTTTTTTAAATTTCTTTCGTCATAGTACTAGCTGATATGATAAAATTCAGTGGTCTCCTTAGTTTTGTCAAGTCTGGGACATTGAAAGAATAAACAAAAGTAACCGAATGTAATTGTTTGGTAAGATTGTTAAAATTGCAAGTCCGCTACCTGGCCAATGAGCTTGTAATTGTCGTCGGCTGAAAGAGAAAGTAATTTCCTTGTTGACATTTGCGCAATTAGTTTGGCAATCTAGCACATGTCGTTTGCTAATTTAAAGTGAAACAGATTGAAAACACAAATGTGTGTAATAAACAACAAATAATAAAGCTTGCAAAATAAATATATAGTTAAAGTGAAAACACAAATGTGTGTAATAAACAACAAATAATAATGCTTGCAAAATAAATATATAGTTAAAGTGAAAACACAAATGTGTGTAATAAACAACAAATAATAAAGCTTGCAAAGAAATATATAGTGAAAACACAAATGTGTGTAATAAACAACAAATAATAAAGCTTGCAAAGAAATATATAGTTAAAGTGAAAACACAAATGTGTGTAATAAACAACAAATAATAAAGCTTGCAAAGAAATATATAGTTAAAGTGAAAACACACATGTGTAATAAACAACAAATATATAAAGAAGCAACCACAAAAATGCAAAAATAATTAATTTAGAGAAATGGATCCCACATATGTGCAACAAATCAGTTATAATTTTGACCAGTCAATACTTTAGCGCTTGTATTATTCTATTCAAAGGACTGTATTGCTGTAGTCAATATGACTTTATTGCTGCAGTTCATATGGCTGTATTATTTTAGATAGGGTAGTTTTATTACTAAAGTGTTTATGGCTTTATTACTATTGTCAACATGGCATCATTACTGAAGTGTTATTACAAGTCATTGTATCAATGCGTTTGGATTTATTGCTATATTCAATATGGTTTTATTACTGTAGTGTTTGGGCTTTATTACTCTAGTCAGTATGTCTTTAATAATGAAGGTTTATTACTTTAGCTAATATACCTTTATTACTGGTGTTACGCTTTATTATTTTAGTTAGTGTCTTTATTATTGAAGTGTATAGACTTTATTACAACAGTCAGTATGTCTTTATTATTGAAGTGTATAACAAACTATACATACATGCAAAATAACAAACTGTTAAGAGAAAACCTCTTTACCCACCCTCCAGAAAGAAAAAGAAAAAATAGTTTCTGAGGTTGCAAAACAAAAATAAAATTCCTTTCTATCATTTATAGCGCCAAACCAAGCACTAAACTTGAACATTTTTTCCATGTGTGTGTGTGTGTGTGTGTGTGGATCCATTATCTATGTATCGGTCACTCCTATTATGTTTCTTGTTGCAGTCTAACTGTGTTTTTTCTCTTTTTGTATTTCCTCTCTTTTCTCTGTTTATTTTTCAGCCCTCTCTTTATTCTTTTTCCAGCCCTCTCTTTATTCTCTTTTTTCCACCCTCTATTTTTTCCAGCCCTCTCTTTATTCTCTTTTTTCCAGCCATTTTTATTTTTCCAGCCCTCTCTTTATTCTCTCTTTTCAGCCATCTCTTTATTATTCTTTTTCCAACCCTCTCTTTATTCTTTTACCAGCCCTCTCTTTATTTACTCTTTTTCAGCCATCTCTTTATTCTTTTTCCAACCCTCTCTTTATTCTTTTACCAGCCCTGTTTATTCTTTCTTTTTCAGCCCTCTTTATTCTCTCTTTTTCAGCCATTTATTCTTTTTCCAGCCCTCTATTCTTTTCCAGCCCTCTCTTTATTCTTTTTCCTGCCCTCTCTTTATTCTTTTTCCTGCCCTCTCTTTATTCTTTTTCCAGCCCTGTCTTTATTCTTTGACCAGCCTCTCTTTATTCTTTTTCCTGCCCTCTCTTTATTCTTTTTCCAACCCTGTCTTTATTCTTTGACCAGCCTCTCTTTATTCTTTTTCCTGCCCTCTCTTTATTCTTTTTCCAACCCTGTCTTTATTCTTTGACCAGCCTCTCTTTATTCTTTTTCCTGCCCTCTCTTTATTCTTTTTCCAACCCTGTCTTTATTCTTTGACCAGCCTCTCTTTATTCTTTTTCCTGCCCTCTCTTTATTCTTTTTCCAACCCTGTCTTTATTCTTTGACCAGCCTCTCTTTATTCTTTTTCCTGCCCTCTCTTTATTCTTTTTCCAACCCTGTCTTTATTCTTTTTCCAGCCTCTCTTTATTCTTTTTCCTGCCCTCTCTTTATTCTTTTTCCAGCCCTCTATTCTTCTTCCAGCCCTCTCTTTACTCTTTTTCAGCCCTCTCTTTATTCTTTCTTTTCCAGCCCTCTCTTTATTCTTTTTCCAACCCTGTCTTTATTCTTTGACCAGCCCTCTCTTTATTCTTTCTTTTCCAGCCCTCTCTTTATTCTTTTTCCAACCCTGTCTTTATTCTTTTCACAGCCCTCTCTTTATTCTCTCTTTTTGTCGCTCTCGTTTTCTGTACTTACTATTTTCTGTCACTTTCTCTATGTCTGTCCTTTTATCTACCCCCAACGTTCTGTCCCTCTCATTTTCTGTCTGTCTCTCTTTCTATCTCTCTCTTTCTCTTTTTCGATTTATCACTCTCTTTTAGCCTCAAATTTTTTCAGGCCCTATCTTTTTCTCTCTTTCTTTTTTCTCGTTTTTTTTCTCTCTCTCTCTCTTCGTCTCTCTCTTATTGTCCCTCCCTTTTCTATCTGTTTGTCTTTCTCTGTCTTTCGTCTTCCCTTTTCTCTCTCTTTCTCTGTCTCTGTGCCGCTGCCTGTATCTTTTCATCACTTATTTCCTCTCTCTTTTCTGACTATCTTTTTTGTAACCCTACTTTTTTATCTTTCTTGTTCTGTCCCTGCCTTTTTGTCTCCAGCTTTCTGTTCCTTTCTTCGGTCCCTCATTTTTTCACTTTGTCTCTCTTTCCTGTCCCCACCTTTTTCTGTCTCTTTCTTTGTCTCTATTTTCCTGTCCTGACATCACACTGACTTTGTGAAAATTGACGTAATATAACATTTTTAGAATTCTCTTTTTATGCAACTTCTTTGTCGTAATTATAGTCTAGATGTGATGTCTATCTTGTGTGGGACGATTTTGATCTTTACTTTTTTGTGGCCCGACGGTTTCGACAAGTCAGATTGTGGCCCCTGACTCAAAAAGTTTGTGCACCACTACCATACACATTTTTCATTAAGTTTCACATTAACATCTTTCATATTAGATTGCTTGAGCTTTTAAATGAGAAAATTTTATAAATAGAGAGAGAACTAATGTCGTCACAGGGATTCTCTGACCTCATGTCTACATATGAGTTTTAACTGTTATTTTCCCCTCGTCCGTAAGGACTTTATTATGTGTTCTGTCTGTGTAAAGAACATTTTGTATGTTTACAAGTCTGTGTAAAGAACATTTTGAATGTTTGTAAATCTGTGTAAAGAACATTTTGTATGTTTATAAATCTGTGTAAAGAACATTTTGTGTTTGTAAATCTGTGTAAAGAACATTTTGTATGTTTGTAAATCTGTGTAATGAACATTTTGTATGTTTGTAAGTCTGTGTAAAGAACATTTTGAATGTTTGTAAATCTGTGTAAAGAACATTTTGAATGTTTGTAAATCTGTGTAAAGAACATTTGGTATGTTTGTAAATCTGTGTAAAGAACATTTTGTGTTTGTAAATCTGTGTAAAGAAATTTTGGTATGTTTGTAAATCTGTGTAAAGAACATTTTGGTATGTTTGTAAATCTGTGTAAAGAACATTTTGTGTTTGTAAATCTATTTGTTTTCTTATAAATGTCTCTCAGCTTATCCCACGATACTCACCCATTTCTGTTTGAATTCATTGTCAAGCTAAAATTACAGTTTCCTAGGTATTACAATATTTGAACATCACTTAAGACTGTCAGACTTAAAAGTTGTTATTGCTTATTGTTAAGCTAAAATTATTGCATTTTATGTATTAATCATTTAAACATCAGAATACATTAAAAATCAATAATTTTGTCGTTGGTTATAAATGAACAATTAAGTCAGAGTTTTTGTTATGTGACCTTGAAAGACACTCTCTATTTATCAAGCAGTGAAGTGCTTATCGAATTCGGTTTGTCAACAGTTTTCAGCCTGTTGTCTCAAAATGTGTTTGAATGCGGTTCCAAATTCTGCATTAAATTTATTTACTTGGTTTAAAATATTTCCAAATTTATGAATAAATAAACATATTTAAAAATAAAAAACTCTGTCTTTCGATCATTACACCGGCCATTTAGATTATCTCAAATCTGAACACACACACACACACATGCACGCACGCGCACGAACACATACACGCGCGCACAAACAAACACGCACATACACACGCACACGCGCATACATACACGCAGCTTTATTTTGCTTTCTTCTAACATTGATTAGATTTGATTTTGCATTAAATGGATGGATGTAAAATTGTACTGAATGAGTAGAAATTAACATTGTACATAAATGAAGTCATAACATTTAATAATAGTATTCCTTAGACCTAGTTAATCCGCTAAACTGCGCCGTTGTTCAGGTCCAGCCTGTCCAGTCAACTTTTCTGTTTCGGTAGTTTCTGTCAGTCAACATTCCCGTTTGGCTAATTCTAGTCAGTCCAAACAACTTTCATGTTTGGCTAGCTGTAGCCACTCCATTCAATTTTCGTATTTGACCAAATGTAGCCAGTCTAGTCAATTTTCCCGCTTGTCTAGCATAATTCGATCCTTTCAACTTAATTGTTTACTAGTTCTAGTCAGTCCATTTAATGTTATTCTTATCTACCCTAATCAGTCTATTCAACTTTGTTCTGGTATATTCTAGTCAAGCCATTTGTGAATTTGTGACACAACGCCACCCTAGTTAATGGTTATGATTATTATTACTCATCCATAGTGCTACATAGTGCCTAAAGCTACATTTTAATTTACTGGTGTGAAGAGTAAATCCTCCATATCCTTGCATATTTTCGGTGTTCTCGTGCAATCCAGTCTTGTAAGCTGTTAATATTTAGATGTAATTGTACAATTAAAATTTTTAGTGTCGAGATGAGCCCCTTCATTTATAAAAGGTTGCCTATTAGGTAAACGGCCTTTAAATTACTAATGTCTAGATGTAATTCTTCATTATAAATTATATATTGGTGTTCAAATGCAGCCATTTCTGTAAACTGAATGACTCTAGATGTAAACCAATCGTTTTCAACGCTAGTGTCATGAGGATATGCAACCACTATAATTCTGTTGTCGAGATGACATTAAGACATTGCATTATATCTAGACACCATCACGTTTTGAAAGAGGATTGCAAGTATTGTGTCTACATATGTTCTGTAAATCTTTAATAGCTTAGAATAAATACAAAATTTACTTAATTTTCTAAGTTAGTAAGCAATAATAAAATATGTTTAAAGAAGTATACATTGCTTTAGTAGTGAGAAAATTCAGGCTTTGTCGTGTAATATTATAATTCATCGTTTATCTTCAATTTCTGCAAACAACTGCCGTCAAAACAGAAGTAGTCAATGATAATTATCTATATTCGTCTACAAACCCCAAACAACTGCCGTCAAAACAGAAGTAGTCAATGATAATTGTCTATATTCGTCTACAAACCCCAAACAACTGCCGTCAAAACAGAAGTAGTCAATGATAATTGTCTATATTCGTCTACAAACCCCAAACAACTGCCGTCAAAACAGAAGTAGTCAATGATAATTGTCTATATTCGTCTACAAACCCCAAACTCATAGGTCACATTCTTCAAACTGGAATACAAGATTTGTAAAACTTTTAATAAATATTAATTGTAAAACAAAACGAGACACGACTAAATTAAATGTATTAAATTGATTAAAACACCACTAATTTAAATGTATTTATTGTAAGCTATTAAAGATTTACAGAACATATGTAGACACAATACAATATTCAATTCATAAGAATGTACAATTATATACTGTTAAAGATATTATATAAATTTAAAATACGTTACTTTTCATTAACTAATTGTATTTTCCCGGCTCTATTAACAATCTCGTTTAATTATCTGTGAAAATCAATAGAATTACAAAATACTTTAATATTCACGAAATTATTATTTAGTCTTTTTACTGGAAGAAAATGTCCTTTAACCATAAGAAGATATATTATTTCATTTCTAAGACATTCATATTATAACGTTACATACCAACATTATAACGTTTTAACGTTACTGTACAGTCTTAACCTGTTAGAACAATAATCATTCTGTATTTTCATTATTTTAAAAATACTGAGTTAAAAGGGTGGAGCCAAACTGTATTATAAACAATATACACTCATTAAATAATGGTTATTATAATTCAGTGGTTGTTGTTTTCGTTTCCAGGAATCTAAAAATGTTAATGGCAATCTACTTGATCTACTTGACAGCTGGTAAGTGGAAATTTAATGCGTATATTTCTTTATTAGATGATATTTTTGATTTGTAGATTTTCACTTGATACACAATGCTATTCATTATTAAGAAACACATACTGTACAGCATAGAACCAAAGTCAAGGTCATAACTTGCCATTTCGTTTTTCGCGTTGTCTTTGAAATCATTCGCTTTTAAGGGCAGAAAGGTAGTCAATGCACAATGGGTTCATGTTCTTTTCATTACAACAAAAAGACCCTAAGACTCATTGGAGTTAATTTAATACGTTGGTTTATTGACAAGCAAGCAAGCATGGCGGCCTTGGTGGGATATCTCTCAGTCTCGTCTCGTACACGTCATAATATCGCGATACTTGCAAGCACTGAAAGGAATATACTAGGCAACAGACACTTCGCGTCAGATCGCCGACGGAGATATTCAACCATCAGCCCTCGTTCTTGCTTTAGATTGGTCTACGATAAACCCACGCCCAGGAACAGCAGTCGTCAGTCCATCCCACATAGTCACTGCAAAGCTGTCTACCTACGAAGCCACGCCCACAAACAGCAGCGCGATATCTTCATCGCCCATCACCAGAAATCGACACTAATGACATCGATTTTTTCTACCCAACCTCGAACATCTATATTCCTACAACACTGTACCAAACAACAGTGCGTCATCTGTGACAGGATGAACGACACAAGTCACTCCACCCTCTACTACGCCATACCAAATGACCTTCACACCTGCGTGTTCAACATTTTTAACTCTGCAAAAGGGACCAGGATTAACACGAAAATCGTGGAAATGTATGCAAACGACGCCGCAGCTCTCGACATTACAGACGCCTCCAGCTACCTAATGTTCTCTCAACTCCAAGTATATGACCTCCAACATCTGAAGACACAGAATTACAAACAGAAGAACCACCAATTGCAACCACAACCACAACACAGAGACGGATCCTCCACAAAACACAACGACCAGCTCTCAGTAGGATATAATCAATGACAAGCAGCAAAGAAACACAAATAACATTGGAAAAAAAACTAAAAAATCGGAGACGCAGGCCACAAAAACGAAACCAAAATCCGACAGACAACACATAACGAAGACAGTTCAATGGCACAAAATAACAGACCAAGGACTGAAACAATCACAACAGCTACAACGATGGAATCACAGACGGAGCAAGAAACACAGAACATCTCAACTCAACCACTACCAGTAGCCATGGAAACATAACAAACGAGATTCACACCACAGAACACGCAGCAAACAAGACACAACACACCGAATCTAGTTCACAGACAATCAAGAAAAAAGAAGACCCACTGAATGGATACGGGATCAGTGTAAACAAACAACTTCAGACACCTGGGCAGAAACACATAACTTCAACGCCATCAAAATTCCGACTCAAGATATCCACAAAGACTACCCACAACAGACTTCCTGTGGTGGCCATACCAAGCCTATGAAACACACCACACGTTCACCGAACACAACCGACAGCATGGAAGCCGATGTCGATCTCAACCAACGCACTACAGGAACCGGTGTTGTAAAAATAGGAAAGCGGAGCGTGATTGGGTGGGTTTAAAGGATTAACTTCCCAACCCACTAATCTATCTTATTCCACCTGTAACGGGTCTTTGTAACTTTGTAGATGGAGTAAACTCGGTCAAGCCTCAGAGACGTGTCCGTTAAGTAGTTATTCTATCAGCCCCTGAGTGTTATCGGTTTCAGATCTCCCTTCAATCTTTCAAGTACAAACACTTTTAGAAATGTAAAGGAATTATGCTGGCCCTCACACACTCTCCTTTAACTTAGGGGGACACTTCCTAAAAAAAAGCTGTTACCTGACAAATGAAATTTAGCCCCACCCCCCTTAGCATGCATATCTCCTTTATCTAAACACCGAAGGAGAAGTGTAGTGTAACAATAACAAATTTATTCAGTGCGATAACTAAAAATAGTAAGTTATACATACGACAAGAAAATAATAATCACAATAGGCAACAGAAAAAAGAAAATAGCGTTGTAAAGCTAAGTTCAAATTACAAAAATACAGACATGCTACTACTGTTTAGTCAATATTGGACTGTTTATGAATTCTTGAAATGTTTCTGGCCATATTTAGTTTACTGTAGAGTCTTCTGAGTCTATGCTGTTCATGGATTTCAAATGTTTGCGCACTGTTATTTGGTTACGTCATTATCTGTATGACTATAAATAACCATTGGAACACGTGAAAATTGTACAGATTGAGAAACCAATCACCTGATGTAAGATGCGCAGACTGAGATGTCTCGCTTGATATGTCAGCAGAATCAAGGTTGAAGCGATGCTCAGTAGTACTGATGCGCTGAAAAATGGTTGGACTGCAGCGTTCATGAGAAACTACTGTCACTTGAATGGCAGTGAAAAGTGAAACTTGTTTGAAATTTTTAAGGAAGTTTTTTAACTGTCAGACTGCAGAAAGTACGTTGCAGTGTGTGGAAATGCACAAGACAAATAGGTGACAGCTGAGTTAGTTGAGAATATAGCAAATTTTATGTCCTGGGTGAATGACTCCCGTTGCAGAGTTTATGATCAAAGGACTGACCGGAAAATTGTTGATGGCTTGAAACATCTGTTTTGAAATGATTAACACAGGTGTCAGTCTGTGTTTAAGAAAAAAATTCAACTTCCCATTCTTTCATCTCTCTCTCATACATGCATGCACATATCTTATCCACAAACTAATACATTTCTCTCAGCCACAACAAATCGGCAAAAATATATCATAGCTAGATTACTTAAAAAATGAGAAAAGAATAGTTAAAATCCTTTAAATGCAGAAAAACAAAACGTCTAAACATCTTAAAAACATCTTAAAAACACAATTTGTCAAGAGAAGTTTTTCTTTCTAAATTTACAGGTTAGAGGATTTTTGAAGTGTCTGTTCATAATGTTTATTTACCTGCACACTCTAAATTCTATTGTTAAACCAAAAAGAAAACTCTAATCAACTTGAAGGGCTGACGTAAAGCCCTTGAGACATGTTTCTATTACTTATAGATTCTTAAGAGGGGAGACAACTGTTCTCTTAAAGGGATAATCTTTCAAATTAACAGTCTTAGGGATTCTCATAACAGGGTTGGTAGTAACAAACACGAATATTAATTACTTGGCTGTCTACAGTAACAAACACGAATATTAATTACTTGGCTGTCTACAGTAACAAACACGAATATTAATTACTTGGCTGTCTACAGTAACAAACACGAATAATAATTACTTGGCTGTCTACAGTAACAAACACGAATAATAATTACTTGGCTGTCTACAGTAACAAACACGAATATTAATTACTTGGCTGTCTACAGTAACAAACACGAATAATAATTACTTGGCTCTCTACAGTAACAAACACGAATATTAATTACTTGGCTGTCTACAGTAACAAACACGAATAATAATTACTTGGCTGTCTACAGTAACAAACACGAATAATAATTACTTGGCTCTCTACAGTAACAAACACGAATATTAATTACTTGGCTGTCTACAGTAACAAACACGAATATTAATTACTTGGCTGTCTACAGTAACAAACATACTTCTTTGCAGTCTGCATTAATATAACATATTCCTTGGCTGGTAATACTAACACAATATTCCTTGGCCGTTTGCTGACCTAAAAACATATTTCTTGGCAGTTAACATTAACACAACAAACACATTCCTTAGCAATTTGCATTAATGTAACATATTCCTTGGCAGTCAATACAACACACACACACCCTTTAGTAGTGTACAGTAACGAAATATGTACACTCCTTAGCACTTTACATAAATTCTTTAGAAGTATACAGCATATTCCTTATCTGTCTAAGTAATACAATGAATGTAATCCTAAGATTGTACACTAACTTAACACATGTATTCCTTAGCTGTCAACGTAATACAACAAACGTAATCCTAAGATTGTACACTAACATAACACATGTATTCCTTAGCTGTCAACGTAATACAACAAACGTAATCCTAAGATTGTACACTAACATAACACATGCATTCTTTAACTGTCTACGTAATACAACAAACGTAATCCTAAGATTGTACACTAACATGACACATGTATTCCTTAGCTGTCTACGTAATACAACAAACGTAATCCTAAGATTATATACTAGCATAGCACATATTCGTTAACCATCTAAATTTACATACTCATTCTTTGCAGTGAGTGAGTGGCCTGGGAATATATATCTCTGTAGACTTCAGTGTCAGGCGGAAATGCGTCAGCTGACGCTTACTGATAATTGAATGGGTCAATGTACTAAAAAATGAAAAGCGACTATAATTATCAATGGATTTTAAAAATTCAAATTACTACATATTATAGACATACCAAGGAATTTTAAAATTATTATTTTTAATTTATTTCAAATTCGAAAATAAATAAATAATAAAAAGTTTTCTTATCGTTTAGTTGAACTTGCGAATTTTGGCATCGATTTTTTAAAAATAGTCTACTAAAAAATTAAAAGCGAGTATATTCCAAAGACATTTTAAAAGTATTATTTTTAATTTATTTCAAATAATAATAAAATGTTTCCTTATCTTTTTGTTGAACTTGTGAACGTGTTCATTGTTATTTGTTTCAAGTCTACTAAAAATTTAAAAGTGAGTATAATTTTAAAAAGATTTTCAAAATAAGTATTATAGACATACTAAGGAATTTTAAAAGTATTTATTTAAATTTATTTCGTATTCAAAAACAAAAAAGTAATAAAATGTTTTATTTTTTGTTGAACGTGCGAACATTTTCACTGTTGTTTTTTTTTACAAGTCTACTAACAAATTAAAAGCAAGTATAATTTGTATAATTCTAAAAAGATTTTCAAAATAAGTATTATGGGGGGAGGCATATTTAAAGTATTTATTTAAATTTAATTACTGAAAATGTTGTGGTTATTATTTCAAAATAAAAAAAATATAAATAAAAGTTGTCTTACCTTTCTCTTGTGTTGAACTGTATGATTTGTTAATTTGTTTCCTTGAATAAAATCCGAAGAATTTTTTTTTAAATTGGCAATTGAATATAATATAAAATAATAATTGTTCTTCTGTAAATATTCACTGTTTCCTTGAAATGTTCCACGTTTTTGAACAGAACGAAAGTATCATATGAAAGCCATGCATGCTTTGAGGATGACTGCTATTTTTTTTAATTATCACACGGTCATATTCAAAATTTCAGTAGGGGCTGGTTGAATTTCATCTACAGTTAATTAGAATCAACCAAACAATAAAGTTAGGTAGGTAGGATCAAGCAAACAACTCAAAATCTGCCTGAAACTCGCCATGCCTGACAAAAATCGGTTCAAAATGGCTGCTCAACTTCAACAAGAGTGGGATGGTGGAAAATTTGGGCCCTTTCAATGGTATGACATATTAGTAATAGTTATCCAATGATAAAATTTAGAAAAGATTGGCTGCTGAAGCCAAACATATCTTTCCTTCAATCTGATTGGTTATTTTTTTAAATGGTGCCATCGTTTACACTGAGAGAGCGAGCGTGCTGTCCTGTTTAGTCCCTACGACACTGAAACCATCTGTTTCGCGGCCTTTTAAGTCCCTATGGCGACGAACGAGTTAAACAGAATTACTCCTATTACACTACTACTTCTATTTACTACTACTATTACATTACTACTACACTACTATTACTACTACATTGCTACTACACTACTATATTACTACTACATTACTACTACTACACTACTACTACATTACTATATTACTACTACACTACTACTACACTACTATATTACTACTACATTACTACTACTACACTACTACTACATTACTACTACTACATTACTACTACTACACTACTACATTACTACTACACTACTATATTACTAAACTACTACTACACTACTACTACTACTACACTACTACTAAACTAATTCTACACTACTACTACATTACTAAACTAATTCTACACTACTACACTACTACTATACTACTATATTACTACTACACTACTACTACATGACTACTACACTACTACATTACTACTACACTACAACTACACTACTACTACACTACAACTACACTACTACTACACTACTATTACTTTACTACTACACTACTATTACATTACCACGACTCTACTACTATACTACTACTACACTACTATTTTACTACTACATTACTACACTACTACTACATTACTACTACACTACTACACTATTACTCACTATTACTACACTACTACTACACTACTACTAATACTACTACTATTATTATTACTACTACTATTTCTACTGCTATTTATTACATTATATTTCTTGTATGCAGGTTTTCATGCGTCACCAAAACATCGGGATGGTAAGTATTTTATATTCAAAGTGTAGAAAATAACTTTCAAGAAATAATTTTAAAATTATTATTATACAATTAAAATATCACAAATTAATAATTATGATAAGCTATTAATGCAGCATAAAGGGTATATCATGAACAAATGTATATTTATTCTTATACAAGCGAAATATTTCAGATTGTGCAATTAACACAAGCGCGCAGGCACGCACGCACACACACATGCACGCACGCACACACAAACACACACACACACACACATGTGATAAAAGAGTATTAATTGTACTACGTATCCTTTAGGGTAATGTTTAAAAAGTTAATCCCTGTATTAATTTTTAATGCCTAATGTTAATACTCTGATAGTGACTGTTACATTCCAGCATTTATTTTAAGACTCTGTTTCAGAATTATCCCACCTTATTCTGACAACAGACTGGATGCCCTCCAATTTACCCTTCAGTCTCAATAAAATTTAAATGCTCTTAGTTAAATTTTACAGACAGGCAAACTGGTGTATAAAGCATGAACTGGGAAACGTTTAATCAATTATAACTAATTATGCATTCAATCTTCCCTTCACGACTCTATTGCCCCCACCCAGCTCTTTTGGTCTATCTTGCATATATAGTCAACTAAGATAATTAATAAACAAATAAAAGGAATTTAATAAAAGTTTAACAAATAACAAAGTATTTAGAGATTCACAATGATACTAGGTCTCATATACAATGCTAATTATTCGATACACAAGATTGCAAATGTTCCATATACAGTTCAAGTTTACCAGACACTTACTTAGATGGACATTCTTATTGCGATGAAACGACGCACGCTGAATCCCCAACTGTCGTAGTCAGTTACAGGAGACGCGATCTGTCATTTTCTGTTCAACACTTCGCACATCGTTACCCTCGTCTGAGTTATCCAAAACTCGCTCACGACCAAGTCAACAGGTTGAGCAAAATGGGCACGAAGTTGCGTAAAATACTTGCCAAGTGACAAGCAGTCAAAATGACAAGAAGCGTCGATGTAATGCGTAAACATAAGACACAAGTCATAGAAGCATTGACATAGACATGAACGAAAACTCGTTGACAAAGACGTAGACCCGCTCTATAGGAAATATAGGAAATAAATGAATTCCTATGAGTGATAGTTCTTATAGATTTGCAATTCTTAGCACATGGTGTGAACAATAGCATAGTTATTCCTCAACCATTTTAGTATCTTTACATTTAATAATTTGATATATAATAAAGATACAGTTTGGGTCTCGCTCATGTGTGTTACAATTAACATATGCAAAAGCTTAGAAATATTTCACAGACATTTATATATATATACATTAAATAAATATATATATATATATATATATATATATATATATATATATATATATATATATATTCATTTTTACAAATGAAAATTGAAATAGCAGAAATCAAATATAATTTAAAATCATGTATATGCGCATTACAATTTCAATAATATTATACACACGTAAATGAATTTTAAATTGTTACAATAGATTTACAAATGAACGTGCACAGATGTTCTGCCATCACAATTTAAGTTATTTTAGTTTATAAATTATCATCTTACAATTCGACAATTAATTTAGAGAATGCAATATTCGAACTTAGCCACACTGTTATTCAACCACGTGTTTAGAGAATTTGCAATAATTCAATTTAACAATAATAGCCATGTAAATTCAACACAATCACATTTAAACTAAAATACAATAGTATTTAAGGAAATCGATGTGTTACCTTGCTCAATAATGACTTTACTGACTCAACAGCGGGCCTGGTGATTCACGGCAATATCGCAGATGACTAGACACTAACAATCGGTCCGTCGGTTCCCTCGTGAATGTCGCCACCCACCTTCTCTCTGAGGGTGGTGGCTAGTCGATGGTTATTTGGCTCAAATTTTATTCTGCAAGTAGAATTTATTCTGACTTACATTACAGTGACTGAAGTGTTCAATACCACAGTGATAAATGCACGTAATACTTTATGACATTCTGACTTACTTAGTTGTTGTGAGTTATTAATGTTCTATTGCTATTCTAAATTGAAAAATACAGGTGATACATTGAGACATTCTGATTTCAATTTTATTTACCACAGTGATGAATACACGTGTTTACATTAAGACACTGACTGTAGTGTTCATTACCTGAGTAATAAATACGCGTATTTACATTACGACATCCATAATTACAGTGACTGCAGTTTTCTGTACCACAGTGAAAAACACACAAAATACATTAGGTGATTAGGACATTGTAACTTACCGTTATTGCAGTGTTCTTTACCACAGTGATAAATACACGTAACACATTACGTAATCTGACAGTTGTTGTAGTGTTCTGTACCACATTGATAAACACATTACGTCATCTGACAGTTGTTGTAGTGTTCTGTACCACAGTGATAAATACATTATGTCATCTGACAGTTGTTGTAGTGTTCTGTACCACAGTGATAAATACACGTAATACATTTTATGTTTAAATCTGTCTGTTCCAACTTGCTATAATTTTTATGTTTAAATCTCTCTGTTCCACCTTGCTATAATTTTTATGTTTAAATCTATCTGTCCCAACTTGCTATAATTTTTATGTTTAAATCTATCTGTCCCAACTTGCTATAATTTGTATGTTAGATCTCTCTGTCCCAACTTGCTATAACTTTTATGTTAGATCTCTCTGTCCCAACTTGCTATAATTTTTATGTTTAAATCTCTCTGTCCCAAATTGCTATAATTTTTATGTTTAAATCTCTGTCCCAAATTGCTATAATTTTTAAGTTTAAATCTCTCTGTCCTAAGACTCTTTCTGTCTAACACACAATTGCGCATTTGCTGAAAGAACGAATGCTAATAGAAACAAACTACGACTCTATAATCTTTCTTTGGGGCTCTGAATAACTCAACAAGGTTCAAGTCCCAGGCGTTTGAGGATTGACCCTGGAAGTGTTGCCAATCTCTTGTGAAGGCAAAACTACCTCCTGGCTGTGAATAGCCTAAAATGGAGAGCCCTTTTTGAAAGGAGGCATATAAGATTTAGGAGTATGCATTTTTAGTGAAGCCCCACTACGTGGAAAAATATGATATAATTGACAAACTCTGTTATATTGTTTAGTCCGTTAAAAGAGGCACTGTCACCAAAGGGATGACATCGACTCAACCAAGTACTAGAAACTGAAAAAAAATTATCATACCACATTCCTTATAAGTTTACATTATCATACCACATTCCTTATAAGTTTACATTATCATACCACATTCCTTATAAGTTTACATTATCATACCACATTCCTTTTAAGTTTACATTATCATACCACATTCAATAGCAATATACATTAACATACCACATTCCAGTTTTAAAATAATTTTATTCACGTGAAATCCGTCCAGGGCGGAAGCGCTTCCCAAACTTTAAAAGAGGATATTTTCTTTCAGATTAAATTTTATAAAGCACGTAGGCTTACAGTCATTTTTATTAACTCCACCAGGCCCTTCAACACCAGGTACACCAATACCAGGCACAACAATTGCTCCTGGAATTCCAGCACCAGTCACAACAGTTTCTCCTGGAATTCCAACACCAGACACACCAGCTACACCCGGCAGAACAGTTGCTCCAGCCACAGCTAGAGGTTACCATACCGTTTGAAATATTTCCTTGCCTTATCATGCCTGTTATCATCATTTACCTCGATATCATAACTTTTTTCAGTTATACAATGTTTACAGTCGTTTGTTGTTCTGATTGTTATTTCACTCAACATGACACTATTGTGCAGTCGTAGTTTTTTCCTGTGATGAATTGTTATTCCACTCAACGTGACACTACTGTGCAGTCGTAGATTTTTCCTGTGATGAATTGTTATTCCACTCAACGTGACATTACTGTGCAGTCATAGTTTTTCCTGTGATGAATTAGGAGGACAGTTATTTGACGCACCATAATTATTACTTCTGTTGTAAACATTGTGTGCATCTGTATGTGTGTGTGTGAGTGTGTGTGTGTGTGTGTGTGTGTGTGTGCGTGTGCTTGTGCGTGTGTATGTATGTTTATGTGTTCGTGTGTGTCTGTGTTTCCCTTGCATAAATTTAGATTTGTGAAATATGAAACTGACATATCCATTTGAATCCCTTCATGCATCTGTCTGATTTAATTCCTTTCCTTTCCTGGCTATTTAATTCCTTTCCTTTCCTGGCTATTTAATTTCTTTCCATTCCTGGCTATTGATATTATATTCAAGTACTTTAAATCTCCTTTCGATACATTTTAGTATTGGATTTCAAATTTTAAATGTCTTGATTGAAATTTCAAAAATGTACGTGAGCATCTCATTTCTACTTATTGTTGTGGAATACATTGAAATAATAATTATTTACGATTTATTTAAAATGAGCTGATAAATGACTTACTACTTGCTAATTATTATATAATATTACATTGCAATAATAATTATTTACGATTTTTTAAAATTGAGCTGATAAATGACTTACTACTTGCTAATTATTATACAATATTACACTGAAATAATACTGTGATTACTATTTAACACGTGTAACAGTTTCAAGACGACACGTTATAGAGTCTAGACCAGTGGAAGAGTAAATTTGCCTATCCCTAGTTCTAAATTTAAATGGTATATAAATTGTTAAATGTCAACGTGACCCGACCTTGGGTACTGCTTATAATGATATTTTAAATGTCAATGTTGGAAGTAAACAACGCAGGTGGAGAATGGCCTTGAAATTGCTGATTCAATCCAAGCCAGTTCCAAATGGATGAGTAGTTTTCTGACTAATAGTCTCCTACTGTTCTTTACAATTTCATCCAAAGGGGATGCACCGAAAGTTGCTTTGTTGAAGAAAGTCTATATTCTAATCACATTGCTTTGAACATAACTTGAGTCCAGTCATAAAAGCGATCGTTAGATTATGGTAAGTTAACTGACTAATAAAGAAAGAATGGACTTAGAATAATTCGTACATGCTTGCTATTAATCTATGAATTGAATTGGAGAATAATGTTAGAGAACCATTAGATTATTTATATGTTCACTAATTTGATTCCGTTGTAGATTATTCTAGTGAACTTTGATCCATGCTATATTTCTTATGTTGTTTATGTATAAATCTAAGGAAATTGTTGCAGGACTTTTAAGTTGACAATATTTGTAAGAGATAAAGGAGTTTTAGAGATGAAAGATGCTGAAATTTAGTGCTGCCCTAATTTGACTTTTGCAGAGAAAAGCAAGCCTTTCTTGTCGCTGCAGGCCACAGTGGCAACTGTACTCTAGCATAGGGGTGGGCAAACTACGGCCCCCGGGCCGCATGCGGCCCGCGGACTGATATTATGCGGCCCTTATGACGGCAATTAGAAATTTAACAAAGGCCTTTGTGAAACCGTTAGCGCAGTCACGCTTGACGGACAAAATCGTCACTAATTGATTTGGGCTAACATTTAACTACTCGCACGTTGTACTGACGAAAGAAAGGACCATACCGTGTCAAAATGTTAGCAGTCACACTTGATGGACAGTCAAGGGTGAGAGCACTCTGGTCAGTTCTCTAATTGCAATCAAGGAAGTCTGCTACAATCACTTTCTGGCTAGAGATAGAGAGGGGAAGGGGAAAACCTATCAAGGACGAATAGGATGCGTAATATTGAGGTGGACAAATGTAAAAAGGAACCAGTGTGGTAACTGCTGTCAAGGAGATTAGGACATTGTGTTGAAGCAAACAAATGTAAACAGGTCTAGATGGACAGTCCCTACCCACCAAAACCCGAGCCCATAAATACTCCGTCATATCCCATGGCAAGGCACTGCGATAATACTCATTGTACGAGATTTCTGGTCCAGCTTGAAAGGCAGTCGTCAATGCGCTTTGGTAAGCTGTCTATTCGATCTAGACTTAGAAATAAATTGTGTTAAACTATTATTCACATGTTTGGTTAGAATTATTCGATTGAGATATATTAGAATTATATTGACTTATGATATGTATAAATACTGTATCAATGAATGAAGGATGTATGGGGCTGATCAATTCTTTTGCAGACATGTTGTAAGATGAATGATTGATGAGAAAGCAAAAAAAGATAGAAGAGTTAAGAATTGTTCTAAGCGCTATGCTCTGTGTTTTGCAGCGAGTAGCGAGCGTGCCTTTCTTCATTAACCGTTGTGTCCTGCTTGGAACGACCAACACCAAAGTCCACAGGGCCAACTACGGAACTCTAAGACTTAAGTTGGAGACTGATTCAACTCTTGGGGTCCAACCTCCAGACTTCGCCAGTCATCTTATTAACTGTAAATTAACATTGTCTGTCTTTACCCTCACTGTGTGATCAAAAGTTTTCAAAGTTTTTTGCTGTTATAAATTATTTTCACATTTACAATGTTCAAATTAATTTATTTGTTGTAGTAGTCTTGATAAATTTCTGAAATTTATTCTGAGTTTACTCCTTGTTTTCCGAATATTTTATTTTCACACAGCCGGAAGTAGGTTTTGTTTCATTTCCTTTTAAAGTTTGTAATTTGTAAAATTCTAACAAATTTTATTAAAACAATGAGTGTCACTAAAAAACGTAAGATTGAAGATGAATGCCGTGTTTTTAATGATGAATGGACAACTAAGTACTGTTTTATAAAAGTTGGTAGCAAATCAGTTTGCTTGTTGTGTCATGAGTCAGTGGCTGTCTTCAAGGAGTACAATTTAAAAAGACACTACCAAACAAAACATTCCGATTTCGGATACAATTTAACAACCGAAGAGAGGAAAAGGAAATGCCTGGAGCTGGTGAAAATATTGGAGAAACAGCAAACTGTTTTCACTAAACAGTCTTCAATTCAAGATGCTGCAACAGAAGCTAGTCTGGTGCTGTCACACAGAATTGTAAAACACAACAAGCCATTTTCTGATGGCGAGTTCATCAAGGAATGTTTGCTAGATGCAGCAAACATTATGTGTCCAGAACAAAAAAACAAATTTGACAACATTACTTTATCAAGGAGAACTGTGTTCAGACGTGTTGACAAGATAAGTAACAATTTGATGCATAAACTTCAAGATGCAAGTAAACAATTTTTGTGGTACTCTCTTGCATTGGATGAGAGTACCGATGTACACAATACTGCCCAATTATTGATATTTATACGTGGAATAAACACTTCTTTCAAACTCACTGAAGAGTTACTAAGTGTTGAGTCACTCAAAGACACAACCACAGGCCATGATATATTTAATGCTGTTAATAACTGTATTGAAAGAACTGGGTTGGTTTGGAACAAGATGGCAAGTGTCACAACTGACGGAGCTCGTGCTTTGACCGGAAAAAATGTAGGTCTGGTAAAGTTGATAAGTGATAAGATTAAAGCAGAATATCCTGACCACACATTATTACCACTTCACTGTGTGATCCATCAAGAAAATCTGTGTAAAACTGTTTTGAATATCAAGCATGTTATTGACCCAGTTGTCAGTGTCATCAACCTCATCAGATCAAGAGGACTTAATCACAGACAGTTCAGGGCATTACTTGACGATTTGGAAACTGAACATTCCGATGTGCTGTACCACACCAGTGTTCGATGGCTGAGTCTCGGCAAGGTGTTGAGGCGAGTGTGGGACCTCAGAGAAGAAATAGTGATGTTCCTAGAGATGAAGGGCATTGAATGTGACTTTAATACTAACATTGTCAATAAAGAGTGGAAGTTAGACTTTATGTTTGCCATTGAAATTATGGAAAAGTTAAATGAACTGAATGTCAAACTTCAGGGCAATTGTGTGTTTGCACATGAAATGTATGTTCATGTAAAATCATTTCGGGCAAAACTCTCACTGTTCTCCAGAGAAGCAAGTGAAAAAAAGTTTTGTCACTTCCCTTTGCTGAAACAAGAAATCATTTCTGATGAAATGACTGGAAAGTATAGAGCCCAATTAGATGCACTGACTGATGAATTTGGAAGGAGATTTAAAGATTTCAAGAACTTAGAGCCACACTTCAATATTCTCAGTTCCCCTTTAAGTGCAGAAGCTGATACAGCCCCGGAGGACATACAGTTAGAGCTTCTTGACTTACAAGCAGATCATGACCTGAAAGAGAAATTCAAGTCAGATGGTTTGCTGGATTTCTATGGATCTTTATCAGAAGAATCATTTCCAAACTTGAAAAACTTTGCAGCTAAACTTTTATCATTGTTTGGATCAACATACATTTGCGAACAAGCATTTTCTTGCTTGAAGATCAACAAATCTAAGAATAGGTCTTTATTGTCGGACTGCAACTTGCATGCTGTCATGCGAATTTCAACAAGTAGACTTGCTCCAGATTTCAAGAATATTGTTAAAAATTGCAAGCAGTTACATACATCTCATTAGAAATCAATAATTGTAATGACAATGTAGTCGGTTTATGTCTAAATTAAAGCCACTGAGAGATAATTTTAAAAATTTATTATAATAATAAAAATGCAAAATCTTGTTAACAAATTAGTAAAAGTGTTAGTCCATACTGTAAAATATAATGTATAAATGTATAAGTAAAATAAAATTGCAATAATTGGTTATTTATAGTTTTATACTGTTTTATAAATAATTCATAATTACTTATTGTGATAGGTTGCTGTAAACAAAGTGGGTATAATATATATATATATATATGCGGCCCCCCAATAGCTTTACATTTGTCAATGTGGCCCTACACACAAAAAGTTTGCCCACCCCTGCTCTAGCACATTATGTTAGTGTGAGAATACAGCGTCATCGTCAAACTTATCAATAAACGTTTGCTGTAAGTTGATACCTGTGACTTCCATTCAAGAGCCAATATGGTTGAAATTTGTGGCCTGAGTTTGGTCGTGAGAAATCACAACGGTCATTTTGAACATTCCTTGAAGTTTGATTGAGTAGAGCAAATGAAAATTAGGGAACATCCCTCCTGATGAGGTTGATAGCATATGTGAAATTCTTCACGATGCAATTAGCGCATAAAAGATTCTAGAACAGGTGTGTAACGTGCCTAGAAAGGATACATTGGACCGTTATCTAAATTTTAAAAAAACGTGACTTGTTGCAAACTGAGTGATTGAGAACAGTGCTAGTGACAGTCATCATCATTGAAAAGCTTATGTACATAGACTTTTATTATTTCTCTAAAACTCCATATATGATCAATTCATAGATATCTTTTTATCATAGAATTGAGAGAGGAATTTTAAGAAAGATAATTATAGTAAACCTTTTCAATGATGTTATAGTTGCTAGCACGTCATTATACAAAACACTTTTCAATGACGTCATATGTTGCTAGCACGTCATTATACAAAACACTTTTCAATGACGTCATATTTTGCTAGCACGTATTCACATTCACTCGATTTGCACACTCTTAGCAGACGATGGTCCAACATACCTTTCTAATGCACATTACACAACAGTTCCAGAATCTTTGATGAGCTCACAAGCAAACCATGGAGAATCATCCAGACACCAGTATGGACTATGAAATAATCAGGAGGAGTGTTTCAAAATATACATGTGCTCTACCCAAGCACTCCAGGAGGAATGATATAAAATCTTCGTGAATTCTCAAGACCAAACTCAAACGTCAGTTTCTCTTGAATTGGCTCTCGAACGGAATTCACATGGAATTAATTTACAGCAACACATTTACTGACAAGTTGGACAACGCTGTATACACACCATCGTGATCCGATACAGTACAGTAATCACAGCAGTCTGAAGAAGATACTAGGTTACAAAACATTGAAAACTTCAAAAACATCAAAAAACATTCTCATTTCATAAGCTAATGATCTCCTTTCATGAGCGGACTTGAGTTAGGACAAAATCAAAGTGATTCGAATAGAGTACTCTTTTCTTCAACAAAGTACGTTTCGATCCATCCCCACTGGATGAAATTGTTAGGAGCAAATATGAGACTAAAAGCAAGAAAACTACTCATCCACTTTGAAGTGGTTTGGATTGCATCAGATTCTTTACCTGAGTTGTTATTTTAACTCTGGTACTTACAAAAATATCATCATGCGCAATACTCTAAGGCCATGTCACATTGACATTTAACAATTATATGACAATTAAATTTAGAAATAGGGACAGGCAGATTTACTCCACCACATATTGAATTATTATGTTTGTTCGAAATAAACACGTTAATATATTGGGACCTGTTCACAGTTTGTCTGGTTATTCTAAAACTCTTGGAATATTAGTTATTTGTTAGTATATCGTATTTAAAACCTTTTCAAGATGATAAAGAGTTACAGTAGACATCAAAGGTAAAATATTATATTTTTGTGTCTTTTTCATGCAGGAATCTCAAGCACAACACAAAGTCAAGGTGAGCGTTTTATTTTAAAAGTTGGCATTCAAATTTTTGTCGTGCATATTATTTAAATACTTTGAATATTTAATTTCAAACTTTCACCTACGTATTGTCTCGAGTTCGTAATTTGATATGCAGTGAGTGTACCACAATGTACCACAATGTATCACAATAGAAGTATTTCTAACCACAATGTACCACAATGTACCTCAATAGAAGTATTTCTAACCACAATCACATTTACTCACTAAAACAAAATTGCATGGAAATATATTACCACCTGGTCGACACACCTACACATATACAGGTATGCGATTAATATAAGTTAACATTTAATTATTACACAATTGTGTTATAAACACATTTGAAGACATTCGTATTTCATTTGAAAGAGTTAAGATCTTGCAACAGTGGTTATTAATTGTTAATCACACTTATTTTCAAGACAGAAAGAATTGTCATATAAATCAAATCTTTTTTGTGTTTTGATGTTGTTTGTCTTTTTCATGCAGGAATTTCCAGCACAGATCAAGGTCAAGGTGAGCGCTTTATTTTCAGTTTGGGCATTTAACTACTTGGCATGTATTTTGTTTACTACTTTTAATATTTAATTCTATTTTTCTCTTACATATTGTCTCAAATTCATAATTTATATGCTGTGAATGTATAATAATAGTGGTATTTGTAACTACAATCACACATTCACATATTAAAATACAATTACAAGTGAAAATATTTCACATAGGTCGACTCACAAGCACACAAGCACATACGCACACTAAAATAATTACACATAGGTCGACACACATTCATGATCACATTTATGAGTCTATTTTTGACTGTTACACTTGTGCATAATAAATACATTTCAGACCATCGTGTTTCATAGTGTTAAACTCTTGCAACACTAGTTATTAATTAGTATATCAACCTTACTTAGAAAAGGTTACTTGACATCTTTTATTTCCATGAAACCAGTTCGAATAATTGTGTCTACACAATCTATATCCTAAAATATAATTCAACGATAGTGTCAATACAAATCACAGCATAATTCTTATCAGAGAACAGAAACAACATTATTAGAGATAAGCAATAATAGTTCCTTTTATTTACGTGATGTCTCAATAGTCTTTATTAGAGATAAGAAATAATAGTTCCTTTGTAACCTGATTTACGTGATGTCTCAATAGTCTTTATTAGAGATAAGCAATAATAGTTCCTTTGTAACCTGATTTACGTGATGTCTCAATAGTCTTTATTAGAGATAAGCAATAATAGTTCCTTTGTAACCTGATTTACGTGATGTCTCAATAGTCTTTATTAGAGATAAGCAATAATAGTTCCTTTGTAACCTGATTTACGTGATGTCTCAATAGTCTTTATTAGAGATAAGCAATTATAGTTCCTTTGTAACCTGATTTACGTGATGTCTCAATAGTCTTTATTAGAGATAAGCAATAATAGTTCCTTTGTAACCTGATCTGGTGATTAGGAATAATTCTTGACTCACTTGACTTATCTCCTTGGATTCCCCGTGGAACAAAAGGCCTCAACTACAGTTTTACATCGCAGTCTATTCTGGGCAGCCTTTTCAGTTCACCCCACGACAGGTTGCAGCTCTTCATTTCCTCTTCACAGAATCGTCTCTTTTCGTCTCTTTCCCTGGGGGTTCCACTGCAAAGCCTGCCGGGTGATGTCCTGATGGGGGGGGGGGTCCGCAGGGTGTGTCCTATCCATCGCCATTTACGCCTGGCTATCTGCTGATTGATGGGATCTTGGTTTGTCCGCTGCCACAAATCAGTGTTCTTTAGTTTGTCTGTCCACCTGATCTGCAGTATGTTGCGAAGCAGCCGTTGACGAATACTTGGAGTTTGTTGGTTAGGATGTTGGGGACTCTCCAGGTCTCTGAGCCATAGAGGAGGACTTAATGTTGCTGTTGAAAATTTGTAGTTTGTTGTAGACAGACAGGGATGTTGACCTCCAGACTTGTCTCAGGATAATAAAGGCGTATCTAACTTTCCCGATTCTGGCTTTGATGCCCTCGTCACAACCACGTGTTGCTGATACAATGTTGCCCAGGTAGGTGAAAGAGGTGACTTCTTTCAGCTCGCTGTCTCCAAGGGTGATTGGCTTCTCCTGCTTTTTAATAATAACTCTATCATGTTGTGATCAGAAATAACTTTAACAGTTATCTTGTGATCAGGAATAACGTCAATCATCTTGTGATCAGAAATAACCTTGTCATCTTGTGATCAGAAATAACCTTGTCATCTTGTGATCATAAATAACCTTGTCATCTTGTGATCAGAAATAACCTTGTCATCTTGTGATCAGAAATAACCTTGTCATCTTGTGATCAGAAATAACCTTGTCATCTTGTGATCATAAATAACCTTGTCATCTTGTGATCATAAATAACCTTGTCATCTTGTGATCATAAATAACCTTGTCATCTTGTAATCAGAAATAACCTTGTCATCTTGTAATCAGAAATAACCTTGTCATCTTGTGATCATAAATAACCTTGTCATCTTGTGATCATAAATAACCTTGTCATCTTGTGATCATAAATAACCTTGTCATCTTGTGATCAGGAACAACTATTTATATCATCATGGCTGGTGTTGTTGCATTTCTGGCATTGATGATTTTGGTATTTCTGAAGGTCAGATCCAGGAAGAAAGGTACGTTTTCTTAAATAGTACGTTTTCTTAAATATTTTGTTTGTTTGCTTTTGTGGTTAGTTTTACTGAGCAACACTTATTTTACTGAACTTTGAACTTTGCATTAATATAATTTTTCAGTTTAATATTTTCTTTAAACTTTGCATTAATATAATTTTCAGTTTAATATTTTCTTTAAACTTTGCATTAAAATCATTTTCATTTTATTTTTTCTTTAAAATGGACATTACATTTATTTTCAGTTTAATGTTTTCTTTAAACCATACATTAAAATCATTTTCAGTTTGATATTCTTTTAAACTATTATTAAAAATACGTATGTCTGCTACATATATACCTCCCACGATTTCAGAGTCTTACGAATTTATATTAAAGTGTTCTGTAAACGTCACAGATGTAATAACCATATGAAATTTTTTTTATTTGAATAGCAGTACCTTCCGTTTAAGTTTTCTGTAAACGTCACGAGATGTAATAAACATATAAAATGTGTTTATTCGACTAGCAGTACCTTCCATTAAAGTGTTCTGTAAACGTCACGAGGTGTAATAACTGTACGAAATGTCTGTTTGACTCATAATAAGTATTTAAGTGTTCTGTAAGCGTCAAGAAGTGTAATAACTGTACGAAATGTCTGTTTGACTCATAATAAGTATTTAAGTTTTCTGTAAACGTCACGAGATGTAATAAACATATAAAATGTGTTTATTTGACTAGCAGTACCTTCCATTAAAGTGTTCTGTAAAAGTCACGAGATGTAAATATGAAATGTGTCTATTTGACTAATAATACATTGTATTTAAGTGTTCTGTAAACGTCACGAGATGACGATACGAAATGAGTCTATTTGACTAATAGTACTTTGTATTTAAGTGTTCTGTAAACGTCATGAGTTGTAATAACTGTACGAAATGTCTGTTTGACTCATAATAAGTATTTAAGTGTTCTGTAAACGTCACGAGGTGTAATAACTGTACGAAATGTCTGTTTGACTCATAATAAGTATTTAAGTGTTCTGTAAACGTCAATAGCTATAATAACCATACGAAATGTGTCTGTTTGACTAATAGTATGTTGTATTAAAGTTTCCTACAAACATCACAAGCTGTAATAACCATATTAAATATATCTGTTTGACTAATAATACGTTTCTGCATAATGATTCCCTTTCAGACTTAGTATCCGCAATGCTTTCTTAATTTTGTGTATCGTTTAAGTCAGTTAGAAACACATCTTTATAATGTTTGTGTATCGTTTAAGTCAGTTAGAAACACATCTTTATAATGTTTGTGTGTCGTTTAAGTCAGTTAGAAACACATCTTTATAATGTAAAGCTTTAATTCAAACATTAAAAAAACAGCAGTTTGAATATTCAGTGGAGTAGACTACTATTATGGTGATTGAATCATTTTTAGTTTTTATAGTCTAGGGGAGAAAAAGCATGCAAACAGGGAATAATATTCTAAAATTCAATTGAACATAAAACAATAGCCTAAGGTACACATTGGCCTTTGGACGCACTTAAATACATATTAATTTAGTATGATGTCTTTGGAATATTTTGACTGACAATATCAATTTTTGTTTTTCAGTGGCTCCACGCGACGGTGAAAAAGGTGTTATACACAGATAGAGCTGGAAACTCTCTCTCTCTCTCTCTCTCTCTCTCTCTCTCTCTCTCTCTCTCTCTCTCTCTCTCTCTCTCTCTCTCTCTCCTTGACTGACCGTTATCTTTATTTTAAGTAAATTTTTGTATAAACTAATTTTTTTTTGTGCTGTGTTCCTTCAATTTATTAATTATACTTTGACATTTATTTTAAATAAATTTTTGTATAAACTAATTTTTTTGCTGTTTTCCTTCAATTTATTAATTATACTTTGACATTTATTTTAAGTAAATTTTTGTATAAACTAATTTTTTTGCTGTTTTCCTTCAATTTATTAATTGTACTTTGACATTTCTTTTTAAGTAAATTTTTGTATAAACTAAATTTTTTTGCTGTGTTCCTTCAATTTATTAATTATACTTTGACATTTATTTTAAGTAAATTTTTGTATAAACTAATTTTTTTGCTGTTTTCCTTCAATTTATTAATTATACTTTGACATTTCTTTTAAGTAAATTTTTGTATAAACTCAATTTTTTTGCTGTGTTCCTTCAATTTATTAATTATACTTTGACATTTATTTTAAGTAAATTTTTGTATAAACTAATTCTTTTTTTTGCTTTGTAATTCTCTCAATGTAATTCTCTCTACAAACCTTCCTTCCGCAACATAATTAGGGCTGAGATGTTCACTTCTCTCTCTGTCCCTTCCTATTTAACTAGTTGTAACCCAGGGCAACATAATTAGGGCTGAAATGTTTACTTCTTTCTCTGTCCCTTCCTATTTAACAAGTTGTAACCCAGGGCAACATGATTAGGCTGAAATGTCCAGTTCTTTATACCCTCCTTCTTACCTTAACAAGTTGTAACCCAGGGCAACATGATTAGGGCTGAAATGTCCAGTTCTTTATACCCTCCTTCTTACCTTAACAAGTTGTAACACAATGGAACATAAATATAAGTGAAGAGTTTTAAGTAATGATTATATGTAAATAAATTATTTTGTTATTCTCAGTGAGAGGAAAATCATTCTTAGCTTTATTCAAATAAGCAGTCATTTATGTAATAGATTACTCAATACTGCATTCATATCCACATTCCACACATCCATACCCTTCACACTAATACTCTATAATCAGTCATTCATTAATACTCCATAATCAGTCATTCACTAATACTCCATAATCAGTCATTCATTAATATACTCCATAATCAGTCATTCATTAATACTCTTTAATCAGTCGTTCATTATACTCCATAATCAGTCATTCATTATGCTCCATAATCAGTTATTTATTAATAGTCCATAATCAGTCATTCATTAATACTCCATAATCAGTCATTCACTAATACTCCATAATCAGTCATTCATTAATACTCCATAATCAGTCTTTCATTAATACTTTAATCAGTCATTCATTAATACTCCATAATCAGTCATTCACTAATACTCCATAATCAGTCATTCACTAATACTCCATAATCAGTCATTCATTAATACGCAATTAAACAAACAAACACACCAACAAAAAACTGAATTTATTCATCAATTAACCAGGTATGTTGCAGTGGTCAGCCAATCCGTAATTCGTAAAGTAGTCAGTCATCCAGACATCTTCATTTAATCATTCTTTCAAATAATCTATTAATAAGTCAATCTCTCATAAAGTTATAGTCAATTAAATAAGTCATTCTTTCTGTCAGTCAATCCCTTGGTTAATTAGTCAATAGATAAACAGTTTAGTCAATGTTTCCATCAACGAATCAGTAAATAAAAGATTTGGTCAATGATTCAGTCAAAAATTCAGTAAATGAGTGATCGAGTCGAAAGTTCAGTAAACGAGTGATTGAGTCGAAAGTTCAGTAAACGAGTGATCGAGTCGAAAGTTCAGTAAACGAGTGATCGAGTCGAAAGTTCAGTAAACGAGTGATCGAGTCGAAAGTTCAGTAAACGAGTGATCGAGTCGAAAGTTCAGTAAGCGAGTGATTGAGTCGAAAGTTCAGCAAGCGAGTGATTGAGTCGACAGTTCAGTAAACGAGTGATTGAGTCGACAGTTCAGTAAATGAGTGATTGAGTCGAAAGTTCAGTAAATGAGCGATTGAGTCGAAAGTTCAGTAAATGAGTGATTGAGTCAAAAGTTTAGTAAATGAGTGATTGAGTCGAAAGTTCAGTCTATTAATCCGTCAGTCAACAATAATTTAATTCAAACTATTTTTCTCTCCCTTTATCTTCCTCTGTCTATGTCTATGTTAGTCCGTTCATCTACCTGTACGCTTAATTGTTTTTTTTTGTTTGGGGTTTGCCTGTATTTATGTGTACGTACATTTATCAGTTTGTTCATGTGTAGGTTTCTCTTGTCTGAATGTTTCCTTGACTGCATATTTGTATTTATATCTGTTTGATAGTCTGTCTTATGTCGTTTGATCTTCATGTATAGGCATTGTTTTGTATGTAAATCTGTTTGAAAGTCTGTCTTATGTCATTTGATCATCATGTATAAGCATTGTTTTGTATGTAAATCTGTTTGAAAGTCTGTCTTATGTCATTTGATCTTCATGTATAAGCATTGTTTTGTATGTAAATCTGTTTGAAAGTCTGTCTTATGTCATTTGATCTTCATGTATAAGCATTGTTTTGTATGTAAATCTGTTTGAAAGTCTGTCTTATGTCATTTGATCTTCATGTATAAGCATTGTTTTGTATGTAAATCTGTTTGAAAGTCTGTCTTATGTCGTTTGATCTTCGTGTATAAGCATTGTTTTGTATGTAAATCTGTTTGAAAGTCTGTCTTATGTCGTTTGATCTTCGTGTATAAGCATTGTTTTGTATGTAAATCTGTTTGAAAGTCTGTCTTATGTCATTTGATCTTCATGTATAAGCATTGTTTTGTATGTAAATCTGTTTGAAAGTCTGTCTTATGTCATTTGATCTTCATGTATAAGCATTGTTTTGTATGTAAATTTGTTTGAAAGTCTGTCTTATGTCGTTTGATCTTCATGTATAAGCATTGTTTTGTATGTAAATCTGTTTGAAAGTCTGTCTTATGTCATTTGATCTTCATGTATAAGCATTGTTTTGTATGTAAATTTGTTTGAAAGTCTGTCTTATGTCATTTGATCTTCATGTATAAGCATTGTTTTGTATGTAAATTTGTTTGAAAGTCTGTCTTATGTCGTTTGATCTTCATGTATAAGCATTGTTTTGTATGTAAATCTGTTTGAAAGTCTGTCTTATGTCATTTGATCTTCATGTATAAGCATTGTTTTGTATGTAAATCTGTTTGAAAGTCTGTCTTATGTCATTTGATCTTCATGTATAAGCATTGTTTTGTATGTAAATCTGTTTGAAAGTCTGTCTTATGTCATTTGATCTTCATGTATAAGCATTGTTTTGTATGTAAATTTGTTTGAAAGTCTGTCTTATGTCGTTTGATCTTCATGTATAAGCATTGTTTTGTATGTAAATCTGTTTGAAAGTCTGTCTTATGTCATTTGATCTTCATGTATAAGCATTGTTTTGTATGTAAATCTGTTTGAAAGTCTGTCTTATGTCGTTTGATCTTCGTGTATAAGCATTGTTTTGTATGTAAATCTGTTTGAAAGTCTGTCTTATGTCATTTGATCTTCATGTATAAGCATTGTTTTGTATGTAAATCTGTTTGAAAGTCTGTCTTATGTCGTTTGATCTTCGTGTATAAGCATTGTTTTGTATGTAAATCTGTTTGAAAGTCTGTCTTATGTCGTTTGATCTTCGTGTATAAGCATTGTTTTGTATGTAAATCTGTTTGAAAGTCTGTCTTATGTCATTTGATCTTCATGTATAAGCATTGTTTTGTATGTAAATCTGTTTGAAAGTCTGTCTTATGTCATTTGATCTTCATGTATAAGCATTGTTTTGTATGTAAATTTGTTTGAAAGTCTGTCTTATGTCGTTTGATCTTCATGTATAAGCATTGTTTTGTATGTAAATCTGTTTGAAAGTCTGTCTTATGTCATTTGATCTTCATGTATAAGCATTGTTTTGTATGTAAATTTGTTTGAAAGTCTGTCTTATGTCGTTTGATCTTCATGTATAAGCATTGTTTTGTATGTAAATCTGTTTGAAAGTCTGTCTTATGTCATTTGATCTTCATGTATAAGCATTGTTTTGTATGTAAATCTGTTTGAAAGTCTGTCTTATGTCATTTGATCTTCATGTATAATCATTGTTTTGTATGTAAATCTGTTTGAAAGTCTGTCTTATGTCATTTGATCTTCATGTATAAGCATTGTTTTGTATGTAAATCTGTTTGAAAGTCTGTCTTATGTCGTTTGATCTTCGTGTATAAGCATTGTTTTGTATGTAAATCTGTTTGAAAGTCTGTCTTATGTCGTTTGATCTTCGTGTATAAGCATTGTTTTGTATGTAAATCTGTTTGAAAGTCTGTCTTATGTCATTTGATCTTCATGTATAAGCATTGTTTTGTATGTAAATCTGTTTGAAAGTCTGTCTTATGTCATTTGATCTTCATGTATAAGCATTGTTTTGTATGTAAATTTGTTTGAAAGTCTGTCTTATGTCGTTTGATCTTCATGTATAAGCATTGTTTTGTATGTAAATCTGTTTGAAAGTCTGTCTTATGTCATTTGATCTTCATGTATAAGCATTGTTTTGTATGTAAATCTGTTTGAAAGTCTGTCTTATGTCGTTTGATCTTCGTGTATAAGCATTGTTTTGTATGTAAATCTGTTTGAAAGTCTGTCTTATGTCGTTTGATCTTCGTGTATAAGCATTGTTTTGTATGTAAATCTGTTTGAAAGTCTGTCTTATGTCATTTGATCTTCATGTATAAGCATTGTTTTGTATGTAAATATGTTTGAAAGTCTGTCTTATGTGGTTTGATCTTCGTGTATAAGCATTGTTTTGCTTCCAGTGCAACGACCGAGTGCTAACGATTGCTTGCTGCTATTAAAAGCAATCTTCGTTAGTAACGCTATTCAAGCTGTGAGAATTCTCCCCGTAAACCTGTTAACAGTTGACTCATAATATTAAAGGTTTCTTTTTCTAAATAATAATGATACCACTCATAAGACAATGGGTTTATAAAAGGAAACGTTTATATAAAATCTAAATAAACAAACCAACAAAAGAGCAGCAAACGAAGAAACAAAACAACAAAGATAGAAACAAATATAAAATAAAATTAAAAAATTTGGAGAGATTGAAACAAACTACAAAACCAAACCAAACAACAACAAAGAGAGAGAGAGAGAGTGAGGAAAGGGGGGAAAGAGAGACCTAAAGAACTAAGTACCTGTTCTTTACATATGGTCGGATATCCTGGCACAACTAAAAGAACGAGTAATAGCGTTGTCCGGAAAAACCCCTGAAGTTGTTTATTGTGGGGAACTGCGTACAAAGCTGACAGATGTTGTCCAGAGCGAATATTAACTGGCCACGCACACAAAAAAAAAATGTATAATTTTTACATAGCCTACTTGTATCAATCCTTTCTTCTTTTAAGTGAATCAATTAGTAGCTATTGAAACCAAGTCTGAAGACACGAAATAAAAAGATCAATGTCAAGGTCGTTTACATGCTATTAAGGACTTCACGGTGTCACGTGACGTTAAATTCCGAACTACAAAGACGTCGTCCTTGTGTTGTGAATTTGAAAACACATCATTAGAATAAACTGAGCTGTTTGGACCACACAAATACTTCCATGTCGGATTTAGTGAATAGAACTTTGCTTTTAAAACTTTTAAAAATGCTCGTGTACTAACTATTTGTAACCGTTTACTCCTTTCGGGAGAAAAAAATAGATGTCTACGTGAGGCCTTCGGTCGCCGTTTGTGTTCGAGCTACACACACACACACACACACACACACACACACACACACACACACACACACACATACACACACACGCACGCACGCACGCACACACACACACACACATTGTTAATTTGTTGGAAAGTGAGTATGAGGTGGCCAGATCCAGAAATGTTAGTAGGATTCAAGATTGGGGGAGGGGGGTGATAATCGAGGATTATGTAAAAAGAACAAGCTACAATATCATTCAATGAATCACTAAACTGAAATAGTACATTGAGTTGACCTTAATGTACTATTTCAGTTAAGTGGTTCATTCTACCCGATTCGTAACGGGTCGAGGCAACATAGACGTTCAGAAACTCTATCTGATCACTGCATGACGTCACGTCACGCTTTATATTATAGACTGTAGATTGTCGTTTAAAGGTTCTTTTTCATTACGCATTTATAGTTGTGTTATAGAACCTAACACGTTTATTGTCTGTCCCTTAAGTGGATTTTCTTTTTATTTGCCTGAAAATGCTTTCGTGACAGTGCCTTAGTTCTTTCACAAACTGTTCAAGCATTGTCGCTGTAAACAAGAGTGTATGTAGTTTAGAGTCTATCCTGAAAAATATGACTATATACATGGAATCATATGCTACAGGTTCAAGAGGCTACCTTAAAGCTTGAGAGAGTAAAAAACAACAAGCAGTAGAAATCTATCCGATCAAAAATATACAGACAAATTTCACTCAAACACTCTCACGCCTCTCTCCTTTGAAGGCCAAGAAACGGGTATCGCAATCCGGACTTTTCAATTTATTTTACTTCCACGTTAATGTGCCCAGTGACTCAGTTGAGACCGAGCGACACCCCTCCAAATCTTCAATAATGGTTACCGTGATTTCTGTACGCCAAATGCTCTCCCGTGTCACTAAACGTTTTCAATTACAATAAATCACATTTTAAAGATGGACATTTTAATAAAACAATCCAGAATCTGTGTGTTTCTACTGCCAGTTGCTTTCTGCTGATCTGCGTGTAAGATAGGAGATAAAGACGATTAAGTCATAATAGTAAATAGTTGAAACTTGTGAGTAAATAATACCCAGCGTAAGACTTCATACAAGGGAGACAATTGTATGAACCATCATATTCTCACACTCATGTCCTTTTTACGAGTTCTTTTGAGCATAGTTCGTGAAGTATGGTCTCAAAATCCTTCCAGGGTTTTGGAAGATCTAATGTTTTACGGATTACTGCTTTTGGAAGTAGGGTAGGTCTGTGATTCCTGGCAGTTTATTCCAGTAGCTTTCCAGTTCGGTTTTGATGTTTCTAAGTGCCCCATTTACTGTTGGCGTTTCTTTAGCTCTCACATTCTAGTCTGGATTTCTAATCTGACATTATAGTAATCGTCCGCCTCAACCTATACACACACACACACACACACACACACACACACACACACACACACACACACACACACACACACACACACACACACACACACACACACACGCACACACACACACACACACATCTTTCTAATCTGACATTATAGTAATCATCCCCCTCAATCTACACACACACACACACACGCATCTTTCTAATCTGACATTATAGTAATCATCCCCCCTCAGCTACACACACGCGCGCATCTTTCTAATCTGACATTATAGTAATCATCTACCTCAGCCTACACACACACACGCATCTTTCTAATCTGTCATTATAGTAATCATCCCCCCATGTCTACACACACATACACGCATCTTTTGAAAAATTGTCTGTTTAATTTTCGTTTGTTTGTGCCTAAATAATGATGACCTGTCCGGCTAATATTCTCTAAACTTTGTGTATGGACTTAAATAATGATGACCTGTCCGGCTGGCATTCTCTCTCTAAAAAAAAAAAAAGTATAATAAAATCAAAAAGTATATACAAAGTACAAAAAAAAGGTAACTGAATTAAATTCCTTAAACACACAAAGCATACATCGTAAACACATAAAATATTTTAGTAGAAGAGAAGAAACTTGGCCAGAGACCAAAACAGACAACCAGTTAACTAGCTGGTACATTGGAGCAGGGGTCGGGGGACTGGCGTAGCCTATGTCTGCATAGGGTGGGACGTGGTGGAAGACTATTGAGTATATACGCACGTACATTAAATGAAGAACGATTCGATGTGTGACTCTGGTGTTCTGTCTGTCTGGTGTGCTGCCTACTTGACAATGAAACTTGATGATGCCAACACACACACACACAACACAACACACACATAACACACACATAACACACCACACACGCAACACGACACACACACACAACACACACGCAACACGACACATACACAACACACGCGCGCGCCACCTTCCTGCAGGTTATTAATCTCTTATCGAGGCCCGTTTCCAGAATAATTATACAAATGAATAAGAGAGAGCGGCGCTCTGTTTTTAGAACGCGTCAAGCAACGCTTAGGGAAAACACGCTTTAAGTATTGCTATTTCAAGTTTTAAATAAAGTGTCTGTAACAATTCCATTTCAAGTTTTAAATAAAGTGTCTGTAACAATTCCATTTCAAGTTTTAAATAAAGTGTCTGTAACAATTCCATTTCAAGTTTTAAATAAAGTGTCTGTAACAATTCCATTTCAAGTTTTAAATAAAGTGTCTGTAACAATTCCATTTCAAGTTTTAAATAAAGTGTCTGTAACAATTCCATTTCAAGTTTTAAATAAAGTGTCTGTAGCAATTCCATTTCAAGTTTTAAATAAAGTGTTTGTAGCAATTCCATTTCAAGTTTTAAATAAAGTGTTTGTAGCAATTCCATTTCAAGTTTAATTAAAATATGACTGTAACATTGCCATTTCAAGATTAACTAAAGTGTGTATACAGTATTGCCATTTTCAAGTTTAATTAAAATGTGTCTGTAACATTGCCATTTCAAGATTAACTAAAGTGTGTATACAGTATTGCCATTTTCAAGTTGTATTAACGTTTGTCTATAATATCGCCATCTTCAGACTTAATTAAATCAAATATGAGAGATGAGTCATTCAATGGTTATGGTCACTCATGCATACACATGTGCGCACACACACTCACATAATATATATATAATTCAATTGTGTGATTTGTATATATACAACACACACAGAGAACTGTACACAAACATTTGCGTTAGCAGTTATTACTGTATACAGGGTGGCCCAAAAGTAGGTGTACAGTTATCACGTAGAATCCCGTAGATTATTTATTTGAAAATTCGACACTAAAACAGCGGGAAATTTGTTATACCTGTTAACATAAACATCTCAGATGCTCAAAATGTCCTCCTTCAACATTAAGCATGTCCATATAAAAGGTAGTTTAATAACTGTAAACCTACTTTTGGGCCACCCTGTATATATTTAAAGTGGAGTAAGAGAGTTACTGCGCCATTACTTAGTGTCCATTGTTTGGCGTCCTGAACAAAAAGCCAGGAAATGATCCTTAAGGAGAGTTATGTGGACAAAGGTCAAATTATCAGATGAAAATACTGTAAGGTGGACAAAGGTCAACATCAAGCTCAAAAGATTGCAACGGGGATAAAGATAGTCACGAGACCGCTAAAACAACTTTGATTAGAGGTCAGCCCCTGCATTCATGGACTGTGACTAGAGAATAGATCGAAAAAGCAAATTGTGAAGAGGAATGAAGATATTTTAGCTTTTCAAAGTCAATGATCCATTTGAAAAATGTTTTCGAGTTACAGACCCCTTTGATAATCTGGTGAAATCCAAAGAATTCCCATAGTCATGATAGCTTTCAAACGTAAATGTCACTACGGCAGCTAACTTTGAACCATCCTCAACCAAAAAAAGAAGAAAAAATAAGAAGTTTGAGCAGGGACGGGCAACATACGGCCCGCTGACTGTTTCTGGCCGTACATGGTAATGTGGCCCGCGTCCACATCCCGCCGCAATCTCCCACTACTTTCTTACTGCATCGCAGTTAATAGTGACTGTTAGTTATTCTTTGATTGTTTTCGGTTAGATTTAGAATTTACAATAAAATTTTTATCGTGGATTTTGCCAAGAAACATAAAGTTGACAGCGAGTGTAGCCATTTAACAAAGATTGGATGCCTAAGTACTTTTTCACAGAAGTCTGCAAGAAAGCAGTATGTTTGCTGTGCAGTGAAAGTGTTGCCATGTTGAAAGAGTACAACATTAGCCGCCATGGTAATGTGGCCCCTCCACATCCTGCCACAATCTCCCACTACTTTCTTACTGTGTCGCAGTAATAGTGACTGTTAGTTATTCTTTGGTTGTTTTCGGTTAGATTTAGAATTTACAATAAAATTTTTATCAGGGATTTTGCCAAGAAACGTAAAGTTGACAGCGAGTTTGCAGATGATCTCTTTGAACATATGAATGAATTGAACACCAGACTTCAAGGGAAGGGCACTTTTGCTCACGAAATGTACTCAACAGTGAAGGCATTCAAGGTGAAGCTAAAACTGTTTTCTCGCCAGCTCAGTCAGAATATCCCAACACACTTTCCAACACTCGAAACTATGGCACCCCAGATGATGTCAACTGAGAAGTACACCAATATGATATATGCCCTAGACAATGAATTTTCTCGTCGTTTTGCGGACTTCCAGAAACTTGCTGCTGAGTTTGATATCTTGTCATCACCGTTTACAACTGACTTTGAAAAGGCGCCGGATGCTCTACAACTGGAACTGATTGATCTGCAGTGTGACTCTACCCTGAAAGAGAAATTTCAATCTGAAAGCATTGACAAATTTTATGCGTCACTGAATGAGTCCAAGTTTGCCAACCTGAGAAAGATGGCCACGAAACTACTTGTTCTGTTCGGGTCTACATACATTAGCGAACAAACATTTTCGACCATGAACATTAACAAGACAAAGCTGCGTTCCAATCTAACTGATGTTCACGTGCAGTCTTTACTGAGAATTTCTACGTCCGACATGCAGCCAGAGTTCAAACAACTTGTTGAAAACTTTGATCGACCACAGATGTCTCATTGACTTCAGCAGCTATTGAAGTACATTACGTTAAATTCATTAAATACTGTTTTTGGTCTCTATGCTTTAATGTTTACAAGTTTAAGTTTACATTAAATACGATTTATTCCTTGCATAGATGGATAAATACGCGATTAAGGTATTGATTTAGTAATCCGGCCCGCCAAGGACTTCATTTTCCCATACCCGGCCCGCCGACTGAAGAAGTTGCCCACCCCTGAGTTAGAGTGTAAGTGTGCAATTTACACACAAGACAGATTTCTTCATTCGGCGAATGACGAGAAATAAAGTTCTGATTTGGCAAATACATGTAGGACCTCACATACGTGTTACGACTGGCAGATGAGTCAAATAGATACAAGCTGACTCTCATGTGTGCGTTAAGATTTAACATTACTACAAGGCCCCAAGAGAAAAGCAAACCCATCCTCACTCAAGCTAAAAGCCTTGAACACATAGCGTATGGCTACCTCAATCACTGCAAGATATTCACTGAAGGCTCCAAACAGAACAAAGGGACGATCCCCACCCAGACAGGAACATACAACTACAAACTAAGCAAAGCACATTGAATCCTAACAGCAGAACTAATAGCCATCAAACAAGTCCCCAAACAGCCTACCCCACCTCCCCTAACAACGTAAAATAAGTCCACATGCTCACCGACTCACTAACATTCCAATGCCTAAAAATAATCCCTTCCTCTTAACAGAACTCGCATCATGGACCAAGTCATCAACTTTCGCTCCATGTTGTTAACCAAAAAAACAGAACAAACATTCATGTGGATCCCAAGTCACTGTAACCTAGCTGGAAATGAAAATGAAGAATTGGGTGAGGGGGTAGCAAATTTCGGAATCAAATTTCGGCAAACAACGAAAAAGTCCGCGTTATAAAACTGAAATGCATACACTAATAACCTACATATTCAAAAAAGAACACACACACACACACACACACACACACACACACACACACATTAGAACCAAAACATTAAAGCTCCCGCTCGTGCGCTCAACGTACAAAGACTAAATTTAACATTGTACACTCACAAACCAAACCACCAGTTGAAAATATGCAATCTTTGCAAAACACCAAAGAACGCTTCCTTTTAAACTGCCCCGCCCACCAGTACCACAGAGAGCAAATGAAAACAAAAGTCACCCTTAGACAACTACCCTTCACCACCCACGCTCTCTTATTCCCACCAAAAGACAAAAAAGACATATTCCAATCCGCCCTCACACTCTTTCTACAAGGGACAAACACATTACGACTTCTATAAATAGAAAAATGATCCACCCACTTTCCAATACCTCTAATGGAGACATGTACAAACCTCACACCTTAAAACAAAAATTAGTTGCTGTTTTATTTTTAAACAGGACATTAATCTACGGAATCCGCTGGAGTAGCTAAAAATAGCCTGATTTTCTCAATCATCCATCTACCTTCACCGGAACACTACAGAGCTCAACAGCAACACACACTCTACAGTCACCCAAAACAAGAAATCGCCAACTCCAAGCAAAGACCGAACACAACGGCAGCAGAACAAGCCAAGAGAACAACTACCACAAAAATAAAACAAAACTATGCGCACACACACACAAACGCACACATAAATGCACACACACAAACGCACACATAAACCCAACAAAAATTCCGCAGCTCTCCACCACCGGTAAACAACGAAAAACTACCACCACCACCAACGCAACACCAACCCACCTCCGCTCTCCAGAAAACAGTGAGATGACCCCACAGGAACCATCCAAGACTGAGAACATCTACAGATGAAAAGTCCACTGTGGCTCCTGTGGGGAATAGTCAGCGAGAAGAAAGTGTGTGTGTGTGTGTGTGTGTGTGTGTGTGTGTGTGTGTGTGTGTGTGTGTGTGTTTATAAGTGAGGTTAAATCTCAAAGTGTTGTAGTTATTTAATATACTAAATAATACAAAACTACTACACTTCGTGTAATTCTTAAATAGATTTAAAGAAACATTTATAATAAAATGAACTAACTTAAGGTGATTTAAAATAAATACACTCATATCTTGTATATGTGCTATAGATTAAAATATATATTATTATTCAACACTGTATCATGTAAACTGACATAGACTAATAAAATTTAAATTTTCATATTGGTATTTTAAAAATTAAAATATTATTGATGTTTTGAAATTTAACCTGTTTTATTGATAATATTATTCACAAAGGATCTTAAGAGCATTTTACTTTATCTTACACGGGCTAATGTATTGAGCGTTCGTCCCTCCACATTTATTCACCAATTCCTTAATTTGACTTTGAATGTTTGAGCTGACATGTTCGAAGCATAATAAAATACATTTTAAAGAGTTCTTATGTCGACAATAACGAATCCATTCATTGATTTTCTACATTTACTGAGCAGTTAAAAACAGTAAATACTCAAGCGGCATAACCCTGGAAGATACTTTTGCGCAGTTCATGAACCTAATTCTTGTGACCTTGACATGCCGAATATTGCTAGTGGCTCTAGCTGTGAAATCACGTATACTGTACAGATGCGATTCACTGTGACCATATATCTGATAATGAGTGTAAAATTTAACAATAGCACACAAGTGAACATGAAGTTACTTCTAATGACTAATATTATTACTTTTTTTTTAAAGTCTCTTTTCTGCTCAAACAATGCAGATGAAATCGTCTGGAATATAGGTAAGTTAGTTCCCCTGAAGTCAAAACACCAATATATATTTTCTGTTCTATAAAACATTCAATTAAATAAATAAATTTTAAAATACCATATTATAGAAATAAATTATTGCTATTGAATTTTTAAAAATTTCTTTAAAACTAGAACAGATATATAAAAGTCAAACATAGTTATAATATGTTTTTAAATTTTGCCTACTTATCTAAGAATTGTATTAGTAGAAGATTTACTTTTCAATTTGCGAACTCGAGAGCCCTCTTGAATTTGACTATAAATGTTTGTGTTGTCAAGCTCTGAGCATGATGAATAAACCAAATCTTGCGTCGATCTATTTTATTCAAGAGCAGCATTACAGCACAACTGGTGTTTGACACGTTCTTTATCTGGAATGCTCCAGTGGACGAACTCCCCACTCCTTTGTTCGACGGGAGGGCTGAGGGTAAAGCAGGTCGCACCTATTGGCGCACTCACTCCACCTCCCTCCTGCAATTAATAGTTGTGTTTGATGGTGTATTACTGCTTTTAACCATATTTTTTACCTACGTAAGAACTTTATTATGATTCAATATGTTCAGAAATATCCCCCTCCCCCAACAAAGGTCAGGCCAATCATATACGTAATAACTAATTGAAATGAGGCAAATTACAGCAATTAAGAAAAGAGTTGTGTCTTAAATTTTCTCCCTAAATTTTAATTAATTTCGGAAATTAATATATTTTTCAAAATTATATATAAAATATTATTCTTTTATCTATTATTTATTTAACATAATTTTGGAAATACATTATAATACGGACCATAAAGATATCGCAGTCCTGTAATTTTGAAAGTTAACTTTATATTTAAGCTGGCATGAAAGTCAGGTAGGAATATCCTTTTTTTTTCCCCCTTTCGAGGGGACGGGTTATTACTTTTCTTTTTGTTCTCAGCTAAAAAGATAACACCATATACAATGACATGATGTGGCAAGAAATCTGGTCTTGAAAAGGGCCGTTAGCTTATTGGTGAGTTAACTGTCTGAAAGAGAATGGACTTAGAAATATTTCATGTCTTTTTGCGATTTGATATGTTATACTTGCAATTTATATAGAGTGCTTTATGAAAATAGACTATTATTTCTGCAAATTGTGAACTATAATGCTTATATGTGGTATTCTAAACACTTGACATTAGAGCTCACGCTCCTGCACTCAACTTACAAAGACTAAATTTAACATTGTACACTCACAAACCAAACCACCAATAGAAAATGTGCAATCATTGCAAAAACACCAAAGAACATTTCCTTATTCATTGCCCCGCCCACCAGGACCACAGAGAGCAAATGAAAACAAAAGTCACCCTTAGACAACTACCCTTCACCACCCACGCTCTCTTATTCCCACCAAAAGACAAAAAAGACATATCCCAATACGCCCTCACACTCTTTCTACAAGGGACAAACACATTACGACTTCTATAAATAGAAAAATGACCCGCCCACTTTCACAATGCCTCTAATGGAGACAGGTACAAACCTCACATCCTAAATCAAAAATCAAAATTGTGTAGTTATTATACTAAACAACACAATACTACTACACTTATACACACACGCACAATGTGCATCAACAACAAGCACGCACGCACACACACACTCTTCTCGCTGACTATTCCCCACAGGAGCCGCAGTGGACTTTTCATCTGTAGATGTTCTCAGGCTATTTTTAGCTACTCCAGCGGATTTCGTAGATTAATGTCCTGTTTAAAAATAAAACAGCAACTAATTCTCAATTAGATTTAAAGAAACATTTATAATAAAATGAACTAACTTAAGATAATTTAAATATCAATACACTCATATCTTATAATTGCTACTGATAAAAAATAATAATTTATCATTCAACTAAATGCTGTATCATCTTATACATTGACATAGAAAAATATAATTTAAATTTTTATATTGGTATTATAAAAATTAAAATATTATTGATGTTTTGAAATGTAACCTGTTTTATTGAAAATGTTATTCACAATGGTTCTCAAGAGCATTTTGCTCAACTGAGAGCAAAAATATCTTACATGCCCAGAGTTAATTCACTTATAGGCCTAATTTATTGAGCGTTTGTCCCTCCACAGTTATTCAACAACTCCTGAATTTGACTTTGAATGTTTGAGTTGATATGTTCATAGCATAAAAAAATACATTTTAAAAGAGTTCTTGTGTCGACAATAACGAATCCATTCATTGATTTTCTACTTTTACTGAGCAGTACTTTTTCTTCTTCGTATTTAGAAAAAGTAAAATCTCAAGTGGCATAACCTTGGAAGATACTGTTGCGCAGTTCATGAACCTAATTCTTGTGACCTTGACACAAGAGAATATTGCTAGTGGCTCTAGCATTGAAATCACGTATACTGTACAGACGTGATTCACTATGATCATAGTGATCATATCTCTGTTAATGAGCACATATGAACATGAGGTTACTTCTAATGACTAATATTATTACTTCTTATTTTTTAATGTCTCTTTTCTGTTCAAACAATGCATAAAAAGAATTGATGAAATCGTCTATTATAAAGTTAAGTTAGTTCCCCTGAAATCATAACATTAATATATATTTCTGTACAAAATATACAAATCAAGCAAATAACTATATTTTAAAATACCATATTATTGAAGTAAATTATTACTATTAAATATTTTCAAATATCTTCAAAACAAAAATAAAATCTTTAAAATGAAATATACTTCTAACATGCTTTTAAATTTTGCCTATTTATTTGAGAATAGCATTAGTAGAAGTTTTACTTTTCAATTCGTTTCAGCAGATACACTTCAGCAACCTGATACCAGCGTGAAGGAATGCGATTGCTACAAATTGAATGTTTGTGTTATCATGCTTTGAGCATGATGAATAAATCAAATTGTGCGTCCATCTTCTAGTACTGTTAACAGATGTCTGTATGTGTTTCTAGAGCAGTTTTACGTCACCACTGGAGCTTACCTTGATCTCTATCTGGGTTGCTCTCGTCGCCCTGCAATTAATAGTTGAGGGATTTTTTTTTTGACAGGTATGAAAGTTATTGTTTTTCATATCACACACAAGAAGAGAAGAGGTGTGGCTAAGAACATTGTATATTCCTTTTAGAATACAAATTGTAGAATATCTTACCCGAGCACCGATATACCGTTTACAATGCACACTGTAAAATATTGTACAATCCTTTTACACTATATACTGTACAATATCTTACCCGAGTACCGACATTCCTTTACAATGCACACTGTAAAATATTGTACAATCCTTTTACACTATATACTGTACAATATCTTACCCGAGTACCGACATTCCTTTACAATGCAGACTATAAAATATTGTACAATCCTTTTACACTGTATACTGTACAATATCTTACCCGAGTACCGACATTCCGTTTACAATGCACACTGTAAAATATTGTACAATCTTTTTACAATGCACATTGTAGAATAGCCTACCCGAACATCGACACCACCATGCGATCTTGAATCGTGAAATGAGGACGCATTTCTTGTCAAACGCAATTTAAAGGTTAACATTTGGCGTACTCCACCCACTTTCACAGATGACTGAGTTTTTGATGCTATTTTAGGTACACCTTCAAGTAAATGGTGTGAAGTGTTAAGGTACAAAACAAACCAAGTATGTAGGTGTGACGCGCCAACTCCACCTAGTTAATGGTTATTATTATTATTAATTAATTAATCGTCCATAACTAATTACAAGTGCTGGAAATTTTAATTTATGTTATTAATAATTCTCCAGTAGGCACCACACATCTTCCTCACGTAGCGGATATGCGGGCGCTGTAAACGTTTTTGCACTAGCTTTTTCTTCCTGCACAGCAGCTTGTCTGCGTTTAAGTACACACATTGTCGTGTGAATCTGGAGTGGCCACACCATTGAAAACGTATTTACATCCCATGATAGCACTCTAAACACAATTTACTAGACATGCAGGCTGAATGCATCCACATACACACGTGCTATATCTACCATCATAATGGGTATCTTTCACACATTTGAATTGAATGATTGTGTTTGAAACTGCACAGTCTGGAAGCTTAGCATGTGTTCCCTGATTATGTTTTGCAGGACAAGCGGCCTTTCTATTTTCCTTCAAGCTATTTCAATCGGCTGCATCACTGATTGTAAACCTCTATGACTGGGTAAACACAGGAGATCATCTGCTGCAGTGTGTGTAAGTGTAAAAGAATACACTACACTCATTTGAGGTATGCTGACCACAACGAGCAATTCTAGTGCAAAGAAGTTACTAGAATTGCTGTAATTGTTACTGTGCTTGTTATTTTAAAGTCCATTCTCTCTCAACCAGTCAGTTAACTCACCATTAAGGTGAAGGCCGACTGGACTTCTTGCCGCAACAAATTCAAGTGATCAGACAATAGAATTCTCTAAAGCAGGTAAACTTTTGATCTCAGCCCATTGGTTGGTCTCGTTCTCATAAATCTTAACCATTGGATAATTAAAAAAAAAACTACTCATCCAGTTGGAACTAGTTTGCATTACATCACCAATTTCTAGCACATTTCCATCTCAAGTGTTTATTCCAACTCTGACACGTTCATAAATACCACAATGAGGAGTGCCCAAGGTCGGGTCACTTAAACAATTTAAGAATTTATATAAAAATTACATTTAGAAATAGGGATAGGAAAATTTTATCCACTACTGTATGGTTTATTAAGACACAGCAATTTAATTAATTTAGGTCAGCGACTTTGTACGATTGTATTTAAAGCACAAGGAAACGATCGTTTAGTTAATTAAGCTATTTTGAGTGGTTCTTTAAGACCTACTGAACTACTGAACGTGTGAATTAGTAAGGTGAAAGATGATTTTACTGAATGTATATTGAAACCTAAATATTTCATTTTCACCCCAATCACGCACTAAGGAAGTGACAACTATTTTAATTACGATTTAACGAAAGACTGAGTGATGTAAACATGGGTTTGCTGTTAAGAGTAAAATGGGTTTATTGTATAGTGTAAACATGGGTGTGTTGTACAGAGTAAATATTGGTTCATTGCATAGTGTAAGCATGAGTTTATTGTATGAGGTGAACATGGGTTTATTGTACAGAGTAAAATGGATTTACTGTATAGTGTAAGCATAAGTTTATTGTACGATGTAAACATGGGTTTGCTGTACAAAGTAAATATTTGTTTATTGTATAGTGTAAGCTGAGTTTATTGTACAGTGTAAACATGAGTTTGATGTACGATTAAACATGGGTTTATTGTACGATATAAGCATGACGTTACTGTACGATGTAAGTATAGGTCTGTTGTATGGTATAAACATGGATGTGTAAACATTAATTTGTTGTACGGTATAAACATGAGTTTGTTGTACTATGTAAACACAGGTGTGTGTGGTACAGTGCAGTAATGGGTTTATGCATGTTGCTCCGGATTCCAGGATATGTGTATATTTGCGGAATATATTTCCTGCGTAAAAGGTATCTGTGAAACATAGAATGCATTCGTCCGACAATTCGTCCGTGTCTGTGTGCCAATAGTGTTTCATTCCATGCGTCCGTGTCTGTGTGTCAATAGTGTGTCATTCCATGTGTCCGTGTCTGTGAGCCAATAGTGTGTCATTCCATGCGTCCTTGCCTGTGTGCCAATAGTGTATTATTCCATGCGTCCTTGTCTGTGTGCCAATAGTGTTTCATTCCATGCGTCTGTGTCTGTGTGCCAATAGTGTGTCATTCCATGCGTCCTTGTAGCCTGACTCTCCGTCACGAAATAGGCAATGCGGCGTTTTGAAGTGTAAGAGACCACGTGAAGAAAAAAATAAATAAAAGCAACTCCCTCAACCCGTAACCATGGAATCAACAACCTCGCGTCAATTTTCTATTACTGTTAAAGCTCGCGTCAGCAAAAAGGCAGCCATTTTAACCTTGGAACGTCGCCCGTTGAACAGACAGACAGCTGCTCTCCCACAGCGATTCGTGACTAAATAAACTATTTAATATGACGCCAGGTGTACAGTCTAGTCATTTCAAATGGTGTGAGCCGTGTTTTATATTTAACTATGATGATCAGCAATGCTTATTACATTACAGACGTGTTTACACTTAACGGTCCAACTCCAAGCGAGAGAGATTTTCTTAATTAAAGACAGCTTTTTACGCATTTCTGGATTGAAAAACTAGGATTTCGATTGAAAGGGAGCAAGAAAAGATAAACAATTTCAGACTAACAAAAGCTACGCTCATAAGATTAGCAAAATACGTCATTTTAATAGACTTTTTAGGAGTAATATTTTTAATGAAAGGTATGTGGCAATTTTTTTCTTTCTTGTAATTCATGCTGTAAATGGTGGAAACAATAATTAGCACTGGGATTTGCAATAATTAGTTTATTGTATAAGAAACTAATGCTGATAGTTTTTTTTAAAAGCGAATACCAGCATTTGAGATTTGAGTCAAATATGAGTATGGAGGTTTGGTTGCTTTTACTTATTTTAAGCAAAACTAGCATTCGAGAGTATATAGGCTTGGCTGTTTTTACTTTAAGCCAAGACCAGCTTTTGAATCTTAAGTCAGATATGAATATGTAAGTTTAGTTATATTTATTTTAAGCCAAGACCAGCTTTCTAGACTTGAGTCAGATATGAATATGTAGGTTTACTTATTTTTATTTAAGCCAAGACCGGTTTTCGAGACTTGAGTCAGATATGAATATGTAGATTTAGTTATTTTAAGCCAAGACCAGCTTGAGTCAGATATGAGTACAAATTAACGTGAATTTAAACACGACTTACTTGCGTCTTGTTAACAGGAAAATAAATCTTAATTTAAATTCGTTTGTTTATTTTTGTATCAAAAATCAGCTGTGAAATATTTATGAAATTATTATTTTCTCAGACACGAGTGAAGTTTGTGGTTTCTACAGTGACAAACTTGCTGAAGATAAGTACTTATCAAGAAATATTCTGTCCTTGAGAAGCCACTGCCATTTGATATTATGGTTTGGGAAATTTTGATTAAAAAGTAAAACTAGATGAAATAGCGTCGTGTTACACACCCTTCTTAAGTCGCTTTGATCTATTGTGTTCTACTCAAGACCTGTCTTGGCGTTACCGTGTTAAGTAAACTGCCCAAATATATTATAGTTATTGGTATAATATCACTAGCTACGTATGTTTATTTCACCAATGAATGATTGGCATACTAGTTAGTAATAATAGTTGTAGTTATCTTCGTGCACTGTATTTCCGTTTTAAACCTTTTATGTTACAAATTTTGTTTCAGTCCAGAATAAGTATGCATTTTTTCCCGCCACGTTTTAATTCGAGTTACTGCGACTTCTTATTGGCTCAGTTAGGAAACCTTATGCTATGTATTGGCTCAGTTAGGAAACCTTATGCTATGTATTGGCTCAGTTAGGAAACCTTATGCTATGTATTGGCTCAGTTAGGAAACCTTATGCTATGTATTGGCTCAGTTAGGAAACCTTATGCTATGTATTGGCTCAGTTAGGAAATCTTATGCTATGTATTGGCTCATTTAGGAAACCTTATGCTATGTATTGGCTCAGTTAGGAAACCTTATGCTATGTATTGGCTCAGTTAGGAAACCTTATGCTATGTATTGGCTCAGTTAGGAAACCTTATGCCATGTATTGGCTCAGTTAGGAAACCTTATGCTATGTATTGGCTCAGTTAGGAAACCTTATGCTATGTATTGGCTCAGTTAGGAAACCTTATGCTATGTATTGGCTCATTTAGGAAATCTTATGCTATGTATTGGCTCATTTAGGAAACCTTATGCTATGTATTGGCTCAGTTAGGAAACCTTATGCTATGTATTCTCTGGTTGCCTTAATAGTTAGGTTAATTATTTTGGAATAGTTTACAAGTTAAAATTTCAACCCTTGACTCAAACCTCTCGGTTATGTATTCACTGGTTGCTTTAACAGTTAGGTTAATTAATTTGGAGTAGTTTACAAGTTAAAATTATCAGTGTATATTCAACCACTTCATCTAGAATTTAGAAAAGAACCCCAGCAACTGTTGGAAATATATTTTTTAAAGTCTGCAATGTATTTATTATGATAGTACTAATAAATGTGTGATTCTGAAAGAAGAAATCACATTACTAACAGCGATATCGAGCAATGTAGTTGCTTATTTATTAAAATATGTTTTACTGTCTATATCAGCTTTTCACTGGAGGAAACCTTGTATAAAAAAAAATTACTCTATCTACGACGTTAGGATTTTTTTTTTTTCAGTCTCTCGGGGAACCCTTGTTGAGAAACCCAAGTCTAAATAGTGAGGTAAAAAATAAAATATGGTGTGGTGAGCTAAGCATTGTGTAGAATGTTTGCTGCCCGTTCTAGGTACAGTGTTCTTTCCGTGTCTTCCCGCGTAGTGCTTTAGCGGGCGATATTAAATGTGTATGAAGGTCGCAATAGTGTGGATCAAAGATCGATCGCTGTCTTTGTTCGTACATTGGCAAATATTCAAGTTAGCGCTACATGCACAGAGCTATATTAAGGCAGACACTTTAATGTTTGCTCTGTGAGATTTGTATTAGACGTTTATATATTTAGAAGAGAGATAATTTATAACTGATATAATTGGATATGATAATTGATGTTATTGGATATGATAATTGATGTTATTGGATATGATAATTGATGTTATTGCTATTTGTATATTTAATGATTTATATGTGTGAGAATGCTTTTCCTAGAGTGCGCCAATATAGATTCTATTTTATTTTAGATCTAATCGTTTACATCGTACATGTTAGTAGATTTATGTTTAAAACATAATGCAGTTCCGCAAAATAATTAAACAGTAACATAACTTTTTGGCATTTTTGAATTAAAAGTAAAAGTACAGCAAGAAACACAGAAATGGCCAGAAGCGGGAGGTTATATTGGCGTGCTTGGGTGGATAGGGGGAGAGAGAGAGAGCGAGGACAGAATTAGAGCATTTAGAGCGAGAAGAGAGCACATTTACAAGCCCCTTTCTTTTTCCTGTTGGTACGCAGTGCATCAAGATGCCCCTTGCAAGAGACTTACTCCACCCCTCCAGGGAGGAAGAAAAGCGAAAGTGTAAGCTGAAGCGACTTGTTCAGAGTCCTAACAGTTACTTCATGGATGTCAAATGTCCAGGCTGCTTCAAGATCACGACAGTGTTTAGTCACGCTCAGACAGTCGTACTTTGCGTTGGGTGTTCTACCGTCCTTTGCCAACCTACTGGGGGCAAGGCACGCCTTATAGAGGGATGTTCGTTCCGAAGAAAGCAACACTAAGTGAAAACCAGCAACCATTCAAGAAAAGGCACAGACATTTAAATATTGTGAAAAAAATAAAAGTAAATGACGTTGTTTTTTTTTTTTAAAAAAAAAAAAAGAAGAACGAGAAGAGAGAATGAGGCGACCCAATGCATTCATTGCGACTGTCGTCATAACATGGGGTCGTCCACAAATGACGTCACGCAGGTTTTGTCAATTTTGTCATTTTTTTCCCACCCTCTCACATTTGTCACAAACGCCCGACCCCCTTCTACGTGACGTCACAAATCTCTTACCCCCAACCCCACTTTTTCCCCCCAAGACAATTTTAATAATACTGAAAAGTAAATGTCAGTTAATTGGCTAGTTAATAAGATATGGTAGCACATACGCGTGAAATTATAATTTATTTGTATCCATAGCTATGGGCTGCCGAAAGGTCATGAAAATTAAAACTAATGTAACACTGGACGCCTGACATTGCATGGTTTCAATAGCGTAAATGTTACTAGTGCTACACGCTGGCTCGTTCCTAAAACTTTCTCTCCCCTCATCCCAATTTTGTAATTTATTTTTTTTAAATCTGCATTTTTAAAATTAAAAAAATATGTCACCAAGCTTCAAAGACTCTTCTTGAAGTAGGACCGTTTATAATTTGGAACTTCAGTGACGCAAACATAACGTTTTCAATAAAACGAAAGGAAAAGGAAAAGCTAACATTTTGACATAACGTTTTCAATAAAGCGAAAGGAAAAGGAAAAGCTAACATTTTGACGTATTTTCCTTTAATGTGCGGCGTCCCAGCGCGACACACAGGGGCCAACGTTTGCGCTAATCAATTAATTACATTTGTTGATATTTCACTTAAAAAATATTAGAACATTAAAAGATTGAACGTTCACTGCGAACCAAATGCTGTCTTTCACCTTGATAAACTCGCCTGTCTTTGATGTCGGACTGTTTTTCAGGTTGGTGATAATTTGTAGCGCGAAATCGGCGCAAGAACCGGAAGCACTCCCCAAAATAAATATTCATGATCACAACTTGTTAGTCTATTGTTTTACTCTCCTAAAAATCTAATTTTTTTAATCACCAGAAAGCCTAAATTTATTGAAGTACATAATTTGAAAGAGAACAGTTGTAACCAAAAAATAAAGATTATAACAATTAACCAATGTTTCAGCTGAAATAATCTTAACATGTGGTCCACGAGAGCTTGCTATCTGTGGCGGTTAATAATGCTCTGACATGATTTTTGCTAGAAGCGTTCCACTCATATAGTCATGGTGTGATATCCCCCACATTTCTTCAAACTCCCCCTCCCTCATTTGTCACACTACGACACAAAATTTTGACATCCTTCTCACTGCGTGACGTCATATGTGAACGACATTTCCTCAGCCAATGACGTCTTGCGATGTGTAAACACGGTGTGTGGTGTGTTACCATCTCTTGCTGTGGTTGTCGTCAGTCACTCGTATTGTCCATTATTGTCGTCGTCCACGTCGAACGCCCAGCAGTCTTTCCACCCCATCATGATGACGTTGTCATGCTATATAGATTTATTTTGAAACGCTTAGAACTTTTTCCACCCCGTCATGATGACGTTGTCACGCTATATAGATTTATTTTGAAAGGCTTAGGACTTTTTCCACCCCGTCATGATGACGTTGTCATGCTATATAGATTTATTTGGGAAGGCTTAGGACTTTTTCCACCCCATCATGATGACGTTGTCATGCTATATAGATTTATTTTGGAAGGCCTAGACTTATTTTATATATATATATATAATAAGTGGTTCTTTTAAAAAGTCTTCTTTTCTATTGTTCACACTTCACACACACACACACACACACACACACACACACACACACACACACACACACACAAACACACACAAACACACACATACATACAAACACAAACACAAACACACAAACACACACAAACACACAAACACACACAAACACACACACACAAGCACACGAATACATATTGGCCTACCCGTAAAATAAATGCGACATCAATAATAAGTCTTTAAAACAGTCCTGAAAGCTGTTAAAGACCAAACGAACAGGAATCCACTTCAAGCACATGTATGTATAAAATCCAGACATTTCAGTAATGCCTACACTTCTCAGCGTCCTGGCAAAGTTGTATGTTAGCCTGCAAGTTTTATAAATATTATCCCGATAGGGTTAAAAGTGGAATAGAAACTGAAGCTCTTGATCCACAAAGTGGCTAAAATACTGAGGGTTATGGCCCATTAAGGTTATATCTTTGTTTTCCCGTGCACTTAATGTTTGCAATAGTAGGAAATATTCGTGTAGAGTTCGGTTTCCATTTGTCAAGTGTCATACCTTCAATATATAATAGAGTGGCTGTTTAGTCCTTTGTGTCGTCATTAATCTCGCTTGTGTACAGTGGTGACATCAAACATCTGTCGGAAACACATTGTTTTGGTCGCGTATAGTGCCATATTCATCGACACTCACTGCGCGATGACCCAGATTCATTTTCATTTGGTCTTAAAGTTTAAGATTAACTTAACTAAAGATCAATATAATAATTACAGAAGCTGTATCACTAACATTTTAATTAAAGTAGGTCAGTTTTAGCATCGTCTGGCTTATACAATAATGGTCAACTTTAGGTGACACAGAATTATATGACAAACAATTTTTAAAAGATGTCCACTTTAAACTATTGTACACTTTTGTAAATAGAATACACGACACACGTGTAACAGGAGCACAACCATCAGCTATAAACAGTAACCTGTGTCAATACTTAGCCTGGTCCAAATACAATATAAAGAAATATGAGGTTTAACTGCATAACAAAAATGTTCACTCATTCACCTACTACTGTAGCCAGTGTCACTACTTAGCCTGGTCCACATACAGTATAAGGAAATATGAGGTATAACTGCATAACAAAAATGTTCACTCATATCACCTCAACACTACATTATATACGTGTAAAGTTCCTCTATCTTTTAAAATAAAGTATTCAGTGACACTTAAGCGCTATTTTAATTCCTTTTGTACCCGACAGTGCAACTAGTACAGTGTCAGTCGAGCAACGTGTTTGTATGTTTTTCCGAAGTGATTCATGGCAATTTCAAATGTTCCAGATCTGTAAATGTAGAGTTGAAAAGATCTATAAATTTATATTTCTCTCGAATGTCATATTATTTCTAGACAAATAAAGGAAACGAAAACCTTGTACTAAGTATAGACTGATAGAATACTTCATGAAGTGTAGAGAAGTGTCCTTTAAGTATAGAGTGATAGAGTACTTTATGAAATGTAGACAAGTGTCCTTTAAGTATAGAGTGATAGAGTACTTTATGAAATGTAGACAAGTATGCCTTAAGTATTCAGTAATAGAATACACAACGAAATGTAGAGAACTGTACTTTCAATATGTTGCAATAGAATACACTATGAAGTGAGGGAAAGTGTGCTTTCGATGTGCTGTGATAGAACACACTATAATGATTGTGATATGTTGAATGTTTACAGTCATGGAGACTGGTATAGTAGTGTGCACTTTGAAAATGATGAACTAAACATTGCGGTTCTTTTGCACACGCGCGCGCGCGCGCGCGCGTGTGTGTGTGTGTGTGTGTGTGTGTGTGTGTGTGTGTGTGTGTGTGTGTGTGTGTGTGTATATTTAATATAATTTATCTTAAATAAATAAATAACACTAAATAATAACTTAAATAACACTAAATAAATATTTAAATAAAGGAAATTAATGCAAATGACGAAACTCTTAGTCAGGACAGATGCACTTACCAGAATTACGTACTTTTAGTTTCTTTGATCTCACTCGTAAGCCATCATCAGCGAACACAACTATACGTGGAAAGTTATGTGACCTTACCCTTCCCGCAGCTCCCTGTATTGTGTCTGCTTCGCTTAATTCTATTGATCTTCTTCATTTACGTCATACCTATTACTAAAGATCTCTGATTGATTACGCAGGTGCCAGTTAATTACTGCATAATTGACTCATTTTATTTTTTTCAAACCATGCAGATGTAATTTGTTGATTAGATCTGTGGCTCTGTCTATAGTCTTTAATGCTTTCTCAAACATAAATATTTCACCAGTGACTTCAATACAAAATAATGCATGAGGTGTGTTTACGTCCCACAGGGTGAACCGCCATATCATGGAAAATGTGTGTTTACGTCACCAGATGAACCAGTCATGTCACTGACAAGGTGTGTTTACGTCACCAAATAAACCAGTCGTATCACTAACTATGCGTGTTTACGTCACCAGGTGAGCCAGTCATATCAATGACTATGCGTGTTTACGTCACAATATGAACTAGTAGTGTCACTGAAAAGGTGTTTTTACGTCACCAGATGAACCATTATATCACGGACTATGCGTGTCTACCTCACCAGATGAGCCAGTCATATCATTGACTATGCGTGTTTACGTCACCAGATGAACCAGTCATGCCATTGATAAGGTGTGTTTACGTCACCAGATGAGCTAGTTATATCACGGACTATGCGTGTCTACGTCACCAGGTGAACCAGTCATATCAATGACTATGCGTGTTTACGTCACAATATGAACTAGTAGTGTCACTGAAAAGGTGTGTTTACGTCATCAGATGAACCATTATATCTCGGACTATGCGTGTCTACGTCACCAGATGAGCCAGTCATATCACTGAATGTGCGTGTTTACGTCAAGATACGAAAATGTCATGTCACTGACAAGGAGTGTTTACGTCACCAGATGAGCCAGTCATATCACTGATTATCCGTGTTTACGTCACCTTATGAACCAGGTATTTCACTGATAAGGTGTGCTCCTGTCACCAAATGAACCAGTCATGTAACTGACAATCTGTTTACATCACTGACAAGGTGTGTTTACGTCAAGATATGAACTAGTCATGTCACTGGCAAGGTGTGTTTACGTCACCAGATGAACCATTCATGGCTCAGGTCAGTGGATAATGTGGAAAAATTAAATATATTTCAGAAGTTCCATAGAATAAGTGACAGTCTGCAATTTGACATAAACACTATTAGTTAAACACACGTAACGCTTGGCAACCGTCTGACAGATGTTAGCCATATTTGCATAATTTATAACTGTCATGAAGTATGTTATCATGAAATTATCATAGTATTTGATACACTCTACAGTTTACACAATATGACAAGTTAATTTTAATAGTACTTGACCTTTTCCTGCTAAAGTTACTTATTTCGGAATAATGCTTTAAATTTAAGTTTGTTAAGTGTTCTGGACACCTGATTACATTCGGAATTAAATTCGCATCTTTCGTGACACCATTCATCATTTGGCGGATATGTGGGTGCAGTAAACGTTTTCTCTCTTCCACAACATTGAAGACAAACATTTACTGTCACAATATTTCCGTAGGTGGAAAACTTCTAACCAAAGGGGAAGACAATCCATCTTTTAATGTAAATTTAGCGTGCCCTTATTCACCCACTTTCTTCTCCAACATAATGTTATCAATAGGTCTAAGAAGGTCAATAAAGTTATTAAATCAACAATAAAGTGTACAACATATGAACATAGTCAAAAGAGCATCGACATTTGCATCACTTCACAACAAAAGTTCACTTAAAAATGTGTAATCGTGTGTCGTGATGACCTTTGCAATATCGTCTCCCTGTCCCTCTCTTCTTCCAACTCTCGGGCCGAATGTTCAGGTAAATAAACTTTAGGAAAAATTATTAGAAACTAAAGATGTCTTTAATATTTTGAAAACATTTTGCATGGCAGTATTGCTCTGGAAGCACTTAGATCTCGATTAATGTGCCGAAACCATTACTATCAACAAAAGTGGTCAGTAAAGCATATAAAACTATTACAAGTGATTAAAACAATCTCTCGACCTTAAGGCAAAAATCTATCAATTTAACACTCTAATTCTAGTCAAAATAAAATTATCCCGTAATCTATCATACAGATAGACAAGACAGGCCATTTTCCCTTACACTCTTAATCTGACAAAAAAACATTTTCCTCGAAATAATGTTCCGGAGAAAATGGAACTACTTTTATTAAAAGGAAATAACTTGACGTATTTTTAATTCTGGTGTTGTCATAATGAACTTTTTACTCACTGTGCTTAGTATTACAAACCACAACACTGCTATCTCTGGCTTGTTGATATATTCTGGCGTGGATGTGTTGTTTTTCTTAAAAAAAAAAAAGAAAATAACATCTTTTCTTTTTAACTAATTATTTTTGTTGTATCAAATATTCCAGGCATCTTCTGAAAACCAAGGACGGACACCATCTGAAAGCCAAGGACAGACACCTTTTGAAAGCCAAGGACAGACACCTTCTGAAAGCCAAGGACAGACACCTTTTGAAAAACAAGGACAGACACTTTCTGAAAACCAAAGACAGACACCTTCTGAAATCCAAGGACAGACACCTTCTGAAAACCAAGAACAGACACCTTCTGAAAACCAAGGACAGACACCTTCTGAAAACCAAGGACAGACACTACAGCAGGAAACAATAGACTATTGGCTACAGTGTGTACGTGAATGGTACCCGAGGTTGCAGGATGAAACTTATTTTTTACCTCTTTTACATTTTAATCGGGTACATTACGATGTGGAAAACATTGCTGGTCAGTGTGTACTGGTGCCAAATATCGCACAGGGTGGGGCCTGTCAGAATCAAGCAGTAGGCTCTGGAACACGCAAGAAAGGAAGGAAGAAACGCAATAAAGACAGGTCTCAGAATGGAGCCAGTCTAGCAACACCGTCTGCAAGCCTAGGGGTAAGAAATGTCATAAATGAAAAACAAATTGATAGGAATGGAAGCGGGTCATGTATCTATTTTTTTAAATAACAACTGTTTCTTTCTTCTTCTTTTTTTAAAATCCCACTCACCAATATTAGATCATACACCGAATGTCTACATTAATTTCCAGTTCTGTTTAAATGCACATAGTTTTTATAAGTAATTCACAGACAGCTGTGGCCTTAGAACCTTAGGTTATAATGCATTTATTATTCCTAATTTTATTATTATTATTATTCTCATCATCATTATCATCATCATCCCGTCTTTTATTCATGACTTCTGTGAACCAATGTCTTGGAATCGTACCAACATTTTGGGAGATCCAAGGTTTTATGGAAGATGTATGCACTTCTTAGAGTGCTGCTTTCAGGAGTGGAGCGAACCTGTGGTTTCCAGGTAGTTTATTCAGATAGCCTTCCAACTCAGATGTTATGTTCCCCAAGGCTCCTATCACTATAGGTATCACTTCTGCTTTTACATTCCACAGTCTCTGAATTTCTAATCTGAGGTCTTGGTATTTTTCTATTTTTTCTCTTTCTTTTGTTTTTATGTTTCTATTACTTGGAACAGCGACATCAATGATTGTTGTCGGTATAATGCTGACACGTTACAGAAAGACAAACTAAAACTGTCGGTATCATACTGACACGTTACAGAAAAACAAACTGAAGTTGTTGGTATAATGCTGACACGTTACAGAAAGACAAACTAAAACTGTCGATATAGGCCTAATACTGACACATTACAGAAAGACAAACTGAAGTTGTCGGTATAATGCTGACACGTTACAGAAAGAAAAACTGAAGTTCTCGCTATAATGCCGATGCGTTACAGAAAAAAAAACTGAAGCTGCATTATAAGTCTAATGCCTTCGCTGTAGTCAATACAGTAGGCCATGTTAATGTTCACTTTATAATACTAACGGTTAAATCACCCAAACAAATTTTGCTGTAATCAAGACATTGTAAGTTGTTAATGTTCACTCTATAATAGTGACAGCTAAACCGCTCAAAAACTATAGCTGTAGTCAAGACACTGTGCCATATCAAAGTTCACATTATAATACTGACAGCCATACCGCTTAAACATTATCACTACACTCAAGTCATTGTAAGATGTCAAAGGTCACGTTATAATACCGACAGCGGAATCAGAAATTACGTCCTTGCAAAACCAAATCGCAATATAAGGACTAAACAAGTAAGTGACACATTTACATTACTTGGAGACTGTAAAATGAAATATCCTACAAAATCTTTCATTTGATGTAATAATTTTAATTCTTTTTCATCTCTCCCGTCAGACAAATTCGGGTACGACCACTGTTCCATTTTCACAGTGGCCCCGTGACCATGGCAATCTTGTCCCCTCACCTGTATATGACAGTGACGTGCGTGACGACAAAGCCTTACAGCGTGTGCTGTATTGTCTGCGTGCACTGGCGGACAACAGTCAACCGAAAGAGGTGATGATGGTCGTGTCTCAGCTCCAGTTCGGCAAGTACCTTGGTGAACCCAGCTATGCGGCTGCTGCTACCTTTCTACCACGCCCTAGCACACTACCCCAGCCCCTTCTTCTTCAACACTACGACAAAGGTGACTTTGATGTTCTCATCATACATCGACAGCACGGACTATTCACGTTAGAAATTAAAAGTGTGGGAGACAACTTCAATCAGCTGAAGATGACGGAGCAACAGGAGGATGACGTTGTGATGAAGAAAGTCAGGGAGGCGGTAGCACAGTTGAACAAGTCGGACGTTGTGTTAAAGCATCTTGTGTCTGACTTAGTAGACGTGAGAGTCGCTAAAATACTTGTAATGCCAAACGTCACGAAACAACAACTGCAAAGAGCGAACACCAGATGTCTGTCGCTGGGACAGGTGAGATATTTACAGTGGTATGAATGTATGCATGTGTGCTTGTGAATATGTGTGTTTGTGTATGTGTGTTTGTGAATATATGTGCGTGTTTTATGCGTGACCATTCCAACACACCAGTATGCTTATACTCAGGTTTTCTACGTCAGGCAATTCGTCAAAGCAGTTCTATAGACACTTTCACTCTCTTGCTGAAAGTACATAACTGCGCCACTAAAGTAAGTCAGTTCCTCAAAGCAATTCTTTAGACACTTTCACTCTCTTGCTGAAAGTACATAACTGCGCCACTAAAGTAAGTCAGTTCCTCAAAGCAATTCTTTAGACACTTTCACTCTCTTGCTGAAAGTACATAACATCGCCACTAAAGTAAGTCAGTTCCTCAAAGCAGTTCTTTAGACACTTTCACTCTCTTGCTGAAAGTACATAACTGCGCCACTAAAGTAAGTCAGTTCCTCAAAGCAGTTCTTTAGACAGCTTCACTTTGTTGCTGAAAGTACATAACTGCGCCACTAAAGTAAGACAGTGATTCGTAAAATCTCTAGGTTGTTCATGAAAATATAAAATAAAATAATGCGACATTTCAGAGCGCTTATTTAATCAACAGGTTTTGCTGCTGCTACCATGAACCTGCTTTGACTAGATAATGCTAACCTAAGGGCAGGCCTGAAAATGGCGACTAATTTAGTCGCCATGGCTAGTGAAAAAAAAAATTGGCGACTAAAAAAAAAACTTTAGTCGCCAACTGCGAGTGCGCTAAAATGAACTTTTTTGTGAACAACTATGGGTTTGTAAATTTTCCTATCCGTATTTTTAGTCAGCCCGGAAGTCCCCAAATTTTCACTCTTCATTTCCTGTACAAAGATCAACAATGAAGCGATCGGCAAGTGGTGCCCAGAGATCATTCCTCCCAAAGTGGAAGCATGAATTTTCCTGGTTAATTTTTGATGAGACAAGTAAGAAAATGACCTGTGCGATCTGCAAAACGTACCCAGCATTGGTGGGAAAATGCGACTTCATCACGGGCACTGACAATTTTAAAAAAGAGACGCTGCAATGCCACTCCATTAGCAAAAAGCACATTGCTGCACGCGATGCTGACCTGTCTAGGCAAAGTTCAATAGTGGCTGGTCAGAGTACAATCCATGCAGCGTTTGTTCAGCAACGAACGAAACAGACTGAAAAGTACAATGTGGACTTGAAGTGCAAACTTAACACTGCATATGTGCTAGCAAAAGAAGAGCTGCCCTTTACAAAGTTCAAACCGCTTCTTGATCTTCAAAAGAAAAATGGACTTGATATTTCGTCCACCTATGCAAACCACGCGATGGCAGCAGAATTGGTACACACCATTTCAGAAACCTTCAAAGATGAGGTTACCTTCTATTTCATTTTTACATCGAATTGTGTTAACAATAGACTTAGAATTCTAGCATGATTTATTTATTTATAATGTAATTTCACTTCACTATTGGCAATAGTAGACACAAATCAAAGCATTTTTAAAAATTAGATAAACAACAATTGTATTATTAATAGTTCCAACAATAACAATAGCAGCAAGAGATAAAAAAGAATATTAATAATAAAATAATAATAGTAATACCAAAATAAAAAGACACGGAACTCAATGACGTCAAAAAGCAAATATGCATAGGCAAAATACAGATTACGTCACCCCCTGTGTGCATGCTGAACCTTTTGCTCTAAACATTAACATAAATAGCAACATGGTTTTTATCGTGATCATGTACCATTTTAATAACGCAGCCCGGAAAAATAACTCGTAATGCACTATCGGGATTCAGTCGCCAGTTACATTTCTTCTAGATCTAAATTATTTGGTAATACTATTTATAAAAATAAAAATTAATTAAAATAAAATAATACATTATAATAATATGCAAATATATTATGGATTAAAAGTTATGCACATAAACACGGTTTTTATCATTCGTTTTTCTTTTGCATCTATTCTGAATGCTGATGAGCTAAGTTAATTTAACCGGTTTCCACCAGTAGCACTCTAACTTGTATCACATTGTTTGTAGGTTGGTTGTACAGTGAAGAGCAACAGTTACATCAGATCCCAGCAGATGATGATGATGATGATTGATTATTGATAACTTTATCAGATTAAGTTGAAAGTAAAAATAAAAACATCACTGTAAAACAACACAAAATTGAGCTTTCGTTGTAAAAGACCTTCAGAAAATTAAAAAAAAATCAAACTGAAATATCATAGATGAAATCACACATTGATTTGTATAACACTGACATCATTCGCTCTCTTTCTCTCTCTCTCTCTCAAACTCTCCCCCCCAAATTATCTTAATAATATCTAGCTACTACTTTTATTAATAAAATTGACACGATACTATAGCTAATAACCACATGACCACCCAGATTACCTGAACAAAACAGTATTTTTTATGTTAGGCTATTTTGATTGTCTAGAAAAAAATTAAATTGGCTAGTAAAAATTTTAGTTTGGCTAGTAAAATTTTTAAGTTACTAGCCAAAGGCTAGTGGGACTTTTTTTTCATTTTCAGGCCTGCCTAAGGGCTATACATTAACAAAGACCGAACTAACATAAAGACGATGAAAAGCTAAGACGCTCACAGGGCATAAGTCAGGACTGACAAAGCCAAGACTTTCAAAATGAGCCACCATCCAACGAGCTAAAATATTATACAAGACAAGATTTAAATGTATGACGTTAGTCAAGATCAGTCTTAGAGCTAAGATATTAAACAAGATCATTCTTAGAGCTAAGACATTAAACAAGATCAGTCTTAGCGCTAAGACATTAGACAAGATAAGTCTTAGACTAAGACAATTAGATAAGATCAACAAAAATAAGACGTAGACAAGTTCAGCTATTACGTGAGATGATAGACAAAGACCTTCCTGAGAGCTAAGACATTAGACAAAGCAATCCAGAGACAAAAAGCATTACACAAAGTCTGCTGTGTGCTATAATATTAGACAAGGTCATCGTGATACATAAAATGTTGGACAAAGACCATCCTGAGTCATAAAATGTTGGACAAAGACCATCCTGACTGATAAAACAATGGACAAGGTCGACAATGCCATCCTGAGATATAAGATTTTGGACAAAGTCATCCAAAAGCTGTGGCATATTTTATCCATGTGAAGAGCTAAGACATCCATTTACTTTACATGAAGAGCATAGACATCCATTCACTTTACATGAAGAGCATAGACATCCATTCACTTTACATGAAGAGCATAGACATCCATTCACTTTACATGAAGGTAGCATTAGCACCAAGTCACTCTCCACTCTCTTCGCTAAAACCAACAATAGATTCTACGATATTTGCATAATCTGTCTTTTGCCTCCTTTTATGGACGTAATAATGTCTTAGATATTTATTTAATTTATTAACAAATTCAGGTACAGACTGTTCTAGTTATATGTTCTCTTACACTAGTGGTGCTTCTTACACCAGTTACAGAAACAGGAAAATATCACTGTTTATCAAAGTAGTCATATAATTCATAATACTTCAGTAGGTTTTTGTTAATGCTTTATTTTATTTTATTATCTATTGTCGTCCGTTCAGAAGTATTTTTCTCTCTCATTTTCTTCTAACTGAAAAAAGTAGTTGCTCTATTCTTTTTAATCGCACACATTCTTTCTTACACCAGACTTGTGTCATATTCTTTCTTACACCAGGACTTGTGTCATATTCTTTCTACCATCAAAAACTGTGTCATCATATGTTTTCTTACACCAGGATTTATGTCAGTGTCTGGGCGTTCAGAATGTTGATGATGCCGTAAAGATGTGTCTGCTATCAGACCAACTGTCAGACCAAGAATCATACAGGAACGTTACACCACCTGTCCTTGCAAGTCTTCGTGAGTGGTGGCAGGTAGTAGTGCAAGCGTCTGGACCCCATCCTTCAATGACGTCATCACAATATGAGCTACTTCTAGCCAGGTAAGACCAAAGAGACATTGCTATGTTTTCTGGGGGGGGTTGTGTATTGATGTTATCGATGTTTATATTATCTTCTCCAATACAGACCTTTTAGCAAATACAAAGAAACACTTTCATACATTTCTCTATCTATCTATCTATCTATCTATCTATGTCTATTGTTGATTTTAATATAAACACATGTCTTTAAGTATAGATATTTACTTGGAGTGACAGAAAGAAACAGAAACACCCGATCTATAAAGTACAGTAAACCTGTGATCTAAATTAATTTGAAAGACATTTGTGAAATCTCCAGAGCCACGAACAACGATTCTGAACACATGTCCACAGTTTATCTCAGTCAATAAATGTAAACACACTCAAATCTCGTCTCTTGCAGGTTCTGTGGTCCAGCAACAACAGTAAAAATTCACTGTATCACCGCCCCACGCCTGGAATTAAGAACGCGAGGGGAGGCGGTGTCGGAGACTGGAGAGAGAATGGCTGCACTCGTGCTGGTTCCGGAGCAGGTGGAACTTTTAAATCGGTCACCAAGACGTGTTTTCATTAGTGGCCCACCTGGTACAGGTAAAACTGTTGTCTTGATACTGCAGGGCCTCACCTGGCTTCGAAGTGGACACGACGTCCATGTTGTCAGTATGTGGCCTAAAAGTCGTGCAGTGTCCATCGCCATCGAACGTCAACTTCAGGAAACTGTGGGTAAGAAAGCCAAGTCACGTGTACACCGACACCAATGGGACTTAAAAAACATAGGACAAGTAAATGCTCCAGTGAACAATCTGAAATCCGAGAGTAAAGGACGACAACTCTGTGTGTTGGCAGATGAGGCCATCCGTAGCAGGTATTTTCTCATTTAGGATTATGAAATTTGACATTTACAAGGATAACACGTAAACAGCCATGCAACCTTCCATATCAAAACTTATGGTCAATAAATGTAAATATCTGAAAGCAAACAGTTTCAAAGATAGACTAGATGACTATTACAGAAATTGCCTCTAATAGTGTTATGGAAGACACCAGAAATCAATCACAAAAATCTTTACGGACGTTTCTTACATTTATAATTACATTCTATGACCTATTAAACATAGCACACCATAAATTATAATATAGATTAACATAACTTAGTGTGGCGGAGTAAATTTGCTTATCCCTATTTCTAAACTTAATTGTTTTATAAATTGCTAAATTGTCAAAATGACCCGACTTGGGAACTTCTTATGATGGTATTTTTGTGTCAGAGTTGGAGTGAACAACTCAGGTGAGAATATCTTAGAAAATTTGCTGATGCAATCCAAACCAGTTCCAACTGGATGAGCAGTTTTTCTGACTAATAGTCTCACACCTGTTCATAACAAATTCATCCAATGGGGATGGACCAAAAGTTTTTTTTCTTTTGTTGAAGAAGTACTCTATTCTATCACTTCGACTTTGAACATAACTCGAGTCCAGTCCTAAAGGTGATTGTTAGCTTAGGGTAAGTTAACTGACTGATAAATGGCTGACCGCCTAGTCATTTGAAAGTTTGTGTTTTTCTCGCACCAACAAACAACAAAGATTATGCACACTACTATAATATTGCAAGAAGAAAATGTAAAGAAATATGAAATTAAAAGGAATAAATTTTAATTTGCATAATTAGGATATTTATATCCTTACAAACAATAGCATACCGCATAAAATAACATACCGCATAAAATAGCATAGCACATAAAATAGCATACTGCATAAAATAGAATACCGCATAAAACAGCATACCGCATAAAACAGCATAAAATAACATATAACACAATATAACATACCTTAACGTGACACGAACGCCACCCTAGTTATTGGATATTATTATTACTATTGTTAGGAATTATTCATAACTAATTACAAATGAAGGAAATCTTAAATTATGTTATCAATAATTCTCCAGAAGACACCACTCGTCTCTCTCGCTTGGCGGATATGCGAGTGCTGTAAACCTTCTCTCTTCCACAACATTAAAGACAAACATTTACCGTCACATAGTATTTCCGTAGGTGGAAAACTTCTTACTAAAGGAGAAGATAAATCCATTTTAATCTATTTTTAGCGAGCCCCCTTCCACCCACTATCTCTCCAACATACGATTATCAATATGTGAAAGAAGGTCAATAAATTTTAAAATAAATTTATTAAATCAACAATCAAATATACATGTAACAAATACAATCAATAGAGCATTGACATTTACATCTCTTCACAAAAATGTTTGATTAAAACTAGACAATCATTTAATTTATCCTAGCTTAGACATCAGCAGTCCAATGATTATGTGTATATAAATCAAATTCATAGGCATAATTTATCATAGAGAATCATCCTGAATTTCCTTAGCGCTATCAAGCACATCAGGAGCAATGTTCACGAATTTTCATGTATGCTAATCTGCACACCACAAGGAGTATTCAAAATATAATTTTCATGAATACTCGGGACCACACTCAAGCTACCATTTTTCGCCATATAGGCTCTAAAACAGAATTCACTGGAATCAAATGGAATCAAATTATAGCAACACATTACTGATAAGTTCGACGATAACGCTGGATGCACACACTAAGGTCACCAGATAGAGTACAGTTATCACTGTAGCCTGAAGTGGAAACAAAGTGCACTTTTCTCTGCAAAAATCAAATTAAGGCAGCGCTAATTTTCAGGCATATTTCATCTCTCTAACTCCTTTATCTCTTACAAACATTTTCAATTTTCAAAGCGTGCAACATTATTCATTTTCTGATAAATATGCAGCATAAGAAATATAGCATCAATCGAAATTCACAAATATAATGTACAATGAAATGAAATTAGTGAGCATAGAAATAATGATTCAAATACACAAGCATTCTCTAACTCAAATTATAGATCAATATCAAACATATAGGAAATATTCTAAGTCCATTCTTCATTTATCAGTAAGTTATCTTACCATAAGCTAATGATCACCTTCATGACTGGACTTAAGTTATGTTCAAATCAAAATGATTAGAATATAGACTTTCTTCAAGAACTTTCTGTCTATCTCCATTGGATGATTTCATTATGAACAAATGTGAGACTAGTCAGAGAAACTACTCATCTATTTAGAACTGGTTTAGATTACATCAGCAAGTTTCTAGCACATTCTCCATTTGAGTTGTTTACTTCAAAAGTATCATCATAAGCAGTGCCCAAGGTCAGGTCACGTTAACACTAGCAACAAAGATATAATTATTAAGTATAGAACTATGGATAGGCAAATTTACTCCACCATTCATAGTACGTAGCATAACATAAATATAACACATTATAACATATCATAGTACATAGCATAACATAAATATAACACATTATAACATATCATAGTACATAGCATAACATAAATATAACACATTATAACATATCATAGTACGTAGTATAACCTATAACAAAATATAACAAAACATAGTACGTAGCATAACATATAACACAATGTGTATACCATCCCCTAGTTCTTATAACATATAGCACATCATAACAAAGCATAATGTACAACATAACATATAACTCAATACAACATAACATAGTACATAACATAACATATAACTCAATATAATATACCATATTACATAGCATACGCTATAACAAAAACAGAAGATCTTTTTATCACCTATTTTCAATTACAGCAGCAAGGAACTCTTCTCTGAAGTTTGTGAAAGACTGTTTCACCAAATACCCGATGTGTGCCTGTGGGGTGCATCTATGCATAATGATATTAAGCCGCCATTTCTGGAAGAGGTCAGACTTACAACGCCTCTAAGGTCACCGCCAGTCGTCATCAGAGAAGTAATGCAAGCACGCGAAATAAAGGATAAACAAGTTCACGACTACACAATCAGTGACGTCTCTGTCCCAACAGATGGCCCAGAGGTCTGGCAGATTAAGCACCGTGATGGTCAGTTGGGCCACAGAAGTAGATGGTCACGCGACTGTGTAGAGTGCGGACGTCAGGTCGCTGGCATCCTGGTAGAACTCAACGTCGGCATGACAGGTATTACACATGGGCGTCTGAGACTGAGAGTGCAAGCAAACAAAACGAGTTCATAAAGTAATGACGTAAGAATTGCTGCATGGAGGAATGGATCTTTAGAAGTAATGCAACACTAGTTTTCCTAACAAGGAAAAATTAGTTAAAGAAAAACAATATTGCTGCTGTTTTAAAGGTTCTCATAACAAGAAAGAATACAATCAAAAACACCTCTTTCACCCACCCATCCCAACATATTGTTGCTGCTTTACATTTACTCCCAACAAGACATAGTAAAAGAAAATATTGCTGTTATTTGAGCGAGAAATAGTAAAAAAGCAAACAAAATATTGCTGCTGTTTTAAAGGTTCTCTGAGCAAAAAATAGTAACAAAAACAAACAAAATATTGCTGCTATTTTAAAGGGTCTCTTAACAAGAAATAGTAAAAAAAAAAAAAAAGCAACCCATATTCCTTCTATTTTAAAGGGTCTCTTAACAAGAAGTAATATTAAAAAAACCATATTGCTGCTGTTTTACAGGTCGGCCTGGCGGCCCTCCGCCTCTCCATTACCGTGATGTCCTGGTGATATGCTATGGCAACCCGACAGATGACCAAATGGACAGTAGTGGCCGCCTGACTCAAAATGCTATTGATTTTGTCCGGGGACTGCGGGAACGTCACGTGCCTTTGCGCGTGGTGGAAGATGATGAAGATGCTATTCGTGACATGGCGCTTGGTACCAGTGATTTGGTGATCGTGTCAGACTGGAGTTATGTCCAGGGTCTCGAAAGAAAGGTAGTCGTTGTGGAGAACCGAAATATGTCTGACCGACTTTACTTCATGTCTCGCTGTTCATCGCAACTGGTGTTGATTGATCTTACTGAATCTCCTTGACATGAATGATAACTCCAAGACATCTATGACAGGAATGATAACTCCAAGACATCTATGACAGGAATGATAACTCCAAGATATCTATGACAGGAAGATAGCGCATAAATATGGCAGCTAATTTAAGATAGTACTATCCATCTACCCTTCTTGTACTGGGTAGCAAACAAAATCATTTGACTATAACAGTGTTATGGCAGTAAGTGTTGGATTGGTGTTGCATGATGGGTACCTCTGTTATGTCATTTTATTTTAAAGCTGTTTATTGCATTGTTTACTGTGCACAGTGCAGTATTCATTTACACCTAACAGTATTAAACATCCATGATGTTTTACTATTAACTTAGAAATGCTCAAAGACAACAAAAGTACTGTTTGCTATGACAGACTGCATTGCTAATAGCACCAACATCACTTTGATGCCACTTAGTCCTGATATAAATGATACAAAGAAAGGAAAGATTATTTTCAATAAAAGGCTTGAGAAATCATAATACTGACATTTGCTGGCTATAAACACTGAATTATAAAATCCAGGAAATCCCACTAGTACAAAGACGTATAAGTATTCTGTCTGGAAAGAAATACTACAGAAAATAACTTCACTATGGGAGACGCTCATGTGGGTCCAAAAGGCAGTCTAATTTTGATTTCTGTAGCTCATCTATTTACGTGTTCTGACAACTGTTGTCCATATTTTAGTCTACTCTGGTTGTCACTTCTTGCATCCAACCTGAGCATATGCCAGCCAGTGGACGCAGTCCTCTCATACAGACACTAAGACTTTATGTACACTCTCATTGGCTGGAGTGGACGACAAGCTCAAACAGAAATTACATAACTAGCTCAAAGCTTTGTCTACTTAAATTGTCAGAACTGAAAGGCTTCAAGTTTAAATCACTACTTTTATAGCAGTTTGAAGTAATAGAGTTAAAAGTATTATTACTATTCAAATTATTATTAGTAGTAAAGTAGTATTATTGTGATAGGTGAGACACTAACGCTTAACAGCTACTAATCGACCATATCAGAGGATGCATGGTGTTTGCCGCCCATCTTGGTATAGCCTTTTTCACTTGCCTCTTTGAGTTTTATGGTTTTTTTTTGGGGGGGGGCAGAAATCATCTTCATGGAGTGCCTTGACAAATGGGATCAAGAGGTGCCATGTTGTTTCAAATCGTGTGCACTGTATGAGTAAACATTGTCAGTGCTAATGTATAGTGCTCTTTTAATGTGCATATTTAAATCATTCATTACTATTTTATGCACTTATTAATTACCTTAGACATTTGTATGTTTAGATAGGAAATAGGTTTTAGTTTATATTTATATATTTTTGTATGATAGCTTATTTTATTTGGGGGTGGGTATTTTAGGATTTATTTATGAGAGAAGGGTTTTTACATGGCACACAAATATAGTTATTTAATTTATTTTGTACTTTATCTTTTAAATTATATGTTAGGAAAGATTTGTATTTAAAGAGTATTTAGTGTAGTTTCCTTAGATAGTAAACACATAATATAAATCTAAGTAGTTTAAGAGTAATTCATATCAAAACGGAAGTATGAAACCACAGAAAAGTCTATTAGCACCGGTTTTAATTGTCTGTGTCTGAGTTGTCTTCAGGGGCTCTCTTTGAAGCCTGCATCTTCAGGATATATTGGTGTGCTAGTGGTGTGTTTGAGTGTCTGAAACAGCAGAGTTCTACATGAAATGAATAAAGAATGTGAGAAACTGATAGAAATTTTGATTCCATCCTCCTTTACTGTTGCTGCCCGCTGGTGTGATAGATTTGAACCTACCCCATCACATTATGAAATAAGATATTTTAATCTTTTAATACTTAATAAAAGCATGAGGAGATGGGCAGACAAGCCACAACTGCTTCTTAAAATTTTCTTCATATTACGTCAGGGCTTTAAGTGCTATCAGTACGTAAACACTCAGCAATGGAAGAAAGTTTTCTTCACATTACGTCAGAGCTTTAAGTGCTATCAATACGTAAAACTCAACAATGGATGAAAGAAAATAACTTTGTTTATTATACACTGCTCAGGTTTTTTGAAAGTTACAAATTTCCTACTTCATGCATATTTTTATTAAAGTTACGAATTTCCTACTTCATGCATATTTTTATTAAAGTTACGAATTTCCTACTTCATGCATATTTTTATTAAAATTACGAATTTCCTACTTCATGCATACTTTTTTGAAAATTAGAATTTCATGCGTTGTACATACATTTTTTTTGTTTTGCATGCAATGTCAGTACTCGAATCCAGCTGGCGTTGTGACTTGGCCCGAGTGGGCAGAAGAGCGTAAAGTGATAAAGTATTGGTATTTTCCCTAACTAGCATTATAATTCAACAACTTACAAATCGTTTGGAGCTTGGACGAGGATAAATTGTAGTTCCGGGCAATCTGTACGGGTTTGAAGAGCCGAGATGTTCAGATAAAGATTCGCCAGCGATCGATCGACTGTGACGTCATCAATCCCTAATTTGTATGATTTTTGGAATGAAGAACATAGATGGAGCAGAAGTTTTATTTTTATTTTATGCGGTTTTCTTTCATAATTAGTTATGCACGTCATGCGAGTACTGGAAATATGTAAGTACAATGGTTAGGATTCAGGAAAGACCACTCTTCATAATTTCTTCAGTAAACTAACATTTGTTTATTACTGCTATACAAAATCATCAGTATAGGTCTGTATCATCAGTATCTGTCGTTAAAAAGAAATAAATTTCTTCTTGTCGATACATTATTTGACGAATTCTTTTATGTTTAAGTTTGAACATAGGGGACACAACCTTGCAAACAATGCGTTCGCACTGAGTTTCCTTGTTTAATTTATTTGTGAGTGCATGTTAGGTTATTTTCATTCCCTTGTTTTCGATTTCCTTTGCTTTGCTTTGCTGGTACGGAACCTTTCTTTTTGTGCGTGTGGTAATTTTTTTTTTGTTTTGATTAATTGGTTGGTTAGTTCATTCATTGATCAGTTGGCTGGTTGGATGACTTGTAAAATTACTTACTTGCTTGACTAGCTTGTTGGTTGACTGACAGGTTTTAGGAAGTGCTTCCAGTAGAAGACAATTACGCGCAGCAGTATCATCGTTTACATATAGGACCACTTTGTTACGTCATCGCTTACATACAAGATAATTTGCTACGTCATCGCTTATGTACAGGACCACTTTGCTATCTCATAATTAACGTACAAGACTACATTTGTTACGTCACTATCTACATATAGCACCACGTTGTTACGTCATCGTTTGTGTACAAGACCACTTTGTTACGTCATCATTGGCGTACATGGCCACGTTGTTTGGTCATCCTTAAGTTTGTTAATAGCATGGAATACCACTTCTGTTTAAATATGGCTTTAAAAGTTCAACAGTCATATTTATCGCTATGCAACTTTTAAGTACTTTTTCATCAAGTGTTAGTGGTGTTTGTCTTTTGAGGCGGCGTTGTTGCCTTACCTTGCTTACGCTCCTCTCCCCTTCTCTACCCCACACCCACACCCAAATAAAATAAAAGCATTATTCAATCATAGTAACGCGCGCGAGCGGATGAATACGTACACTCGACGGTGAACTCTGACCCACTGTTGCATGTCGTACCCACGCGCGAACCCTGTCAGTACGGCAAGAGTCACCGACTTGCTAACGGGCACTCTTGACTACTGATTACTGATTAGGGACCGCAGCACAGCAACAGCTTGCAGCAGGTTGCGACAGAACAAGGGGTGAAGAAAAAGCAGTGTAGGCTTTGTTCTGCACGTGCGACAGGGGTCGTCCTTGGATATGATGACGTGCAACAGGTAAGAGGTACGGGTGTGCGAGCTGTCAGGAGTGTGGCAGAAGTGGATATTGTAGAGGTTCTCCTTACCTTCGCATTCCCCCGAAGTCTAGCTTCGACTGTGTAGACTTTTGTTAAACTGCAGTGTACAGGTTGTACGTACGTTTCGGTCGTCTTGTTTACGCACCGTTAGCGACGAACGACAATGGCGTGGCTTGTATTACACTTTTTAATACGTCAAATGGTCATGCGCACTTTTGCTGGAGCTTTTCATAGCCAGTTTCTGTATAATTTTAATGTTCTTTACATTGTGATGTGGGGGGGGGGGGGTGCGTGCGTGCGTGTGTAGACATGGCTTTTTGGTGTGTTTATATTTAAATCTTTACTGTATTATTGTTTGCACTCTATTTAAATATACATCTTTACAGTTCTTTATAGTCTGAGTTCATATATGTGTGTGTGCGTGCGTGCGTGCGCGCGTGTTAGTGTGTGTGGTAACTCTTGATGGTGGATGATTGGCTGATGAAGATGAATATATCACAACAACATTCACGCAGGTTTCCATTAGATAACGATAGTTCATTTTACTATAAACGACATCTAAACTGACGGAATCAGGGCAATAAAAGTAGATAAACGCAATTGATGTCCAGCACAAGGCACGAGGGATGCATACCATCCCAAGTCCATCATTGCATGTAAAAGTCAACCACAATAATAAGTCATACGTCTAAACAATAACTAGTCTACGTGTTCAACATACGTCGCATTTTTTTTCTCTTTTTGTTCTTCCTTTGCTAGAGAGGCTAGGTCCAGCCCAGTCCTAACCTTAATTGTCTCAATGGTTTTAAGGCCAATGGCTTCTCCGATTCTTCTCTCCTCGCCCTCATTTGTCACCCCTTTCGCTGCCAAGGCTCTGGGTATTTACCCTTCTCTTTGAAGCGGATGAGAGGGGGTATTATCGCTGATTGTATGTGTGCGTGCGCGTTTGTGTGTGTCGCGTTTTAATTGCATACTGATAATAAGGGTTGAAAGATTAACCTCAAATTCTCTCTCTCACACTACTTGAATGAATGCGTGTGGTTGCACAAATTCGTGCAAGATTTATCTACTTTAATGCTCTGTGTTGGAGTGTAAGATTTATCTACTTTAATGCTCTGTGTTGGAGTGTAAGATTTATCTACTTTAATGCTCTGTGTTGGAGTGTAAGATTTATCTACTTTAATGCTCTGTGTTGGAGTGTAAGATTTATCTACTTTAATGCTCTGTGTTGGAGTGTAAGATTTATCTACTTTAATGCTCTGTGTTGGAGTGTAAGATTTATCTACTTTAATGCTCTGTTTATGAGTGACTATGTACAATATTTACGGACTTCGGACAAACCGGCTTAACCAGTAACGATAACTCTGCATGATGTTAGATTGTGCACTTCCGGAGTGTGTCAATCAACAAATGCCCATAGACCGTACTTTGACTATTGTCAGTAAGCAGACAGTGATCACGTGATCCGTTTTTCGTACGAGGTGAACATTAAGGATGTTGCGTTTTGTAATTTATTTTAAAACGGTGAAATTTTAAAATGTTAAATAAGTTCTTTGCCAAGGATTTAGGCCTATTGACTATAGACTATTGAAAATATATGATTAAGATTGATTTGTGCACACCATTCGAAATTAGCCTTAAAATATCACCTCGTGCTAAATATGAATTTCTTTGTTGTAACGATATTTCTGATTGGTTTAACTGCATTATTTTTTCTGATTGGTTTAGCTTTTATTTTATGTCCTTTTTGCTGATCTCCCTTTTGTATGCAGAGTATGCTGCTACATGTTCACAACCCGTGTATTGAAAATTATGCTTTAGTAATCTCTTTCTGACGTCACACGGAAGATAATGGAAGTGTCGGTTAGTGCTGGTAGGTTAAGACATTTTAATTTCCGGCTTGCCTTGAGAGATTTTGTATTGGTGGAGATGGAGAGAAAAAAAAATGGAAGGTAAGACAACTGTAACTATTATAAGTTGTCTCAGTGTTATCTTTGTTCAGTAATTGCAGTTAACTGTGCCTAATGGATGTATCAAGTCGTGCCCATGAGCTAGAGTTGGCTATGAATCAGCGGATATAATTAGCTGTGTGCTACAGATGTAGTTATCAGTGGTGGATACGATTAACTGTGAGTAATTTAGTTATCTGTGTATGGTGGATACAGTAAACTGTGCCTAATAGACTTGGTTAGCTTGTGTGTGGTGAAGAGAACTGGGATTAATAGCTGTGTGTGGTAGGTACAATTAGCGGTAAGTAATATATATATATATATGATTACTTGCGTGTGGTGGGTACAGTTAGCACACATTTAATTCACACACACACACCTCAAAAAAAAAAAAAAAGACTATTAGGTGTGGTGAATAATTTTAGCTGTGGTGAATAGTTTTAGCTGTGGTGAATAATTTTAGCTGTGGTGAATAGTTTTAGCTGTGGTGAATATATGCAGTAGATACTTTCGTCATGCGTGGTAGAAACAGTTGCCTATTTTTCTGGTGTACATAGCAACTAAGACATTCGCAAGAAAAAGTTCAATGTTCTTTGTGCAATCTACTGCTAGTCTGTTAAGAAAACTCTGCCCTAAGTTGTGCATCTTTTACTTCGTGCCTAATATAACCTTACCTGAAATACCCGATAACCTCTTGTGCGATAACCCATGACCTATTGGCAAAATGCCAAGTCGAAGACAATACGGCTCAATCACGTTTGTCAATCATAAATCTCGTTGTGAAAAGACTCGCCTCCTTTCAACCACTCCACTGCTGATAGTTGCAGCACTGGCAACACTGCATTGCACCCTACTTGTGGTGAATTTGGGTCAACGAGCGCAATATCGTGTTTAATTTAGGTCAAGTTTGCTCGCTACAGTGGGTGGTGGAGAACAATTTACAAGCAGGTTTATCGCATAGCAGTTTTAAAAACGGGCAAAACCACTTTTTCTCTTTGTTTTCGAGACTGCGAATGACGCGTCATCGATACCCGCCCGTAGATGCAGACAAATGGGGGGTTATATTCTGACTTGGTAATTGCTGTCGCTATCGGCACTGGAAAGAAAGTAATACCTCATTTAAAAAACGGGTTTCTGTTAACAGCAGAACGCAGGAGACCGAAGAGGTACGATAAATTTGATGTTTGGTTTTTATTTAATTTTCTCATCACAAAACCCGGACCGTTAACGAAACGTATAAATATTCAGACATAATTCTTCACTTATTTTAATCTATGTCACACATACACACACGCGCGCGAATGCATAGACATTCAAATTAGAATTTGCTGCCTACGGATAATCAGTAAAACACACACACACACACACACGTATTTAAACAATAATGCACAAGAACACACAAATAGAATACACAAATGTGTAACGATAGAAACACCTTTGTTTGTGATAGTCACAATGCACTACAAACACCTTTGTTTGTGATAGTCACAATGCACTACAAACACCTTTGTTTGTGATAGTCACATGCACGCGAAAGCGGCGGAAGCCGGAAGCGTTCCCCACATTCAACAAAGTCACATGCACTACAACACAAACATTGACTTGGAGTTCGACACCTTGTAATCATGTGTGCATGTGTAGCTTATGGCACAAATTTTCCATTGAAACGCACAGATAAGCTTACGTACAAACACTTAGTCTACACATGGCCACAGATAAGATTACGTACAAACACTTAGTCTATGCATGGTCACAGATAAGATTACGTTCAAACACTTAGTCTACGCTTAAAGCACATTTACTATTACAACGATCAGGTGAAATATTCTCATGTCTTGGTGAGGGATGCTTTGTACAGAGTTGGTAGCCTACTCTTCAAATACAGATGTTGCAATTATTTACACACACACACACACACACATTGGATACTGTCAAACAGCTGTAACCGTGGAAAGAACATCTTCCCAGGTAGAGTAGCTGAACGATTGACTGTTTGGTGTGGGATGAATAGAAAGCAAGTCACTCCTAGTATAAACTGGTAATGATGTCTAATAGCCTTGACCCTAGAAATGGACCAAATCAGAGTCCAAGCTTGGGTATGCATGTACTCTAAAAATTGGGACTGTTGCTCTAACACAAAATAGTAAAACAAAACCCGTACAGTCCAAAGCAAAGAGCTTAAAGTGACTTAGACTCGCTCGACAATTGTTAAAAATAATTCTTTCACTCCTGGTGCACGCGCATCTCCCTCCTGTTTATTATAGTTTGGGGGGGGGGGAGGTTGGTGCTGGTGGAGATGCACTGAAGTTATAACAGATCATAACGATCACATATTAAACTTTCAAGGCGAACAATGCCCACAGTTAAATCTTTAGAGTCAGAGTTTCAACTAAGTGACCTTCATTAGAATACTGCTAACTAGGGCAAGCGCAGCCGGTAGTGAGAGTACGGCGGTAGGCTTTTGTGACATTAGAACAATTAAATGTTTATCTGAATGGCTGGTGACAAGTTCATATCAAGGCCTGTAAGACAAAGAGGGGTGTGTAATGAAGCGCGACCTAACAAAGGGCAGATAATAAACACTGCCGAAACAGATTGTAACTCGCTAACTCAGAGAGAAAGGGCGTAATTATTCATGTTGTTATTCCGTTACTTCTCACCTATTTGAGCGTGCATTCATAGTTGTTCTCGCCTTTTTAGGCGCTCAGGCAGGGGCTTCGCTCCCCTCGCTTGTCTCTGGGTGGGGCCATCTTGTGTCTTCCGTCATATCACGTCCTGGGTTGCTGTTGTTTTAAAATTAATTGTTGCTTTTGTTGTGTTGCTTTCTTATTTTGATTTCTTTTTTAAGCCCTGTCATTGAATTTGTCTTGGTGTTTACTTGGCTTTTCTTCTTCTACTTTTTTGCATGGTCTTTCTCATGGCTTGGTGACTGGTTTTTCGAATTAAGTTTGGTATTAGGTAAAATCCGGTTCTCTTCAAAGGCTCTGCTCCTCCTTCTTCATTTTTTTTTTTTTTTTTTTTTTTTGGGTTTGTTTTGTAAATCTCTTTAAATCTCCTATTGAAGTTTGTGTGGAAAAGTAATTGGTTTTGCATTGCATATCTCTTTAAATCTACTATTGAAGTTTGTGTGGAAAAGTAATTGGTTTTGCATTGCATATCTCTTTAAATCTACTATTGAAGTTTGTGTGGAAAAGTAATTGGTTTTGCATTGCATATCTCTTTAAATCTCCTATTGAAGTTTGTGTGGAAAAGTAATTGGTTTTGCATTGTATATCTCTTTAAATCTCCTATTGAAGTTTGTGTGGAAAAGTAATTGGTTTTGCATTGCATATCTCTTTAAATCTCCTATTGAAGTTTGTGTGGAAAAGTAATTGGTTTTGCATTGTATATCTTTTTAAATCTCCTATTGAAGTTTGTGTGGAAAAGTAATTGGTTTTGCATTGTATATCTCTTTAAATCTCCTATTGAAGTTTGTGTGGAAAAGTAATTGGTTTTGCATTGCATATCTCTTTAAATCTCCTATTGAAGTTTGTGTGGAAAAGTAATTGGTTTTGCATTGTATATCTCTTTAAATCTCCTATTGAAGTTTGTGTGGAAAAGTAATTGGTTTTGCATTGTATATCTCTTTAAATCTCCTATTGAAGTTTGTGTGGAAAAGTAATTGGTTTTGCATTGCATATCTCTTTAAATCTCCTATTGAAGTTTGTGTGGAAAAGTAATTGGTTTTGCATTGTATATCTCTTTAAATCTCCTATTGAAGTTTGTGTGGAAAAGTAATTGGTTTTGCATTGTATATCTCTTTAAATCTCCTATTGATGTTTGTGTGGAAAAGTAATTGGTTTTGCATTGCATATCTCTTTCAAACTGGACAGCTGACAGGCGCCATTCTAACGAATTGTTAAGGAGAAAAAATGTTATAGATGCGTGTGTAGCTATAAATTTGTGTGTGTGTGTGTGTGTGTGGATCATTTTAATTTCGTCACGCACTGATTATTTCCAATAAAGTATTTATATAATTAGGTATATCTGTATCTGAATTCTTTGCACTACTCTGCACTTAATCCACCAGACCGCACAATATTCACTTGTTACAGACCGCACAGTGTTCATGTGTATCAGACTGCACAGTGTTCACTTATATCAGACCGCACAGTGTTCACTTGTAACAGACCACATAGTGTTCACATGTAATAGACCGCACAATGTTCACTTGTAACAGACCTCGCAATATTCACTTATAACAGACCGCACCGTGTTCACTTGTAACAGACCGCAAAGTAGCTTGCTTCGAAGTAGGTAACGATGCTGCAATAGACCGTCTCAGCTGAAGTTTCTGACGCTGTCGTGGATGTTTGTTTTGGAGGTGGTAAGTAAGCTGAAGTTTCTGACGCTGTCATGGATGTTTGTTTTGGAGGTGGTAAGCAAGCGAGGTGTTAGAACCATGGTAGGCCAACGATTTATCACAATGAACGCAATAAACATCTTCATCATTTTCACTAGTTCCATCAGTCAATACTTTAAAACCAAAATGTTCATGTAATCGTCCGGAAATTTGTTTATATTTCTCCGCTGCCATGTTGTTACTTTTAGACTTCCGGTTCATTTGTATGGGAGAAAAGGTTTCGATTGATTGTTAATAAAAATTAACGATTAATCGATAATTTCGGTAGCCCTACAAAATTATAAAATCTTTGGTTTCGAAGTATTTATCAACAACAAAATGAGTGAGAAAGATGGTAAAATAAATTTACAGAAAGGAAAATTAAAAACAAATACTCTCTTACGTCTTAGAAATTCGTTGAATAAAAGGCAGTTCAGTTTTGAAGAGTTTTCTCTTACCATTCCCACCCCTGGGACTTCCAATTGCGCGAGTATATTTTATATAGAATCTGTATAATTTATTCATATAATTTTTCGTTTTAATTACGATCCTAGTTTTGAACCCTTGAGAAGTAAGAAAAACTATAAGTGTAAAATTGTTTTATTTTAAATTGGTTTCAGTAAGTCATTTGAAAACTACATGTAAACAGAATTTGTCTCAAATCTTTGTATGTATGCTAACAGATTAATTATGATAGTCATTGATACCAAGTGAAGTTTAATCGATTATCAGTAAACAGCAATGGAAACTTCGTAAGGAAACGAATCGTGACCCAGTCAGCAAGACTTGACACACATACTATGAATACTTTCTCAGAAAAAATAAAATTACAATTTTAAAATAATATAATGCATGTACTAATGAGTTAACCACTGAAGAAATTCGCCATTAATGAATTAAAAGTTCCACCAACAAAGCAATCAATGCGCGAAAAATCAACGAATTAATCATTATTATTTTGACTTTTTACGCTTCAGCAAAGAGAAAAGAACGACAACTCTTTCTTACTAGCGACTGAGAGGAGCCTTCACTTGATTGCAACCCCTGACTTTTGAAATGGCTGCCCAAGTGGTTCTTGCCTCATTCCAGGTCAGTCTATGATAATTACATCGATTACAATCGAGTTTTACTGAGTGCCCTAAAGCGCAAATAGTCTAATCCAAACACACCTACCAACTACAATGAACACACTTACAGACACATGACATAATTACGCGTATGCAAGTTGACTTACACGCTCTCGGTGCTGTATTCAGGCAGCACTTCTGTTTGTTGGTTGTTTGAGGACGACGAATTAGTTTCATATAAAACTTTTGACTTGCTATTACCATAGAAACGGGGGAGACAATCCTGTAAGACTGCGCCAAGAAAACTCTTTCCGAGAAACATTATAGGGTTTCAATGGGTTTCAATTCTTTGTTTCGGTTTTTGTTTTGGTGTGGTGTGGTTTTCTTCAAGGACAAATAAACAGTTAACTGAAGACATCTTGTAGGTCTAGATTGCGTGATCTTGTTATTATTAGTACATGCGAATAAGACCATTTTGTAAAAGGAATTCCAAGTGTTAAACTGAATGTTAAGCTAATAGTCCTAGTCTCTATGTTTCTAGGTTAGGTGTCTATAAATAACTTTGACCTGTGTGTGGTTGCCTTGAACTCTAAAACAATAATTAAACAATAGCGCTAGTCTCTATATTTCTATGTTAGGTGTCTATAAATAACTTTGACCTGTGTGTGGTTGCCTTGAACTCTAAAACAATAATTAAACAATAGCGCTAGTCTCTATATTTCTAGGTTAGGTGTCTATAAATAACTTTGACCTGTGTGTGGTTGCCTTGAACTCTAAAACAATAATTAAACAATAGCGCTAGTCTCTATATTTCTAGGTTAGGTGTCTATAAATAACTTTGACCTGTGTGTGGTTGCCTTGAACTGTAAAACAATAATCAAACAATAGCGCTAGTCTCTATATTTCTAGGTTAGGTGTCTATAAATAACTTTGACCTGTGTGTGGTTGCCTTGAACTCTAAAACAATAATCAAACTCTAGCGCAGCAAGGCACTAGAGTGGATAAAAGGAGAAGACGATGACATGTCAGTGTAACTCTCGGTGTGCAGTCATAGTAGTATTGAGTATTTCGTTGTTTTTTGTACACACACACATACACACTTGCACACATACACATGCACTCACTTGCACATACTTATGTACATACATTTACACATAAACCCTAAATTAAATATACGCACATACAGACATATACAAACATGCAAACACACATACGTACACGCAAACACACATTTTTATTATATTCAATGAACACAAAAGACCCTAACATAAATACATTGCAGGGCCAGCCATATTTGTGCCATGGCTATAAATAGAAAGTTTAAAGAAAACCTCTCACTAATAACATAGATACACGATCGTTATCTTTTGCACATTTGTCATAGAAACTACAAATGTCGTCAGGGGATGGGTAGTTGAACATTGTTTTGCGGCAGTGATAGATAGTACAGCATACGGAAATTCTTATTAAACTGATTAAAGTTCACTCTAACACGATGAATTGCTGATATGAAATCATGAAGCATAGTTTCAAACGAAGTCCCCCCCAAAAAAAACCCAAAAAAAATCACAAAACAAAAGAATATTACGCCATCTCATTATCTCCCTTTCATTTATTTAAGTGGTAAACACAATGATCATTGTTTTTGATATATATGGAAAGAAAATGAAAGACAGGAAGAAAGAAACCCCAATAAATAATTGCCTGTACTTTATTGAAATGACGTACATTTAAATGTAATATAAAGTAATAATTGTTGCTTCCCTTGTTTCACTCTAGCTCTCGAGTTCCAGTGAGAGCAAAATGTCGCAAAAAGCCGCCAATGCTTACTGGCTGCAAAGTGTTCAGCAATGGTATCCTCAGCTGCACACGCGCACACACTTCTTACCTCCCTTACATTTCAATCGCGACCCACGCTACATCGAGACAGTGGCGGGCCAACCCGTGATGGCGCCACGAAAAGCAGAAGGAAAGGAAGAACAGCCGCTTTCGTCTGTCAAGTCATCTGCACCAAAATCTCAGTCCATATTGGAGCGCTTTAATCAATCTCTGACGGTAAACGGGTTTTACTTGATGTAAGACGTGTCCACATGTTACTAAAGGAATTCTTAGCATATGCGTATTATTTAATCGCGTTAACTTTCCGGTATGTGTCATCATGAACTTATTATGGGCATCTTATTATAGGCTATAAATCAGAATGAAATTAGATTTCTGGTACAAAGTAGTTCAGTAGGTTTAAGAGACCTTCCATAGATTTCTTTTCACTTTAAGTTTTCTCTATTCAATAAATATTTTAAGATCTCAAGGTTTTATGTATTCTCTATCCAATAAATCTTTTAAGATCTCAAGGTTTTATGTTTCTCTATTCAATAAATCTTAACTTTTAAGATCTCAAGGTTTTATGTTTTCTCTATTCAATAAATCTTAACTTTTAAGATCTCAAGGTTTTATGTTTCTCTATTCAATAAATCTTAACTTTTAAGATCTCAAGGTTTTATGTTTTCTCTAGCCAATAAATCTTAACTTTTAAGATCTTAAAGTTTTATGTTTCTCTAATCAATAAATCTTAACTTTTAAGATCTCAAGGTTTTATGTTTTCTCTATCCAATAAATCTTAACTTTTAAGATCTCAAGGTTTTATGTTTTCTCTATCCAATAAATCTTAACTTTTAAGATCTCAAGGTTTTATGTTTCTCTAATCAGTAAATCTTAACTTTTAAGATCTCAAGGTTTTATGTTTTCTCTAGCCAATAAATCTTAACTTTTAAGATTTCAAGGTTTTATGTTTTCTCTAGCCAATAAATCTTAACTTTTAAGATCTCAAGGTTTTATGTTTTCTCTAATCAGTAAATCTTAACTTTTAAGATCTCAAGGTTTTATGTTTTCTCTAGCCAATAAATCTTAACTTTTAAGATTTCAAGGTTTTATGTTTTCTCTAGCCAATAAATCTTAACTTTTAAGATCTCAAGGTTTTATGTTTTCTCTAATCAGTAAATCTTAACTTTTAAGATCTCAAGGTTTTATGTTTTCTCTAGCCAATAAATCTTAACTTTTAAGATTTCAAGGTTTTATGTTTTCTCTAGCCAATAAATCTTAACTTTTAAGATCTCAAGGTTTTATGTTTTCTCTAATCAATAAATCTTAACTTTTAAGATCTCAAGATCTTATTGTGATGAGTGGTGTAAGTAGTAATGCAGTGGATCACCACAAGATGCAAGATGAAACGATGATGATGGAGGACAATACGTCACATGCTTGATGACAGCCAGAACAAGAGGTGGACACGCAACATCTACGTGTTCACGTGAGAGCCAGAACAAGAGATGGACACGCAACATCTACGTGTTCACATGAGAGTCAGAACAAGAGATGGACACGCAACATCTACGTTTTCACATGAGAGCTTTATTCATGACGACAGACACAACTTCTCCTCATAGCTACACGGTTCTCTGTGCCTCTGTACACATTTTGACACACTCGAGAAAAGACACACACACACTCTCTACTATGCCTTATATGCCAAACCCTTGGAACTCTAAGTTACCCCCACCCCCTTTGCCGGCCACATGGACTGCACGTTTAAACGTCCTTATGCTTTCCTACTTTTGTTTATTTATAATTTACTTCAAAACTACTTAGAGTTATATTGTGCTTAAAAGGGGACTACATTAATTACTCTTTAAATACAATTCTTTCCTAATGTATAATTTACTTCAAAACTACTTAGAGTTATATTGTGCTTAAAAGGGGACTACATTAATTACTCTTTAAATACAATTCTTTCCTAATGTATAATTTATTTCGAAACTACTTAGAGTTATATTGTGCTTATAGTATCAACAGAAACTCCATTAATTACTCTTTAAACACAATTCTTTTTTAATGTATAATTTAAAAGATAAAGCACAAAATAAATTAAATAGCTATATTCATATGCCATGCAAAAACCATTCTCACATGAATAAATCTTAAAATACACAAAGATAATAATATAAACTAACACACAAAAAGTACATAAATACAAACTAAAACCTATTTGCTATCTAAATATATAAACGTCAACTTCAGTTCATAACTACGTAAAACATTGTACAGCAATAAAAGCATGTACTCTAACACAGCATAACAGCAATTTCATGTGCAGCCTACAAAACCAGTGACCCATGACCTAATTTGCCCACAGTGACTGGCTAAGGGCGTAAATATGAAACAGAGCGCTGTACACGCACACAGTGACTGGCTAAGGGCGTAAATATGAAACAGAGCGCTGTACACGCACACAGTGACTGGCTAAGGGCGTAAATATGAAACAGAGCGCTGTACACGCACACAGTGACTGGCTAAGGGCGTAAATATGAAACAGAGCGCTGTACACGCACACAGTGACTGGCTAAGGGCGTAAATATGAAACAAAGCGCTGTACACGCACACAGTGACTGGCTAAGGGCGTAAATATGAAACAGAGCGCTCTACACGCACACACAGTAAGACAGCCTTCAAGGGTCAAGGTTACCGTGATGCGTGAGATTGGGTATGAGTGAAATGGAGACAGTAGTAAAGCCCTCAAAGTGATACTCGGGCTGACACAGCCAGTCCCACACTCTTGTCTTACACTCGACACAGCAAAATCACTGATAATATTGTTGATGGCCATTAAACCCAGTCTTCTTTAATATTTTTAACTTTTAATTTTTATACCTTCATGAAAACGTTGGAATGCAAAAAACCCAAAAGTTGTGCAGGTGGCGCTGCACTTTGCGTTAATGCTGTCCAAACCTGTTGCTTGGTACATTATAGCTGTCGGCCTTAATATAAGCGAGCCAATTATTCACTGTTCTATATTTGATTATAACCACGTAAACACACACACATACACACTACATACACGTTCAAACCACCCTGCACGCATACACTCTCACACCCTCACACACACACACACACACACACACACACACACACACACACACACACACACACTCATAAATTTAATAATAACTCCAGAACAGAAATATTAAACTTGACGTGAGTAATCTGCTAACGTCTAACACAACAGCGAGTTATTCATCTGAATTGTAAGCCTGCAGAGCTATTCTGTTTCAGGCAAAGCTTCCCTCTCTTAATTCATCTTACACCTTGAGACACAGCCAGCTCGGGAAGCCGTGCTCACCAGAATCAAGTCCAGAAAATGGCGTCAGCGACAACAGCGCCCTACAGCGAGTTTTGCACAGTCTGCGTGCAATGGCGGACCACAGCCAGCCTAAAGAGGTCATGATGGTCTTGTCTCAGCTCCAGTTCGGAAAGTTCCTTGGGAAGCCATCTTACGCAGCAGCGAATGCATTTCACCCACAACCCATGGCCTTGAGCAGCGAATATCAGCAGGACGATTGTGATGTGCTGATCATGCACAATAAACGCGGCCTGTTCACAGTAGAAGTCAACTGTGTCGGGACAAATTTTGGCCAGTTGACGACTACTCAAAAGAAGCACGCTCTCATTACGAAGGAACTTAAAAATGCGGTGAGCCAACTGAACAAGGCTGAGGTTGTGCTTAGGTATCTCGTGTCGGACCTCGATGACGTCAGCGTCTGCAAAATCGTCGCTCTGCCAAATGTTAGACGCAAACGTTTGCTGAAGGCACTGACCAGTGATCTGCAGACTGCTCAGGTCAGTGCTTTGAACAAAATGGTTCGTGATAAACGTATTGTAAGGTTAACTCTTTTCCCGCTGTTCAAAATGACGTAATGATGACAATGCTGATTAATAAGTGCTCAGGGTTAACTGAATATTAAGACTGTGCTGCCACTTCTTAGTGCGTACATCGAAACGTTATGACTCCATTTATATTGCTTACATCAGGATAGATACACTGTAAACATATGGTGATTTATCTGTTACTCATTTTTTATTTAACCTGTTCTTTTTCGAATGGTGTCTGAAAAATAATTTTTCTTTGCATATAAAACAGTTCTTTTTATTTTAAGATAGACCTTCGCTTGTGAAGAAATAAACAAACCTGTTGCGCCAACGCCACCTAGTTAATGGTTATGATTATTATTAATTAATTAATCGTCCATAACTAATTGCAAGTGATGAGAATCGTAATTTATGTTATTAATAATTCTCCAGCAGACACCACTCGTCTCTCTCACTTGGTGGATAAGTAGGCGTTGTAAATGTTTTCTTTCTTCCACAACATTAAAGACAAACATTTACTGTCACACAGTATTTCCATATGGGGGAAACAACTTATTAAAGGAGAAGACAAATCCGTCTTTAATCTATATTTATCAAGCCTCTATCCACCCACTTTCTGTTCCAACATAAGGTTATCAATAAAAATAAATTTATGTGGTATAGTTTTAAGGTGTCAAAGTATATTTTGTGTGGTTTAGTTTTAAGGTGTCAAAGTATATTTTGTGTGGTTTAGTTTTAAGATTCCAAAACATACATTGTGTTGTGTAGTTTTAAGTTGTCAAGACAATTACTTACATGGTTTATGCACGGGAAATTGCTTTTATTTTTTGTCAACCATCACTTAGTCTTTCAGGGCATCTTACTATTCGTTTTTGTTCTGCAGGAACTTTGCCAATGCTTGGGAACCAAAGATCTCACATTAGCAGCAGACTTGTGCTTGTGCAAAGACTTGCTGCCACATGAAGCCATGCCCTGGGATGTCCCTGTCCAAGTCAAGGACGAATTAATCAAGTGGTGGCGACGATGCACTTCTGCAATGGCAGCTCATAAAGAAATTACGCCATCTACATACGGGCAACTTGTGGCCAGGTTAGCAGGTGTCGGGTTAAGAGTGTGGAGGAGAGGGAATTAGGATATGGTATGGCTGGATTTTTTACGTTTTATAATTTAATACATAAGGAAGTGATTCTTACTTTTCAAGGAGATTTCTGGTACTGAAATTAGATACAATTAAAACATTCAATATATTTAATCGAATTTTTTATTAATAAAAGAAAATTGATCCAATTTCGAAAACCTGCATTAAACTTTCTATGGCAATAGTCCCAACTGTAAAAAAAAAGGATAAAATAGTTTTAAAACACTTTCAGTTAATTTAAATACTGTTCACCATTCATTCAATATATTTAATCACAGAGGAAGGCAGTAACTAAAGTCAGCAAAATCATATGTGTGTGTGTGTGTGTGTAGAGTAGTGTAGTGTAGTGTAGTGTATATATATATGTGTGTATGTACTGTATAAATGTGTGTGAAGTAGTACATTTACTAAATTATCATGCATGTTTAATTTGTATGTTACATAGTACCTATATGAGATGTATATTAGCAGCGTCGGACAATGTCCAGTACTAATAAAACTAATTCCGGTTTAGTAAACATAGTTCTAATGTGTACACGATTCTGTACAAATGTGTATAAGCAAATATCAGGTCTGTTACCTAGTTACCTATCTCTGCTACCTAGTTATCTTTCTCTGCTACTCAGTTATCTTTCTCTGCTACCTAGTTATCTTTCTCTGCTACCCAATTATCTTTCTCTGCTACCCAGTTATCTTTCTCTGCTGCCCAGTTATCTTTCTCTGCTACCTAGTTATCCCTCTCTGCTACCCATTTATCTTTCTCTGCTACCTAGTTATCTTTCTCTGCTTTGCAGATTCTGTGGGTCAGCTACAACGGTGGAGATTCCCTGTTTCACGCAGCCCCACTTAGAGATACGAGCCGTTGACGACAGGACGACACTATCAGGGGAGAGAATCGCCCGCTTTGCTCTATTTCCTGATCAGCTCGACCTGCTTCACACCTCTCTCCCCAGGATGTTTCTCTCCGGCCCCCCGGGGACAGGAAAGTCAGTCGTCCTCTTAATGCAAGCTCTCTCTTGGCTGCAGCGAGGACATGACGTCAGCATTCTCAGTTCCTGGAACAAGAGCCGTGCCGCGGCCATCCTGATTGAGTATCAGCTGCTCAAGGCCCATAACTCAAGCTGCAGTGGGAAGTCACTGTGCACTCATCAGGTGCTTAGACACCAGTTTGATTTCAAGAAAGGAGAAGACTTACACGAAGCTGTTGACGTCTTGAAGAGTACTGTGTCTGCGGGACGACAACTCTGTGTTATAGCTGACGAGGCAGGACCTAACGACAGGTAAAGGTTATAGATCCAGGTATCTAGGATCCAATGAGAGCGCGTATTGTTTTTTTTAAAACACTAAGTCAGCGAAGGTCTGCATTAGATGCTGACTCAGGGATAGTAAGTGCTAGTCAGGTTATGAAGAAGAAAACAGCATTTGCGACAAGCTAATAAAGTCTTAATAACTTCTGTAAATATTTTTGTATTTTTATTTCTCATGACTAGCGGTGTTTGGTTGTATTTAGTCAGTCTGATCTTGAATCACCAATGCTTGGTGTTTTAGCATTTGACATAATTTGTTATCAAATCAGATTTAAAGTGGGTTTAAATGTGTGGACAGAGCAACTTTCCTCGTGTCATATTCAAATTTCCTCGTGTCATATTCAAATTTCCTCGTGTCATATTCAAATTTCCTCGTGTCATATTCAAATTTCCTCGTGTCATATTCAAATGAATGTTAAGTGTTCCCAGACTCAGTACCTGCAACTCTTGGAGCTGTTTCTGCAGTTGTGTTGTATCCGCTACTCGTGTCATGGTGGAGTGTGTAGAAGCACTCGTACCCGTATTTACCCTCAATGTTTTATTTATGATTGTTTTATAATTTTTACGTCGTCTCTCCTTACTGTTATGTTTCGTGAACAGCGACAACAGTAAACGGTTCACCCAGTTCTGCGAACTGTTGATACAGACGGTGCCTACAGCCTGGATTTGGGCCGCCGCCATGGAACGCTACCTCAGACCTCCGAGCCTACCAGAGATTTCCATGACGACGCCACTGCGGTCACCAGCACCACTTGTCAAGGAAGTCGAGAAGGCAGTACAAATACAAAACTTAGGGCACGTGCAACCGTACACCCCTACACCCCCTCAAACCGGTTGTCCAACAGACAGCGCGTGTCTCTCCGATTACCCAGCAATCACTCGGGTCCGACACCGTGACGGTCATCTGGAGCACAGGGGCAGCAGACCCGATCACTGTGAGCAATGTGGACGTGAGATTGCCGGCATCCTATCAGAACTCAACATTGGCGCGATCCGCATAGGTAAGAATGTTTCAAACTACTCAAGGTAATACGACTAGTATGAAACTCTGTTGGCAGGAGGGAATTTTAGATGTTTATGCCTGAAGGATTTTACATTTTCTTTATTACTTAAAAAAATTATTAGGTGCTTAACATATGTTATCCCTTTTATTATAAAAGGGTTAATTAGTTAGTTAAGAAAATACGACGTGACGTAATCAGTGAAGAGAAATAGCGCGGTTTACTGTCTCTGACACACTTCCTTTTTAAATCCAACAGAGCATGCACTTAGTAAACCATTGTACATGATGTAAGAAATTATTGTACATGACGTAGACAACCATTGTACATGATGTAAGAAATTATTGTACATGACGTAGACAACCATTGTACATGATGTAAGAAATTATTGTACATGACGTAGGCAACCATTGACATGACGTAAGAAATTAGTGTACATGACGCAGGCAACCATTGTACATGACGTAAGAAATTATTGAACATGACGTAGACAACCATTGTACATGACGTAAGAAATTAGTGTACATGACGCAGGCAACCATTGTACATGACGTAAGAAATTATTGAACATGACGTAGGCAACCATTGTACATGACGTAAGAAATTATTGTACATGACGTAGACAACCATTGTACATGACGTAAGAAATTAGTGTACATGACGTAGGCAACCATTGTACATGACGTAAGAAATTAGTGTACATGACGTAGGCAACCATTGTACTTGACAGGTCTACGAATTGACGTCGATATGCGTCTTAACAACAGTAAAGGGGAGGACACTGACAACTCACAGCGCCTTTATTATTTGTATTTATTAGACGACAGTTCTCATCAACCACCTCTGAAGTACCGTGACGTCTTGGTGCTATGTGATTGCCCAGCAGACGACCGGCTGGGGGACAGCGGCCAATTGACGTCATCAGCTATCGGTCTGGTCAAAGGCCTCCGCGCCGGCCTCATGCCGGTCAGTGTCATAGGCCGCGATGCAAATGAAGCAGATGTGCGCAGCCTGGCGCTGGGGTTGGCTGATACGGTGACCGTGACGCACAGAGACAACGTTCGAGGCCTCGAGAGAAAGGTCGTGGCCTTGACCGACGTGGACGTGTGCGATCTGGAGTCAAGGCTACACGGCATCTCCCGAAGCTCTGCCTATGTAGTGTGGATCGATTGGTTGGAAGATGATGAAAATAATAACTAGAGTGGGTTTTGGGTGGGTGGGTGTGGATGGGTGTGGGTGTCTGTGTGTGCACGCACGCGCGTCAGGAAATGATCGGTACTGTCTGACTTAGTATAACAATGATGAAGTAGACTTGATCAAACACATTATGAAAGCTCTTAATGCTTTACAACAATGGCCATGTTGTCAGGGCAACATTTTGTTTGTGTAATTCTGAGATGTGTGCAAACGAAGTGTGGAGTAAATCTCATACTGTGTTCATTTTTCTCACGGTTTTTTTTTTTGTTGCAATTATACATGTAATTTAAATTTACAAGCAATATTTACTAAATAGTTATTGTCCATTCTTAGTACAATGTTATGTGACAGCTACTGACTTCATAGTGATCAATTAAGATTACAAACGAATAACTGGAAATACAAAGCAACATTTTTTTAGTTATTGGATTGTAATTCCCATCTACATGGTCTTTGTGACTAGCGACTTCACAGTAACATTTAGTGATATAACAATAATCACGTGATAACTAGTTGTAAGTAGTTATAGCGTATGAAATGACAGATAATAATTAATTATATGAAACTGACAACTAACAATCAGATATTAATGAATAGTGATTTGGTAGTGATGATTAGTAAATATGGCTGTGGTAAATCTTTTCTCAAATTAATGATAGGCTGCTATGCTTAACGATGAAATATATTACTAAATAATTACTGAAAAAAGGTCATTTGAAGGTGATATTTATAATAGTTATTTAATGATAGTAAGAATGTTTTAATATAAAAGTGGTCATAAGCAGTTATACAGCGATGTTGACAGCTTTATAAAATGGTGATGATTAATGATGTGATGGTGCTGATAACTAATGGTATAATGGCATAATTGTTGTGATAACTAATGGTATAATGGTGGTGATAATTAATGATATAAAGGCGGTGATGATTAATGGTATGATGGTGCTGATCATTAATAGTATAATGGCGATGGTGATTAATGGTATAATGGTGGTGATGATTAATGATTTGCTGGTAGCGATAGTTAATGGTATAATGGTGGTGATGACTAATGGTGGTAATAATTAATGGTATAATGGTGGTGATGATTAATGGTATATGTTGGTGATCATTAATAGTATAATGGAGATGTGATTAATGGTATAATGGTGGCGATAAAAAAAATTAATGGTATAATGATGGTGATAATTAAATAAATAGTTTTGATGGTAATGAGTTAAGTAATAGTGATAATTGGAGATTGGTTGATTAAATTATCAGTAAATTAAGAGATTAAGAACACTGATTCATTGATTGAGGTTTTAGCTTCTGCTGATTGTCCAATTGTATTATTCATATCTTCACAGATGATCGTGACTTGAGTCTGGTAAAAGTTCGGAAATAATTAATCACTAGAGCGTAATAATTTAGCAAAAGTTTTGAAACAAGCCGATCCCCACCCTCCCCTCGGGATATTTTCGGGAGATATTGGAATGTCGATTCAGACCCAGAGAAACCCTTGTAACAAACAGACAGTCAAATCAGTTATTTTGATTCGAACTTGTTGATAACCTTCCTGCTTAAAACGTTATTGTGTTTTTGAAGTAAATTACCAAGTTTCCTGAAGCCCACACCTCACATAAACTTTGTTGTCGTTTTAAAAATAATTTTGGCGCCCCCTTTAGTGTAGCTAAATATTGTCGCAAATTCTATACAGTCCACATAAACTTTGTTGTCGTTTTAAAAAATAAAATTGGCGTCCTTTTAGTGTAGCTAAATATTGTTGCACATTATATACAGTCCACATATTGAGTCTGGGGTGCAATACTGTGTCATATTACAGGTATTTGTCTTCTGTTTATGAAATTAGAGTCGGGATTTTTAAATTTTCTTTCCCATTAACATCCTTCTCCAGCATGAAAATTATCAACAATAGCCAAGTATATAGTGCCAGTAAAAATATGTTTAATTATTAGTTAATTTTTCTTTTTATCATTTGGGGTTTTTTTGTGTAGATTTACTGTTTTACTTGTAATTTTTCTGCTCTGTCAGTCTCTTTCTATTTAATCACTCTGTTTCTCTCCCTCACTTTTTTTAAATTTCGGTTTGACTTTGTCTTACTTCATGTCACTATATACTCTTGTCACTCTCATTCTCTGTCTCTCTCTCCCTCCCTCCCCCCCCCCCCAGGTATTTAAAGTATCTTCCCTTAAGAAATTCTCGTTTGGATTCAAGATAATTACTCACAACCCGTATCACAGGAATTCTTACCTCACTTAACTTAATTCATCTTTTAGCAAATGGATATAAATTGTCACATTGTAAGTACCAGACAGTGCTTATATTTTAATTCTAAAGTTGTTTTCCTTAAACTCTGTCCAAAAGCCTATTTCAGTTTCTGTCCCCACTTCGATATGCTAGTCCAGTTATTATAGGGAACTGGTATTCCGTTACCTTTCCAATATTCTATCTCACAAGGATAAAACTACAACTACGGCAACACCAACAACAGAAATGATAATAGAAAAATAATGAGCAAAATGAGATTTGTGTATTTTTATTTATTCTGTATTCTTTTGCGGTCGTGCATGAAATGTTAATCACAGCTTGCACCCTCCACCTAGTCACTCAAAGCATTGTTAACATGACACACAAGAACTTGAACAATACCATCTCTCAAAGCATTGTTAACATGACACACAAGAACTTCTTCAACAATACCATCTCTCAAAGCATTGTTAACATGACACAATAGAACTTCAACAATACCATCTCTCAAAGCATTGTTAACATGACACACAAGATCTTCTTCAACAATACCATCTCTCAAAGCATTGTTAACATGACACACAAGAACTTCTTCAACAATACCATCTCTCAAAGCATTGTTAACATGACACACAAGAACTTCTTCAACAATACCATCTCTCAAAGCATTGTTAACATCACACACAAGAACTTCTTCAACAATACCATCTCTCACATCATCATTAATATGACAAGCAAGAACATCATTTCCATGAACAGCAGCAACGACAACAGCAACAGTAATATTAACAACAACCACAAGAGCAAAATTTGACAAAAGCATTATTAATCAGTACACGACTGCAACAATGTTTTTCATTAAATTTTCCGTTACTATGTTATGAATAATTTAGTAGTATGTTTCCCGGAGTTATACTTGCAAATATAGAAACTTTATAATACTATGTTTCTCTGAGTTATCCTTGCAAATATATGAAACTTATAATACTGTTTCCCGGAGTTATCCTTGCAAATATAGGAACTTTATAATACTATGTTTCTCTGAGTTTTCCTTGCAAATGTACGAACCTTATAATACTTTGTTCCCCGGAGTCATCCTTACAAATGTATGAACATTATAACAATATATTTCCAGGAGTTATCCTTGCAAATTATAACATTATAACACCATGATTCTCGGAGTTATCCTCGCAGTATGATCCTTATAATACTACGTCTCTCGGAGTTATCTTTACAGTAGGCGTGGTTGGAGCGGCGGTGGTCAAAAGGTACAACACAAACATCTTGACTTGTTTGGCCCGGATTCAAGACCAGCGTCCCAAACATACATACGCACACACTGTCCGAAGGGCGATAACTGTTGGGCTTGATGGCGGTGGTGATGGTGGTTGCGTTGACTTCCTTTAATGTCCATAGTTTGGGCGGAGCCTTTCGTCTGATGTTCTCGCCCTGAGTAGCTCTAGAACAGGGGTGCACAAACCGCAGGCCGCATGCGGCCCGAGACAGGGCTCTATGCGGTCCGCGGAGGACTTTGGGATGTTACCATTATTACGAAAGTAAAGCACATTACTTCATTATTTGTGGTTGTGGGTTTTTCTGCTGAGCCATCCATGTGGCGGTCCTCCACGTACTATCAATTGGAAATTTGGCCCTCTGGCCTAAAACGTTTGTGCACCCCTGTCTAGAGGGACTTAATTCCCCTTGCTATTTCCTGGCCACCACTTCGATTACTCAGTATCTAACTCACCCATTGGGGGAGGGGGCGAATCAAAAGAGGATTAGTGTCTTAATATTTGTTCAAACAGTACCTAAACGTTTGTACAGCTTCCAACAAAAATGGTAAGAATACATGAAGAAGTACCTCTTTGCGTTAGAGGTGTAGTCTCGCCCACGGCAAAATTCTGATGGACAAAATAGACAAATTAATCGCGGTTTGTTTGCTAAAGCGGACTTCAATGCTTATTCTCGAATAATTATTTACAGAAGTTTCTGGTGAGAAAAAAAAACAAATCAAAAGGAAAGCACTGCCAATGAATGTTCATTTTCTTCTCTGTGTGTTTGTGTGTGTGTGTGTGTGTGTATGTGTGTTTTGAGTTACTGGTACGTGAATGTCAAATTTCCGACAGCCGGACGAGATGAGACTAAATCTTCAAACCGCTCGTTCTGGGCCACGGTAAACCAGTTCTTCCAGTCGCCGACTTCTCCTGCAATGACAAGAATGCTGATGAATTGCAATGTCAAGCGATGACAAGCTCTGCTATATAAATAGAAGTTCAGTGTTTCGTAAGCAAATCTGTGCCTAATGGCAATTGATAGATTCCACATTCAAGGAGATATGAATTAAATGTCTGCAAGAACTTGACGGTAGAAAAAAAAGTCTCGTAGGGAACGGTCGTTGTTAAGGAACTTAACCCGGCGACCTCAGGTCAAAATCTGTTGTGTCAAATCATTAAAACCTAGAAAATTCTAATTTTAACTTTGACAAGCAACATCTAGCGCAAATATAGAACTAAACGAGAGATTGCGATGACAGGAAAAAAAATTGTATATGAGGATACATGATCAGAGGAAATGTGAGGTAAGGTGTTTTTTTTTCACAACCACTGAAACAAAACAGATTTTATTATACTTCTTTCTTCAGCCATATCATCCAAACAGTGATCAGCTGGCCAGACTGTTAGCAAAGTCTGCTTTGCCATCTATCTGTGTCTCTACAATTCTATCTGTCTCTCTGAGTATTTATATCGCTGTCTATCTGTCTCACTGTGTATCTAAATTTCTATTTATCTGTCTGTCTCTCTGTGTATCTAACTTTTGCTTTATCTCTCTTTCAGTACATCTAACTTTATATATGTCTGTCTGTCTCTCTGTGTATCTACGTTTCTATGTGTTCTACCGTTCGTCACCCATCTGTGCATCGATCCGTCAGTCCATCCTTGCAGCTATCATTTTCAAAGAATGAAATGCTTGGATACAGAATAAAACGAATTTGTCTCTGTGGATTTGCACAGTTAGCACCATCTTAGTGATCCTTGAACGGGCACTTACACTAACTTTTCCCAGAATTGGTGACGTCAATTGGTCCCAATATTTCAGCTTACTCTTCTGAAAATTGACGTCAAATGGTTTCGGACAAACGACCGCGAGTTTTCAGCGTGAGTTTTATCAGCCAACATTTTTCATCAGTCGTTTCCATTTTTTAAAATTAAAATGTGAGCCACTCAGCCACATTAATAAAATATATTATTACTATTCTGATTATATATTTCGATCAGCTTATAAAAGTAATTTGAGCAAATGGAGTCTTTTTTTTTTTTGCTTTGTGATCCGTGATGCCCACGACCATAGAAGTTAGATCATATAAGTTATCAACATCTTCTAAATGACCGTATAACAATTATTCACTTCATGCTTCATTAGCTTTAGGCTCAAGTTAAAATGAAAACTTGATTCATGATGTATTCTACCTGATGTATAAACATATTATTCTGTCTGAATACAGATTTAAAAAATTATTTCCACCCCTTTATTACCACCCCTATATTACCACCCCTTTATTACTGTCACGAAAATCAAGAACTATTAATAAATTTTTTTTTCTCTCCCTCTAAGTAACTTCTAACTTTAAACTATGAATGAAACCGCTAAGTTAATTAAAAGAGGGACAGGGTGAAAATGACCATTTGTCAACAACGGGAAAAACTAAGTCGGAAACATTAGCTTTAAGTTCGTGTTGGGGAATGGAAAAGATATAATTAGCTTGCAAGAGAATGCTGGCTTGACCCTCTGTGGCCAGGAACCCACGCCCATAAATCTGTGTCAGTGTAGGGTACAAGGCAGGCCAGTGTACCAAGTTCGTGAGAAGGTGCTAGGACGCCAAATATGTCCGTGACTGGAGGCAGACTAAGTTTTTGGAAATGTAAACATCATTGTAAGAATCACCACTATAAATGTTTGGTAGTAGGTTAATATTGATTGCTATTGTGTAATTGCTATTGTTTTGTGAAAGTACTTAGTGAAATAGAAGTTGAGTTATTGGAAAGTTAATCATTGTATGTTAAGTTAAAAAGGTTGGTCTGTGTGTACAACCATGTGAGTTAATGTATGACTTGCCAGGTGGCCATGAGTTGCCATAGTAACTGCAGTTTTTAAAATAAAATAGGAGTAGGACAGCTTGCTCTGAGATTTTAGTGTGTGCTCTGAGAGTTAGCTAGAGGTTAAATGGATACGTAAATCACAGTGTCAACTGGGAACTTGATACTTTGGCACTGAGAGAACTGGACGCCAGAGGTGGCCAGGATGGGCAGAGAATATTCCTAAGCACGTACAGTGCTGGAAGGGGGATAGTGTCTGTGCTGGAAGGAGGGGTGTGTTCGAGTCATCTCATAGAAAGTGACGTACAAGAGTTTGTGTATAAAAGAGGATACAGAGCCAGGGGCGGATGAGAAACGTGGAAGAGCGACGTGGAAAATGTAGCGTGTTGTACAGGGGTAAAGGTCACCTCTGAGTTTCTCCCTGCTTTTATGGATCAAGAAAACTCTACGATTCTGTGATGGCAAAGCAGAAGGAGGATTCTTGACCACTGTAACAGTGTGCCAGAAAGTCTACCTGGCTGCGTATGAGGCGCGTCGTAAAGACCGCTGCAGTTTTTAGATGGGCCGAATCAAATCAGATAGCCATCTCAGGTTTTCAAAGACTCTGTCAAAGACCGCGGGTGATCGATTATTTTCCAGGCAGAAGGCAAATTCCTGGTGGAAGTTTAATGTCACGGCGCTGGGAGATGTTACAGAACGAGATGTTACATAGTGGTAGTAACTATCGTTGGAAGCAGTAGCGGTCATGCATGAGGCATACCGCCGAGAACGGCAAAGGTTGGCCGTTGTGAAGAAGAGAAGAGATGAGAAACGAAGTTAAGAGAAGAGAAGATGAGAAACGAAGTTAAGAGAAGAGAAGATGAGAAACGAAGTTATGATGAAGAGAAGAGAAGCGAAAAGAAATAATGAATAAGTGAGGAGAAATAGGCCTAACGAGGAGCGTAACAGTGGCAGTGATGGCTACTGTATTTGGGTTCCAGGGAGCGGACCCGTGTCGAGACGTCGACGGTGTTTTTGAGCATCTTTAAACCCCCCCCCCCCCCCCAGCACAAGAAGAGCCGATAACGATGTGAGCCCAGCACAAGAAGAAAGTGTAACGATGTGAGCCCAGCACAAAAAGAGAGTAACGCTGATTATATGAACAGAGAACAAGGAGAACGTGACAATACCTATGTGAGTAAAAGAAAATTCTAACTAATTAGGGAAATCTCAGAGCACGTAGCATATAAATATAAACTAGAACCTAAAACTAAAGCTAGAATCTTAATTAAGCATTAAAACCTAAAATTAGAAGTAAACCTTGATATTGATGGAACCATTGAAAAGACTTGCAAGTTAAATGACATTTGTTTTGAACTTTGTGTATTATTATTGAACATTGATATAAGTAGTGGCGCCAGAACTCTGAAATAATGACTGTTCTATTATGTTGTAAAATGCCTAAGCAATGTTAGAAGTAGTACTGCATGAAGAAATTGAGTTTTGTATTTCTTTGATTTTAATTCATCATTTATTCATATTTCATTCTTTTCTTTCTTCCCTTTTCCTTTCTTTCCTTTTCACTGGCGACATTTGGTGACCCGCTGACGTGATAGGTAAAAATTGTTTTGCGGTGTGTTTGCATCATTTCTCTTTCTGCTATCTATCTCATGTAGTATCATCATATTTTGCAGTTATGATGGGTACAGTATTTTGATTTAAGAAAGTGGTGAATTAGTGTTTGATATATCTTTTGATGCTTTAATTTTTGAAAACTTGTTTTGATGTATTCTGCCTTTAATTTTTGAAATCTTGTTTTGACGTTGTATTCTGCTTTAATACTCATTTTTGCGTGTAACTATTTCGTGATTTATATTGAGAGCGCCGGTATTTGCAAACCGCACTGTAGGCCGATAAATTCGTTTTGATTGTTTAGAAATTTAATACTTTAAATGCCGAGTCAGAGAGGCAAGTCCGAGTTTATATCTCCGTTTGATATTTCGTTAATGAAAATATTTGCTGTATGTATTGCAATAAGTTTCGAAACTCTATATGAATATTAATGCCGAGAGAGATCGCATATTCTATTTTTGATTTTTGAGTCATGCCATTTTGAAATAAGTTACGGTTTATGAGGCAACGCTGTAGGACGAACCGATGTTAAATTCGTTTTGAAGTTGTTGATTTTGAAGTTGATGTATTCGTGCAGAGTCACAATACTATGATGTACTCAGGGAGTACCTAATGATTTTGAGATTGTTGAAGTATTCGTGCAGAGTCACAATACTGTAGTACTTAGAGAGAAGTACCTTGTGTTTTGCGTCAGTTGGAAACTGACTTATTTGTTTGAAGATTTGAGATTGAGTTTGGGCCGGTATTGGAAGAAACCGCGTATATTCGTTGAGTTGGAGGCGACGGTATTGAAGTCCGTGCGCACAAATTTTTGTTGTCGAAAACTTTGGAAATCGGGCGATAAAGCGACCTCGTTTTTGTAGCAAACGCATTTTTGACTTGCAAGAGTTTCTGTAAAACTCGCTAACCGTACGAATGGCTAAGTAAATAAATGAATAGAGGAATTTGGCAGGAGAAAGCAGAATTAAAGCAATAAGTAATTGACAATGATGTAGTGAAATGTTGGATTACTACAATAAGTGTGGTGTAAATGGTAGGTGATGATAAAGAAAACATACTGAATCAGTGCAGAAAGTACTACACTAAAAATGTAAACACAGTGATGGAAAAGGAAAGGGAAAAACTCATTCAGAGCATCGTATTTCAGCCGGCCGTAAAGATAATTACTCCGAGAAACCCACTGTCCCCCTCCGACAGTAAAGGTCACGACCCAGAAGGTGTATAGGTTCGTGTTAGCCATGCATTTGGAAAAACGAGAAAACGGAACGTAGTATTTTAATTGTTGGTGTACGTTAGGAATAGTTATTGAGTTCTATTTTGGCAATTTTTATTCTTAGGTATCTCAGCTCTTGTACTGATGAACGCCTTCATTTAGTAAGAATGCCATTGGGGAAACAAAAGTATGCATTTTGTAAAGATAGACTAATAAAGTAATATGTAATGAAGAGGCTTGTTAGACTATTAAATGTTTAGAATGAATTACATATAAATAGTGTTAGTCTTATAGTAAGACATTTTTGTTTTGCGGTGTTAGATTTTTCAGTGACAACAGACTTTGTTTTGATTCATTTCTGTCCGGGGCACACTCCCGCACAGCCAGCGACCTAATTTTTTTTCGTTCCCTCACCGTACAGTGACGCTACGCTCGCTTGCAGTGACCATGCGAATTTTTTTTACAAGGGGAAGGAACCCGCTCGGTTGCTTAGGACGCTGTTAGAAATGACCTCGTATTTTAATACTCAATAAATTTTTGTGAAAGATCATTAATTGACATTTTCGTAAATTGCTTCATGTAATTTTATTTCTTTAACTTAGGAGTAGTATACTTGTACACAATTTTTTTTTAAAGCAAGAGTGACTGGAAAAAAAAAAAATGTTGAGATAATAATAGAACAACAACAGATCATTGTGAGGTTACATTCAGATCAAGATTTTGGAACAAGTTTGTAGCTCTTATAAATAACCTCATATTGAAATTAATCGTTTTACATTTATAAATGAACTTGTGAAAGACTAGTTTGAATTTCTTGAGAAAAGTTTTAGAGAAAAGATTTTTGCAATAATTTTTTTTCTGACAATTGTGACACGTTAATAGCTAACTTGAAGTCTGTATATCTAAGTTGATTTCATTGAAAATTTTAAAGAAATTACCCTGTGAGGTGATTTGATTTTTGTGATAGCTATCAATCATCACGAGAGATAAGCTACCTAGGCTGATAATTTTTTTGGAAAAAAAAAAAACGCATGTTAATTCTTTTGCATAAAGTGGTAAAATGGAAAATATGCAGGTGTATAAACATGCTTATGCAATTTATTTCTAGGGCTGATCACCGTATGAACCAATGCATTGTCTAGGCACCCAATAGACACAGTTTAAATGAATTTCGTGAAGCAGAATAATTTTAATTGCTTGGATTGTAATCAACTTTTGAAAAAAAAAATTTTTAATATTGTTGACCTACACTTATTTCATAAGCTTCGGTCAAAAAGGAGGAGGGATATGTCACGAAAATCAAGAACTATTAATAAATTTTTTTTCTCTCCCTCTAAGTAACTTCTAACTTTAAACTATGAATGAAACCGCTAAGTTAATTAAAAGAGGGACAGGGTGAAAATGACCATTTGTCAACAACGGGAAAAACTAAGTCGGAAACATTAGCTTTAAGTTCGTGTTGGGGAATGGAAAAGATATAATTAGCTTGCAAGAGAATGCTGGCTTGACCCTCTGTGGCCAGGAACCCACGCCCATAAATCTGTGTCAGTGTAGGGTACAAGGCAGGCCAGTGTACCAAGTTCGTGAGAAGGTGCTAGGACGCCAAATATGTCCGTGACTGGAGGCAGACTAAGTTTTTGGAAATGTAAACATCATTGTAAGAATCACCACTATAAATGTTTGGTAGTAGGTTAATATTGATTGCTATTGTGTAATTGCTATTGTTTTGTGAAAGTACTTAGTGAAATAGAAGTTGAGTTATTGGAAAGTTAATCATTGTATGTTAAGTTAAAAAGGTTGGTCTGTGTGTACAACCATGTGAGTTAATGTATGACTTGCCAGGTGGCCATGAGTTGCCATAGTAACTGCAGTTTTTAAAATAAAATAGGAGTAGGACAGCTTGCTCTGAGATTTTAGTGTGTGCTCTGAGAGTTAGCTAGAGGTTAAATGGATACGTAAATCACAGTGTCAACTGGGAACTTGATACTTTGGCACTGAGAGAACTGGACGCCAGAGGTGGCCAGGATGGGCAGAGAATATTCCTAAGCACGTACAGTGCTGGAAGGGGGATAGTGTCTGTGCTGGAAGGAGGGGTGTGTTCGAGTCATCTCATAGAAAGTGACGTACAAGAGTTTGTGTATAAAAGAGGATACAGAGCCAGGGGCGGATGAGAAACGTGGAAGAGCGACGTGGAAAATGTAGCGTGTTGTACAGGGGTAAAGGTCACCTCTGAGTTTCTCCCTGCTTTTATGGATCAAGAAAACTCTACGATTCTGTGATGGCAAAGCAGAAGGAGGATTCTTGACCACTGTAACAGTGTGCCAGAAAGTCTACCTGGCTGCGTATGAGGCGCGTCGTAAAGACCGCTGCAGTTTTTAGATGGGCCGAATCAAATCAGATAGCCATCTCAGGTTTTCAAAGACTCTGTCAAAGACCGCGGGTGATCGATTATTTTCCAGGCAGAAGGCAAATTCCTGGTGGAAGTTTAATGTCACGGCGCTGGGAGATGTTACAGAACGAGATGTTACATAGTGGTAGTAACTATCGTTGGAAGCAGTAGCGGTCATGCATGAGGCATACCGCCGAGAACGGCAAAGGTTGGCCGTTGTGAAGAAGAGAAGAGATGAGAAACGAAGTTAAGAGAAGAGAAGATGAGAAACGAAGTTAAGAGAAGAGAAGATGAGAAACGAAGTTATGATGAAGAGAAGAGAAGCGAAAAGAAATAATGAATAAGTGAGGAGAAATAGGCCTAACGAGGAGTGTAACAGTGGCAGTGATGGCTACTGTATTTGGGTTCCAGGGAGCGGACCCGTGTCGAGACGTCGACGGTGTTTTTGAGCATCTTTAAACCCCCCCCCCCCAGCACAAGAAGAGCCGATAACGATGTGAGCCCAGCACAAGAAGAAAGTGTAACGATGTGAGCCCAGCACAAAAAGAGAGTAACGCTGATTATATGAACAGAGAACAAGGAGAACGTGACAATACCTATGTGAGTAAAAGAAAATTCTAACTAATTAGGGAAATCTCAGAGCACGTAGCATATAAATATAAACTAGAACCTAAAACTAAAGCTAGAATCTTAATTAAGCATTAAAACCTAAAATTAGAAGTAAACCTTGATATTGATGGAACCATTGAAAAGACTTGCAAGTTAAATGACATTTGTTTTGAACTTTGTGTATTATTATTGAACATTGATATAAGTAGTGGCGCCAGAACTCTGAAATAATGACTGTTCTATTATGTTGTAAAATGCCTAAGCAATGTTAGAAGTAGTACTGCATGAAGAAATTGAGTTTTGTATTTCTTTGATTTTAATTCATCATTTATTCATATTTCATTCTTTTCTTTCTTCCCTTTTCCTTTCTTTCCTTTTCACTGGCGACATTTGGTGACCCGCTGACGTGATAGGTAAAAATTGTTTTGCGGTGTGTTTGCATCATTTCTCTTTCTGCTATCTATCTCATGTAGTATCATCATATTTTGCAGTTATGATGGGTACAGTATTTTGATTTAAGAAAGTGGTGAATTAGTGTTTGATATATCTTTTGATGCTTTAATTTTTGAAAACTTGTTTTGATGTATTCTGCCTTTAATTTTTGAAATCTTGTTTTGACGTTGTATTCTGCTTTAATACTCATTTTTGCGTGTAACTATTTCGTGATTTATATTGAGAGCGCCGGTATTTGCAAACCGCACTGTAGGCCGATAAATTCGTTTTGATTGTTTAGAAATTTAATACTTTAAATGCCGAGTCAGAGAGGCAAGTCCGAGTTTATATCTCCGTTTGATATTTCGTTAATGAAAATATTTGCTGTATGTATTGCAATAAGTTTCGAAACTCTATATGAATATTAATGCCGAGAGAGATCGCATATTCTATTTTTGATTTTTGAGTCATGCCATTTTGAAATAAGTTACGGTTTATGAGGCAACGCTGTAGGACGAACCGATGTTAAATTCGTTTTGAAGTTGTTGATTTTGAAGTTGATGTATTCGTGCAGAGTCACAATACTATGATGTACTCAGGGAGTACCTAATGATTTTGAGATTGTTGAAGTATTCGTGCAGAGTCACAATACTGTAGTACTTAGAGAGAAGTACCTTGTGTTTTGCGTCAGTTGGAAACTGACTTATTTGTTTGAAGATTTGAGATTGAGTTTGGGCCGGTATTGGAAGAAACCGCGTATATTCGTTGAGTTGGAGGCGACGGTATTGAAGTCCGTGCGCACAAATTTTTGTTGTCGAAAACTTTGGAAATCGGGCGATAAAGCGACCTCGTTTTTGTAGCAAACGCATTTTTGACTTGCAAGAGTTTCTGTAAAACTCGCTAACCGTACGAATGGCTAAGTAAATAAATGAATAGAGGAATTTGGCAGGAGAAAGCAGAATTAAAGCAATAAGTAATTGACAATGATGTAGTGAAATGTTGGATTACTACAATAAGTGTGGTGTAAATGGTAGGTGATGATAAAGAAAACATACTGAATCAGTGCAGAAAGTACTACACTAAAAATGTAAACACAGTGATGGAAAAGGAAAGGGAAAAACTCATTCAGAGCATCGTATTTCAGCCGGCCGTAAAGATAATTACTCCGAGAAACCCACTGTCCCCCTCCGACAGTAAAGGTCACGACCCAGAAGGTGTATAGGTTCGTGTTAGCCATGCATTTGGAAAAACGAGAAAACGGAACGTAGTATTTTAATTGTTGGTGTACGTTAGGAATAGTTATTGAGTTCTATTTTGGCAATTTTTATTCTTAGGTATCTCAGCTCTTGTACTGATGAACGCCTTCATTTAGTAAGAATGCCATTGGGGAAACAAAAGTATGCATTTTGTAAAGATAGACTAATAAAGTAATATGTAATGAAGAGGCTTGTTAGACTATTAAATGTTTAGAATGAATTACATATAAATAGTGTTAGTCTTATAGTAAGACATTTTTGTTTTGCGGTGTTAGATTTTTCAGTGACAACAGACTTTGTTTTGATTCATTTCTGTCCGGGGCACACTCCCGCACAGCCAGCAACCTAATTTTTTTTCGTTCCCTCACCGTACAGTGACGCTACGCTCGCTTGCAGTGACCATGCGAATTTTTTTTACAAGGGGAAGGAACCCGCTCGGTTGCTTAGGACGCTGTTAGAAATGACCTCGTATTTTAATACTCAATAAATTTTTGTGAAAGATCATTAATTGACATTTTCGTAAATTGCTTCATGTAATTTTATTTCTTTAACTTAGGAGTAGTATACTTGTACACAATTTTTTTTTAAAGCAAGAGTGACTGGAAAAAAAAAAAAATGTTGAGATAATAATAGAACAACAACAGATCATTGTGAGGTTACATTCAGATCAAGATTTTGGAACAAGTTTGTAGCTCTTATAAATAACCTCATATTGAAATTAATCGTTTTACATTTATAAATGAACTTGTGAAAGACTAGTTTGAATTTCTTGAGAAAAGTTTTAGAGAAAAGATTTTTGCAATAATTTTTTTTCTGACAATTGTGACACGTTAATAGCTAACTTGAAGTCTGTATATCTAAGTTGATTTCATTGAAAATTTTAAAGAAATTACCCTGTGAGGTGATTTGATTTTTGTGATAGCTATCAATCATCACGAGAGATAAGCTACCTAGGCTGATAATTTTTTTGGAAAAAAAAAAAACGCATGTTAATTCTTTTGCATAAAGTGGTAAAATGGAAAATATGCAGGTGTATAAACATGCTTATGCAATTTATTTCTAGGGCTGATCACCGTATGAACCAATGCATTGTCTAGGCACCCAATAGACACAGTTTAAATGAATTTCGTGAAGCAGAATAATTTTAATTGCTTGGATTGTAATCAACTTTTGAAAAAAAAAATTTTTAATATTGTTGACCTACACTTATTTCATAAGCTTCGGTCAAAAAGGAGGAGGGATATGTCACGAAAATCAAGAACTATTAATAAATTTTTTTTCTCTCCCTCTAAGTAACTTCTAACTTTAAACTATGAATGAAACCGCTAAGTTAATTAAAAGAGGGACAGGGTGAAAATGACCATTTGTCAACAACGGGAAAAACTAAGTCGGAAACATTAGCTTTAAGTTCGTGTTGGGGAATGGAAAAGATATAATTAGCTTGCAAGAGAATGCTGGCTTGACCCTCTGTGGCCAGGAACCCACGCCCATAAATCTGTGTCAGTGTAGGGTACAAGGCAGGCCAGTGTACCAAGTTCGTGAGAAGGTGCTAGGACGCCAAATATGTCCGTGACTGGAGGCAGACTAAGTTTTTGGAAATGTAAACATCATTGTAAGAATCACCACTATAAATGTTTGGTAGTAGGTTAATATTGATTGCTATTGTGTAATTGCTATTGTTTTGTGAAAGTACTTAGTGAAATAGAAGTTGAGTTATTGGAAAGTTAATCATTGTATGTTAAGTTAAAAAGGTTGGTCTGTGTGTACAACCATGTGAGTTAATGTATGACTTGCCAGGTGGCCATGAGTTGCCATAGTAACTGCAGTTTTTAAAATAAAATAGGAGTAGGACAGCTTGCTCTGAGATTTTAGTGTGTGCTCTGAGAGTTAGCTAGAGGTTAAATGGATACGTAAATCACAGTGTCAACTGGGAACTTGATACTTTGGCACTGAGAGAACTGGACGCCAGAGGTGGCCAGGATGGGCAGAGAATATTCCTAAGCACGTACAGTGCTGGAAGGGGGATAGTGTCTGTGCTGGAAGGAGGGGTGTGTTCGAGTCATCTCATAGAAAGTGACGTACAAGAGTTTGTGTATAAAAGAGGATACAGAGCCAGGGGCGGATGAGAAACGTGGAAGAGCGACGTGGAAAATGTAGCGTGTTGTACAGGGGTGAAGGTCACCTCTGAGTTTCTCCCTGCTTTTATGGATCAAGAAAACTCTACGATTCTGTGATGGCAAAGCAGAAGGAGGATTCTTGACCACTGTAACAGTGTGCCAGAAAGTCTACCTGGCTGCGTATGAGGCGCGTCGTAAAGACCGCTGCAGTTTTTAGATGGGCCGAATCAAATCAGATAGCCATCTCAGGTTTTCAAAGACTCTGTCAAAGACCGCGGGTGATCGATTATTTTCCAGGCAGAAGGCAAATTCCTGGTGGAAGTTTAATGTCACGGCGCTGGGAGATGTTACAGAACGAGATGTTACATAGTGGTAGTAACTATCGTTGGAAGCAGTAGCGGTCATGCATGAGGCATACCGCCGAGAACGGCAAAGGTTGGCCGTTGTGAAGAAGAGAAGAGATGAGAAACGAAGTTAAGAGAAGAGAAGATGAGAAACGAAGTTAAGAGAAGGGAAGATGAGAAACGAAGTTATGATGAAGAGAAGAGAAGCGAAAAGAAATAATGAATAAGTGAGGAGAAATAGGCCTAACGAGGAGCGTAACAGTGGCAGTGATGGCTACTGTATTTGGGTTCCAGGGAGCGGACCCGTGTCGAGACGTCGACGGTGTTTTTGAGCATCTTTAAACCCCCCCCCCCAGCACAAGAAGAGCCGATAACGATGTGAGCCCAGCACAAGAAGAAAGTGTAACGATGTGAGCCCAGCACAAAAAGAGAGTAACGCTGATTATATGAACAGAGAACAAGGAGAACGTGACAATACCTATGTGAGTAAAAGAAAATTCTAACTAATTAGGGAAATCTCAGAGCACGTAGCATATAAATATAAACTAGAACCTAAAACTAAAGCTAGAATCTTAATTAAGCATTAAAACCTAAAATTAGAAGTAAACCTTGATATTGATGGAACCATTGAAAAGACTTGCAAGTTAAATGACATTTGTTTTGAACTTTGTGTATTATTATTGAACATTGATATAAGTAGTGGCGCCAGAACTCTGAAATAATGACTGTTCTATTATGTTGTAAAATGCCTAAGCAATGTTAGAAGTAGTACTGCATGAAGAAATTGAGTTTTGTATTTCTTTGATTTTGATTCATCATTTATCATTTTTCTTTCTTCTTTCTTCCCCCTTTCCCATGGGTGTGAGTGTGGATGGCTGACTGACTAACCAACGTGTGAGAGGAAACCTATAGACCAATAAATTTGAACTTGTACTCCGATATTGGGCCTTTCTCCTGTCTATGGTTTCGAAAGAGTGGTTGCTGTCGTTGTTATACGTTGTGTCGTCTGTGCCGTCTACACTTCACCCCTACCCGTATGCAAGCACACATGCAAACATGTCGGCAATACGTAACCTACATGCAGAATTAAATTCGAGCCAAACAAACATCTTGGTATTCTGTGTGTGGATTTGTCATTCTCTTTATGCAAGTCCTACGTGGAGCCGGCAAGCCACCATCCCTCTCCCCTCCTGTCGGAGAAGGGAGGGTGGGTGGTGACAATTACCTTTTCTGAAGAAGCCAGGAGCGTTTGGTTTCCAAGTTTTCTTCAAAGATTCATTCACAAGAGAATCACTTATGCCTGCCTTTAGATTCTGGAACTTACAAGCTTCAGCTATTTTTGCACAAAATGCTCTCCCACTATTGAGACTGAGAAATTGGTCGATTTTCTCTATCTGTTGAACTGGATCCTTAATGAATTAGAAAGAGGTTTTAAAAAATCGTGCAAAGCTCAATTACCAAACAAATAGTTTTCAGGTGAAAAAAAATTATAAGGGATGTACAAATATTTCCCATTTTGCTAGTTAACTTTTAAAAATAACCAAAATGCCAACTGATAAATGATAAAGATATTAATTAAAAAATAAATAAATTTAATTTGATAGCGTTTGATGCACGAATCATATTAGTTAGCATTACTGAGTGTCTAGCTACTAAAATCATTTTTACAATGCAAGTGCTTGGCCCCGACTGCTTAGGCTTTGTGGTATTTAGACAACATCGTAAATATTACCAGCCTAGCTCTGTTGACAGATCAAAGGCTAAAAGATACATTCAAACAGCAAATATACTAGAAATCTGTATCAATTATTTGCCTTTAAAAAATAAATATATGCAAAAATAACAATAGAAACTAAGGATAACTTCCATCTATCAGCAACAAACCTTGGACATCTGATAAATGGATTTCAATTCATCTATTCATTTATCTATCTATCTATTTGTCTGTCTGCACTTTATCTATCTATCTGTCGATTTGTCTATCACTTAAATAGTCATTTTATCTATCTAGATTACTATCTATAGCCTATCTTCATTGCCATAATGGGGGTATAGATGCTGTCACCTTTAGCATGTCCTCATAGTTTGACGTCAAAATATTTAGTTTCGGATCCTCTTCTATCTTGGTTTTCCAGTCCATGACGTAGTCAAACCAATCTCCATAATAGTCTGCAACACAAGTATAAAAGTAACAGTCAAACCAATCTCCATAATAGTCTGCAACACAAGTATAAAAGTAACAGTCGAACCAATCTCCATAATAGTCTGCAACACAAGTATAAAAGTAACAGTCAAACCAATCTCCGTAATAGTCTGCAACACAAGTATAAAAGTAACAGTCAAACCAATCTCCGTAATAGTCTGCAACACAAGTATAAAAGTAACAGTCAAACCAATCCCCGTAATAGTCTGCAACACAAGTATAAAAGTAACAGTCAAACCAATCTCCGTAATAGTCTGCAACACAAGTATAAAAGTAACAGTCAAACCAATCTCCGTAATAGTCTGCAACACAAGTATAAAAGTAACAGTCAAACCAATCTCCGTAATAGTCTGCAACACAAGTATAAAAGTAACAGTCAAACCAATCTCCGTAATAGTCTGCAACACAAGTATAAAAGTAACAGTCAAACCAATCTCCGTAATAGTCTGCAACACAAGTATAAAAGTAACAGTCAAACCAATCTCCGTAATAGTCTGCAACACAAGTATAAAAGTAACAGTCAAACCAATCTCCGTAATAGTCTGCAACACAAGTATAAAAGTAACAGTCAAACCAATCTCCGTAATAGTCTGCAACACAAGTATAAAAGTAACAGTCAAACCAATCTCCGTAATAGTCTGCAACACAAGTATAAAAGTAACAGTCAAACCAATCTCCGTAATAGTCTGCAACACAAGTATAAAAGTAACAGTCAAACCAATCTCCGTAATAGTCTGCAACACAAATCTAAAAGTACCAAGCAAACCAGTCTCCGCTGTAGACAGTAACAAGAATCTTAAAGTACCAAACAACCAGTCTCCGTAGCAGACAGTAACAAGAATCTTAAAGTACCAAACAACCAGTCTCCGTAGCAGACAGTAACAAAAATCTTAAAGTACCAAACAACCAGTCTCCGTAGCAGACAGTAACAAGAATCTTAAAGTACCAAACAACCAGTCTCCGTAGCAGACAGTAACAAAAATCTTAAAGTACCAAACAACCAGTCTCCGTAGCAGACAGTAACAAAAATCTTAAAGTACCAAACAACCAGTCTCCGTAGCAGACAGTAACAAAAATCTTAAAGTACCAAACAACCCCTATATCAGGGGTGCACAAATGTTTTAGGCCAGAGGGCAAAATTTCCAATTGATAGTGCGTGGAAGGCCGCAAGTCAGATTGCACATGGATGGCTCAATAGAAAAAACAACACAAATAATGAAATAAAATCCTCCGGGGATGGGAGGGCTGCACAGAGCACTGTCTTGGGCCGCATGCAGCCCACGGACTGTGGTTGGTACACCCTTGCCCTAAATGATCTTGTCTACATGTTAATATGCATAGCTTGTGTAAAGAAATATACACGAAAAGCTTTATGTTTACACAGTGTAAATTTCACTAATTTACTTACATCCCATGCTCATCATGAGTTCGAAGAAATGGTCCCATGTCCCTTCATACGCTATGGCATCAGTGAAATTGTTTATGAAATTGTACAAGGACACCCAAGTGTCTTTGGGGTTACGGGTCAAGTAAATGACCTTGACATTCTTCTCCCATACTTGAAGAGGCAAGTGACGATACCTAGGAATATTTATAAACCAAATATGTAAAAATCTTTTATATTTGTGTAAGTGTGTGAATTCACAGAGAGAGAGAGAGAGAGAGAGAGAGAGAGAGAGAGAGAGAGAGAGAGATGCTAAATTTCAAATGTGTTGTTTGTGTTGAGCAGACACCATGCAATAATCCTTAGAACTGTTTTTGTCATGATTTGGAATCTGTGATGTCACCAACGCCACCTTAATTATTGGTTATGATTAATATTATTATTTAATCACCCATATAATTAATTAATTACAAGTGATGAGGATCTTCATTTGTAATTATTAATAATTCTCCACAAGACACCACTCATATCTCTCACTTGGTGGATATGCAGGCGCTATAAACCCTTTTTCTCTTCCACAACATTAAAGACAAACATTTACCGTCACACAATATTTCCATAGAAGGAAAGGTTCTTACCAAAGAAAACAAATCCATTTTTTAATTTTTACTAAGTGAGCCCCCATTCACCCAGTGTCTCTGCAAACATATGGCTATCAATATGTCTAAGCATGTCAATAAATGTAACAATAGAATTATAAATTATTAAATCAACAATCAAATATACAACATAAGAATATAATCGAAAGAGCATTGACATTTACATCACTTCACAATAAGGTTCAATTAATGCTGGACAATAATTCAGTATATCCTAGCATAGACGTAAGCAGTCATTTAACATGAATACACAATCAAGTTCATGAATATCAACACGGAAATGAGAGTAGAGTTTCAGAGAAATAATTAAAGTAAAAGCACTTAGCCTTTTCAAAGATGGGTGGCTGTCACCAGCATGTGTTTACAATCATGCGGTTGCAACAGTCATTGTCTTTCTTATAAAAGGTGAGGCCTCAGGTGTCCCTTCTACAGGCATGTTACACAACTGTTCCAGAATTTTTTATGCATTCTCGAAGCACACCATAGAGAATCACCCTGAATTTCACATGCGGTGTCAAGCACATCAGGAGAAATGTTCCTGAATTTCTATATGTGTTTACTCACCACACCATGAGGAACATTCAAAATAATCTTTATAATAATGTAATAATTCTCGAGACCAATCTCAAGCCATAAATTCCCGCCATATTCGCTCTCAAATGGAATTCACAGGAATCAACTTACAGCAACGTGTTTTACTGCTAAGTTTGATGACAATGTTGGATGCACACACAAGTAGCATGATGTGAGTAAAGGAAAATTTTAATTTGGCATTTGATTGACGTCACCTCTCATCACGTGACTCATGTGCCATACCTTTTCTTAATTATTGGTGATAATAAGTCAATCCATGCCTCCATTCATACATAGGCTGTGTGTGCATTTATCCTACATGCTAGGAATTACGTTTTGTTACATTTTGCTAGGGATTACGTTTTGTGGTGGTCGGTATGTAAACATTTGTTTACTTCTGACTCCTGTTGTAACAAGGAACCCATTGTTTGGCAGCTCATTTCCACTGGACTGGTGACCTTCGGCTATCTCCCATGTACATCCTCTTGAAAACATACTTAAAGGATCAGGATTAAAGGATCAGGATTAGGCTTAACTACTGTCAAACAATGGTATTAAGAGCTCAACATATAGAAATGTTTTTTCCTTTTATTAAACTTACCCATGCTAGGACATAAACAAATTTATTTCTATATTTATTTAATAATTATGGGTGGAATTAATTACAAATGGATCATAAGATCCTGGCATTGACATTAATTCATTTCTGGATATTTTGTTTTAAATAGGGCACTCCACAGTGTACTTTTGAGTGCATCAAAGATTCTGAAACAGTTGTGTAATGTGCATAGAAGGGCTATGTTGGACCATTATTTAATAAGAAAGACAATGTCTTGTTTTAAACATGTGGTTGTGAACATGCACTAGTGACAGCTGCCACTAGATGAAATTTTTATGAGCAAGTATGAGACTATTAGTAAAAAAAAAAAACTATTCATCCCCTTTGAACTGGTTTGGATTGCATCAGCAAGTTCTAGCATATTCTTTATATGAGTTGTTATTGAACTTTGATACTTACAAAAATATAATCATGTGCAGTACCCAAATGTCATGTCACATTGACATCTAAAAAGTATGCAATTACGTTTAGAAATAGGGACAGGCAAATTTACTCCACCACACCAACCTTTTATGATTTTTAATGAATCGGACTATCTTCACTTCTATGCTGGAGCCTAGGGTTTCCCTTGAACTTTGAAGAAGTGATTTTAATTCATACCTTGATTCACATTGTCATATTTATCACATATTATGCTTACCCATGAGTCACCCATGCTATTGAGTTTTAAATCCCCCTTCGATTCACAGATGGAAGCATGCATGGGATTCCCAGCCCATTGCTATAGTTGACTAGTTTATCTTCTGATGTTTCATTGCTACTCACTGGGATTGTACTCACTTTCAAGGGTCATGGTCAAATCTACAAGTTAAAATAGTTTACCTTAATTATTTCCATTTACCCTACACTAGACTCCAAATGAAAAATATCCTGCCCCTTTTATTTGCAACTTAATGACTAAACTTAATGTGCATTTACTTTTAGCTTTTATAACAGTACATCTTGTGTTTCATTTCATTTCATATTTTAATATTTATTGAATGTGACCAGGCTGTTTTTAGACAGTGTCTGTTCTTAAAGTTGGGCTAGTTTATGTACATGCATACACCTGAAGTCCATTGTTATAACAGGAAGAAAAGGTTACTTTACTCGACTGGCCAATGTAAGGGCCCTGAGACATGTTTCTATTATTTCCAATTCATAAGTGGGGAGACATCTGCTCTTCCAGAATTATATTCTTTCAGACTGAGAGTCCTAGGAATTCTCATAGACAATGCTGGCCAACTCTGGGCCCATTTTTTCAAGTTTCAGTTATTTAAGAGAAGGGATTTCTATTTATGCAGGGGAAGTAATGGCTTAAAGAAATGGCTGCAGCTGATTGGTATCCATTCATGCCAGACTGAGGCCTATAGAATGCACATCTGGTGGCCATGCTACGTTGTGCCGATTACACAATCATATAGATATCGCTAGACTGGACTGTCCAACTCTTAATTAGCACCTTAACGGTAATTTTGTATCCTCACTTAATAAAAATTTCAAAACACGAGAGTGATGGACAGTTCACTAAATTCAAAAAATTAAATAATTTAAGAAAGAAATATAATAATTAATTATTACTTATGCCATTTGCATTTCAGGTGTTACAATATATATATAACTAGTTAGATACATCTATGTGTGGCTAGCTAGCTATTTGTTTGTCCATCTATCTATGTATATATGTATGTGGTCTAGCTAGCTGTGCATATCTATCTGTCATTATATCTATATCAAGCTATATATATCTATAACATTTTTTTTATTATAAAGCATACAAACAAGAGATGTGTAATAAACAGCCGGGGCTTGTTTGCTGGAATTATCCGTTCCTTTGGTGTAGCTTCAAAGAAAACCCCCACTGCTGTAGTGCCATGGTAGTCTGTGCTTCTATCCAATAGCATGCTAACAATCTCTTGATGCCAGTGAATCCCTGCAAGCAAAGACAATGTTAAACAATGCCACCAGATTGATGACAAATTCATTGAGCAAACACAAGAAAGGTAGCATACCTTTATTTTTGTTAAGTTGCCCACATTCTAACTATTCTAGTACTAAACAACATTACAAACATATAGTCTTTTGCAAAGCTATTTTAACTATTCTAGTTTTAAACATTGCAAACATATAGTCTTTTGCAGAGCTATTTTAACTATTCTAGTATTAAACATTGCAAACATATAGTCTTTTGCAGAGCTATTTTAACTATTCTAGTACTAAACAACATTGCAAACATATAGTCTTTTGCAAAGCTATTTTAACTATTCTAGTACTAAACAACGTTACAAACATATAGTCTTTTGCAGAGCTATTTTTACACTTCAGAGACAAGCGTATCAATTAAGATGCGTTTTATTTATACGCAGGTTATGCTGACACAACAAACTAAGTACAATTAATGGTGACACCACAGATTATGTACAGTTTATGGTGATACCACAGACTGCAGTTTATGTGTGACACCACAGACCATGTACAGTTTAATGATGATACCACAGACTGTGCTGTTTGTGTGTGACACCACAGACCATGTACAGTTTAATGATGATACCACAGACTGTGCTGTTTGTGTGTGACACCACAGACTACGAAGTGTTTATAGTGACACTACAATGTACAGTATATGGTGAAACCACAACAAAATCTACCATTTATAGTGATACTACAACAATGCGCAGCTTATGGTCATTCTATATATGTAGAATTTGCGATGTCATCACAGACTATATGGTGATGTCACAGGGAACAGTTTATGACGACACCAAAGACAATGTACCATTTATGGTATCACCATAATCTATGAAATTGTGACACTGCATATTCTGTACAATGCAAGACGGACGGACAAAATTTGTGAGGAAAATAACAACACAAATGCATGGTGACGTCACAAATAGCATGTACTCTTACTGGCAAGAACCTTCTATATCCAAATTCAGAACATAGTGACGTCATGGATAGTGTGTGCTTTAAGGTCAGTTCACGGAAGTAGGGATGAAAATAAAACATAAGTAAGGTTGATCTCATGTCGGGGTTGGAAGGGGTGGATGTTGGTTGGCTGGCAAGTCCCGGATAAAAGCGGTGTATGTGTATCATATTTATTTAACTAATATAAAACTTGCTCCAAATAAAAGCCCATTTCACTAGCTAAGTTATTTTCCTTTAACTGCCATGCGTTTAGCATTAAGTAATATTTCTACCGACTTTTTCTTTCCTTGCTCTAAATCCAAACATGTCTGTACAGAGTTGTTTCCCTTGCCTGACTTTGGAAATCCTGCAATGATGACATCATCAGGTTCCAGCTCCAGGTGACGAATGTTGTTTAAATGTTGTCGATAATCTCTAATATTGCTGAATGGCGGGAGCCAAACGTCTCCGCCATTTCCAAAGTTAAGACTGTTTCCATATTTATCTTTTAGCTGGATCAACTGGGACATCTTGCTACAAAAAAACATAGAGAAGCAATGTACAAGGTCAAGGACAGCTCGAGAAGATAGTCTTAAATGACAGATGTCGTGAAAGGGAGAAAATCTGTAAAAGATAAAGCATTCAATGTTTTAATGGGTTCTAATAGTGTGGATTTTACATTTGTCATCGCACATACAGCTGTAAACTTAAAAATTAATTATGATATCAATATGACGTTTTGCACAATAAACAAAGTTTCACATTTCGTCATTCATAAATATCAACGTAAACAAAAGTTGTGATTGTTAAACATTGCTAAGTTTAAAACAATAAAACAACTTGCATTCCGACATCCATACAGTTCTAACCTACCTTTATGTCGTCCTGCTTCGTGTACCTTTCCCCGGCCGAGAGTTGTCGGTTGCACTGACCTACTTAAGTTGATGACTTTGAGGTCACCGCGATTGGTCTTGTTGTCTCGTATGAAAAAGTAGGTTAACTGGAACGAAATCAGACAAGTTTGTAGTTTAGTTTAGAGATCGCGTCTGCGAAGGTGAAGATTAGCGGCACGAGGTCACTGGAGTACGTGTACAGTATCGAATGCTTTTATTCTTATATATTACTTACTCTATTTAGTTCAAATCCACTTTTAGTTCAAATCCACTTAAAATGCTTGCTCTGGACTTTGAATCAAATTAACAACCCTGTCCTTGTTATCTCAGTAGGACAAAGAGTATGGATATATTCAGGTCGAATCCGTTTGGGCCGAGTTGCAACGTAAGAAGGGTCCAATTTAAGATGCTAATTTATTTCAATGTACACCCACTTGGAGAAGGTGACCTTGGGTGTGAAAACTATAGTTACAATCTCAGATTATAGATTTCTCACTGGCTGACCTTATTAATTTTTTAAAATTATTATTCAGTGATTTAAGGTGTTTATTTTCCTTTGTGGTGTTTTAGTCATATTCTTCATAAATGTATGCTTATATTCGACAACAAGCTCTGTTGGTTCTGGATTTGGTGCACATTTGTTTGGCGTGAAAAGGGGCCTACTAGTAACCTTATTTGGTGCAAACTTTAATGGGTCATGGAAATAGGGTCTGCTCTTAGTCTATTCTGAAGGGCGATAACACACGGCGCTGTTTTCACCCTCCTCTCGCCAAAACCAAAGCACTAAAAAAAAAACGGAGAGCATCCTTCATGAGATATCTGTATGCATTTGTAACGGAGCTACTTCCCTCAACATGTCTGCTCTCTCTCTCTCTCACATCACATCATGACATCAATGACGAAATGTGAAACTTTGTTTATTGTGCAAAACTTCATATTGATATCATAATTAATTTTTAAGTTTACAGCTGTATGTACGATGATAAATGTAAAATCCACACTATTAGAACCCATTAAAACATATCCTGCTGAATAGGGCTGTCAATTTTTTTCTAAAATGCTGCCCGGGTACCCGTCCAAATTTTATGGTATGCATCTAGTGACTTACTATTAGTTAAGATCTTTATAAGTACAACGCAAACTTATTTTTAATATTATCAATCATTACATAAAAACTAACGTAAACTAAAACTAAATAAAATGTCAACAACAATAACGTTTTTTTAAAAATAGTTCATCAAGTTCAATCGCGCACGTGGAAGATAAAGACGTCACGAATAAACGCAAAGTTACAAGTCCTAACTTGAGATTTTGCGTTCTTTTTCTGCTAACTCAAATGTATCCTTTATGCCTTTTTCTCTTCAGCCAAGTTGCATTTTATCTGTGACTTAAAAAGCAAACATTTCTATTCTGAAACATTAGACAGACAGACAGACAGACAGATAGATAGATAGATAGATAGATAGATAGATAGATAGATAGATAGATAGATAGATAGATAGATAGATAGATAGATAGATAGATAGATAGATAGATAGGCGGGCAGGAAGCAGGCGGACGGACGGACGGAAGGATGGACGGAGATATATGGATGGATGGACAGACTGACAAACAAACAAGTAGGCAGGCAAAAATAAATGTTAATAAATACTCCAGAATCTGATGAATGACTGACACTTTACAATTTCTGTTGTAATTGTAGATAGTTTTGAGAAGAGTCACGTCCCTTACTCAACAATAAATCTCTGCTTTGGAATGTTACTTGTGACATGATAAAATCTATATTACATGTGACAAGAGCTTGAGCCCTGGGGCGACAAAGGAAAAAAAACAGTTATTTCCCCGGAACAAACAAGAGGAGGAGCAAGACAGCAGGTATGTATCTAAACAGAATAGAAAAAAAGAAATATGAGTAATATTTGTAATAAGAACTAATTATTTGACATCGCCATGTACGGATTGAAAGTGAGAATGTTTTGACTACATTTGCTCAAGACCAATGCAAAACAGTTATTTAATTGTTATTTCAAGTTTATTTGAGATATTTCTGTTAAAAAAATAGTAGCTTTACTGTTAGCATTAGACTAACACTGAAATAGTATTTTCATAATGCACTGGTTGTGGGCCTTAAAAGAAATGTGCAGCTCATTATAAGCAGTAAAGTGTTACAGTTCAGTGAATCGCATTAATTAATGCTACAACAAAACTGTTTTCCACTTCGGATTCCTTTTGTGTGCGTTGACACACGTATGTTTGTTTATATGTACGCCTCTTTGTGGATTGAGTGTGAGTTTGTATTGCGTGTGTATAAATCACTCTTTGGTTATGTACAGATTCGTGTTGTCACTGATTATCTGTGTTGTTGCAGGAAGTCTTTCGCTAAAACTCCACAACTATTTTCACTGGCATAAAGGTTGTACACTTTCCAAAATGGCGCGTGTTTTTCTCTTCGCATTATTATCCCTGGTAAGTTCATGATTTTGCGATTCATTTTTTTTTTGTACATCACGTGGGATAAAAAGGACTTTAATTAGTATTCAAGGCGTGTGAAAAACAGAACGGCTCATTAGGGGTAGCTGACTTCAAAATTAGGTCGAACAAGATAGATCCTAGGTACTATCACTTGAAAGGCCCTTTGTTAAATGCATTTTGTGGGCGCTTGTGTATACAGGAATTTGTTCCAGACCATAAACCTCCAGCGCACGCACGCATGCGCGTGTGTTTGTATGAGAAAGAGAGGGTGACTGTGTGATTCTTTTTATTTAGTTGCGTGTGTATGTGTGTATGTCTGCTGTGTGTGTGTGTAGTTGCGTGTGTGTGTCTGTTGTGTGTGTAGTTGCATGTATGTAGATCTGTTGTGTGTGTGTGTGTGTGTGTGTGTGTGTGTGTGTGTCGCGGTCGGGCGTGTGTTGCTACAAACAATAAAAACTTAAATCATCGAGTTTTAGTTTCAAATTTCTTTCTTTATCTTGACATTATGAATATTTTGTCTGCATCATATGCCCAGATGAACTGGACACTGGTCAACTGTCAACTACTACCCGTGGATGAAGGAACACCTTGGCCGTGTAACACTTCTGGTGAGTGTCCAACAGGTCATTGCTGCGTGTCCGTCACTCGACCACGAGGCAAGAGGCAGATTACTAATGGCAGCAATGGCTACTGTCACCCTTTAGGACAACTCTCACACGGTAAGAACATATCAGACGACCATTGACATCTACGTTCGCATCCAGATCATGCTTAGAGATAAGTGCAATGGAAACAATCGTATTGAGTACAAACACGGGCAAAATAATGCTAACATGTAACCGCTTCGTGAGGAAGGATCGAATTGACGCAATGGGCAGAAACGGGCAGAAACCGGTGTCATATCAAAATAGTCTCCTATGATGTATACTATTATTTACTTTATATGTGGGAATGAACAGATTTGAGGTAAAATTAAAATACTAATTCTAGTCTATATCGTCAGCATGAATTACTGACCATTTCCGTTCTAGGCAGCTAAAATCGAAACATTTTATTATCATCCACTCATAGACACGCATCGACAGTTGCATAGAGATCCATCCCCTTAGAGATCGTATTGGTATCATCCACGCTTAGACATCCATTTTACACACGCATAGAGATCCAAACATAGAGAGATAAATAGTGTATTCATTCAGAGGGCACTGACCGATTTATTCGCAGCATTCGAGCGCAGATACCCATTAACATCCACAGAGATAAATTCACAAGCAACATGCATTTAAGTCTGATAGCTATCAAGATGGCAACCTGAGAGAAGAGCGTTCAGTCGGTAAGGGTAAAAAGGCACAAAACTTTGGCCTCAGGTAACAACTGTAAAATATTTGGCCTGACTGAACAGCACATACGTTAAACGACGTTCCACTGTTGTTATTCTTTTCTTTATTTCTTCTCTGTTTTACTTGTTTGCTTATTATTATTCCTGTTGTTGTTGTTCATAGTGATGGTCATGGCGTTGTAGTAGTTAACGTATTATTTAGTGGGTTTTTTTCCCACTTCTGTTGATATCGGCTGTGAACCAAGGTCTCTGAATTTTACCAAGATTCTGCGAGATCCAAGGTTTTACGGAGGATGTGGATACTTCCAAGGAGCGCTACTTTTACTAATGGGGCGAGTCTGTGGTTTCCATGTAGTTTATTCAGATAGTCTTCCCACTCAAAGGTTATGTTCTCCAGGCTCCTGTTACTACAGGTATCACTTCTACTTTTACATTTCACGGTCTCTGGGTTTCTGAGATGCTGTTTTTCTGTTTCTTTTGTTTTTGTTTCTATCACTTGGAACAGCGGCATCAATGGTTGTGCTGTACTGTTGGAGGCATTGAAAATTACAAATCTGGTTTTCGCACAGAAATCACTCGGTCTGTTCTTATCTCGAAGTCCCACAGTACTTTTCATGACTGCTAAAGGATTTTTTTTTCTTACTCCAAAGTTCTCATATAGGTTTCTATGTATGATTTTTGCCACTTTGTTTCGTCTTTTGGTATATTGTGTTCCAGACAGAAACTAACATCCAAATATTACCTGCTCTGTTGTTTCATCTAGTCTGCATTTAGAATCATTTGAGACTTTCATGATTTTTGTTGTTGTTGACGATGAAATGTATATGGATAAGATAAATGATGATGGTTATTGTGTGATGATGGTGGTAGTGGAGGTGATGATGATGATGACGACGACGGTGGTGGTGGTGACGATAATGGTGGTGATAGTGGTGAGGATTATGATGATGTCGATTATGACGACGAGGGTGATGAGGACGATGATGATGATGATCATGGTACTGGTGATGGAGGCGGCTTATAGTAGCAATAGAATTGAAATTGTTGTGGTATTATTATTACTAGTACTATTATTATCATTGTAATTCTGTTGACTCTGGACAGCTTGTTTCGTGTCCGATCGTTTGGTGGCGAGTCAGCTGTATCATGAGTGTCCCTGTCGTGCGGACCTCAGGTGCACCAGCAACGGGGTGGTTGACAGGCCCCTTGGAGAAATGGGTTAGATTTTGGTTTGCTTTCTAAAACATGTTGACAACACAGCAAACAAAACTACAAAATACAGCACAGCAAACAAAATTACAAAATACAGCACAGCAAACAAAACTACAAAATACAACACAGCAAACAAAACTACAAAATACAACACAGCAAACAAAACTACAAAATACAACACAGCAAACAAAACTACAAAATAGGGTACAGCAAACAAAACTACAAAATACAACACAGCAAACAAAACTACAAAATACAGCACAGCAAACAAAACTACAAAATAGGGTACAGCAAACAAAATTACAAAATACAACACAGCCAACAAAACTACAAAATACAACACAGCAAACAAAACTACAAAATACAACAAACAACATTACAAAACAAAAACAACAAAACAATGCTACAAACACAACAAATATCACTCCAGTTCAAAGCACCCAAAACAACACAAAAAAACAAACACGCAGCACTACATATCAAACCACAGCAAAATTACAACAAAAAAACACACACAGCAAAACTACAAAACAAAATACAACAAACAACTTTACTAAATATAACACAACAAACAACACTACAAGAACACAACAAGCAAAAACACATCCAACACTACAAATAAAACACAGAAACCGAAACTGCTAAACAAAACACAACAAAACAATGCAGCAAACAAAACACAAAGAAGAACACTTTTAAAAAACACAACAAACAATGCTAAAAAAAAAAAAACAAGCAAGCAAACAGAACTACAAATCAAAACAACAAAATACCACACAGCAAACGAAAGTACAAAACAAAACACAACAAATAACATTACAAATATATACAGTAAACAACACAACAAAGCAAAATATAATAAAATGCACTACAAAACAAACAACACAACAAAGCAAAATATAATAAAATGCACTTCAAAACAAACAACACTATAAAAAAAATTTAAAATAATATCATCAATTAATAAAAATGCAAACAACCTACAAAACAAAACACAGCAGGCCGAAAACACTAAAACAACAATACAAGCAAATTATAAGACTAAAACACAATATGCCACAGCAAAGTAGAACAGTAATGCAACAAAATAAGGAAAAAACACAACAAAAATATGACAGCACAGCGAAACAACAATACCAAAAAAAAAATAAAACGCAAAAACAATAAAGCAAATTATGAGGCTGAAACACATAAAAAATAATATGACACATCAAAGCGGAACAACATTGCAACAAAATAAAAACACAAAAACACAGTAAACAAATTATAAGACTAAAACACAACAAACAATATGACACAGCAAAGCGGAACAACAATACAACGAAATAAAACCCCAAAACACTACAAAACACAGCACAATAAAACATCTACGCATCATAAACACAAATAACGTTACCTCAAAACAACTCACAACAAACAACAGTAAAATACAAACAAATTAAAAATTTAAGTGTCACGTAATAATTTATGTCTATATTTTATCGTTCACATTTTTTGTTATTGTAAGAGTTATTAGTCGATTATTGTTTTTATTTTAAAATTTTATTTGTAAAGTATTATTTACTATAATAATCAGCCAATCGTTTCTTCTGTTACAGGCAACTGCCTGATCTAATTTCCTGCCAGAAACCTGCAACTCTACCAATCATTTGCTTCCAACCGCCACACTCACAATCTACCCGCCATCCTTGGACTCTCCATCTCCAACATAAGCTTAATGATGATTGGTTGTTTCCATCACAAGCTTTAAAATAATTGGTTGTCTCCATTCATAAGCTTAAAGATGATTGGTTGTCTCCTTCATAAGCTTAGCGATAATTGGTTGTCTCCATTCACAAGCTTAAAGATGAATGGTTGTCTCCTTCATAAGCTTAGCGATAATTGCTTATAACCATCATAAGCATTTCGATAGTTGTTATCTCCACCACAAGCTTAATAATAATTTGGTTATCAAACTTTTAAAACTCCAGAATGATAGATAATAAAGATATGAGCAGAAGAAGACATTGGGTTTTTTTTATGTGATTTATTATTATGATGTACTCATCCATTTATGCTGAAATAATATAAATTCAAATTATACATTATCTTGTGCTGATTTTCCAAATTATTTCCACAACTGACGGATGTACAAAAGGAAGGGCGAATGATCAATTTATTTATTTATCCTCCACCATCCATCCATCCATCCATCCATCCGTCCGTCCATATAATCGTCCAATTCTCGTCTCTTCATCATCTTATTAATCAATACCCCCTGTCCGTCAATCAACCTCGCGGCCGCCTGTCCATCAATTAATGTTTGATAAATGTATACAAAAAGCAGCATTACAAAATACAACAAACAACACTATAAAATGCAGGAAATAACATTACCAGTTTTAAAAACTACAAGCAACACTACACTAGAAAACACTAAAACAAAACCCTTCAAAATATAGGAAACAAATTAGAACAGATTAAAACACAACAAACTATTTGACAAAGCAAAAACAGAACTACAATACTACAAAAGGTACAGTAAATGTACATGTATAATATATACTGTGGCAGAGTACATTTGTTTATCCCTATTTTAAAATTTAATTGTGATATAAATTGTTAAATTATCAGACCTTGGGCACTCCTTATGACGGGATTTTTGTTGTCAGAGTTGGAAGTAAACAACCCGAGTTGAGAATATGCTAGAAATTGCTGATGTAGTGCAAACTAGTTTTAACTAGGTGAGTAGTTTGTATTATCCAATGGTTATGATTTACGAGATTGAGACAAGCCAATGGGCTGAAATTAAAACGTTTACCTGCTTTAGAGAAATCTATTGTCTGATCACTTGAATTTGAAGTGGCAAGAAGTCCAGTCATGAAAGGCAGCCATTAGCTTAATGGTGAGTTAACTGAGTGGTTGAGAGAGAATGTCAAGTGTTTAGCAAACTATATGTGTGCAGCTTAGTTCAAACATTTGTAGAAATTAAAGTCAACTCACATAGTACATCTCTACATAAAACACAAGAATAACATATCAATATAAAAATGCATGAAATATTTTTAAGTCCATTCTCACTTCAACCAGTCATTCAACTCACCATCAGGCTAATGGCTGCCTTTCAAGACTGGACTTCTTCTTGCCACTTCAAATTCAAAGTGATTAAACAGTAGATTTCTCTACAGCAGGTAAATGTTTAGGTAGCCCATTGGCGGGTCCTGTTCTTATAAATCATAACCATTGGATAATAATAACTACTCACCCAGTTGGGATGGTTTGCATGAAATAAGCAATTTCTAGCATATTCTAAACTTGAGTTGTTTACTTCCAGCTCTGACACTTTAAAAATACCATCACAAGGGATGCCCAAGGTCAGGTCATTCTGACAATTTAACAATTTATATAACAATTAAATTTTAAAATATGGATAGGCAAATTTACTCCGTCACGTACCCCCATCCTTTTAACATCAACTCTATTAGGAGTAAATTCAAACATTGCCGGTAAAGCTTCCACCATAATACAAAACAAATAACTATTCACAAAAACAAAATTCTATGTCGGTTTTAAGACATACTAATAAATATTCAAACGATCCAAAACTCTTGGTTTTAAGACATACACAGAGTTAAATCAACACATATAGAAACCAAGATAATATAATTTTACATGCCTCAATAATCACTGAGCATTAAAATATAAAATATCATATTAATTACTCTCATTATAAAGTTAGAACATGACATAACAATTAAATTTTTTTAAAATAATTTACTCTGCCACACATCGATATATATTATTTAGTTGACTCAGTGTCTACAGTTTACAATTTAACGAGTTGCTCATTATATATGAGTAAAAGATTTTACCCCCTTGTTGCAAGATGCATTTTAAAATTCGAATAAATTAGTCAGTAAAACGTACATGTATATGTAGCAATTTGAGTGCAATATTTAAAAATAAACAACATTTGTAGTTTCCTCTTTATTGATTGGTTGACGCGTGTTGTGTGATGGTGTTTGATTGGGTACCTATATAAAGGGTTGTATGTGTAGGCCCTACATATTTACATATTTGTGTGTTCATAAGGTTGAGTGTATGAGGAATGGGGAGGGGAGAGAGAGTACGTAATGTCAGATAAATGTACATGTATCTTAATTCAAAAGATGTTAAAACATCCACTATGTCACTGTCAGTCGCCAACGGCTTCTCCATATTTACTCCCATTCCTGACAAGTTTTATCATTTATTCACATAGGATGTTGTGACTCCACTCGTGTGTGCGGTTGTCTGTGTGTGTGTGTGTGTGTGTGTGTGTGTGTGTGTGTGTGTGTGTGTGTTTGTGTGTGCGTGCGCCTATCTGAAGACGAGATAGGTTAACATTTGTTTCTGAAATAGTCGTAGCATTTTATCTTTGCTCGACTCAAGATAAGCAAGGACCCACTTGTCTCAATGTTTTGATGACATATTGTCGCTGTTTACTATCACAAGCACACAAAGTCTTAAGTGCCGTGCGCAAGCTCTTCACTGTTCTGTAATTTCCTAATACTGAGTAATTGAAGTGCCGTGTGCAAGCTCTTCACTGTTCCGTAATTTCCTAATACTGAGTAATTGAAGTGCCGTGTGCAAGCTCTTCACTGTTCCGTAATTTCCTAATACTGAGTAATTGAAGTGCCGTATGCAAGCTCTTCACTGTTCCGTAATTTCCTAATACTGAGTAATTGAAGTGCCGTGTGCAAGCTCTTCACTGTTCCGTAATTTCCTAATACTGAGTAATTGAAGTGCCGTGTGCAAGCTCTTCACTGTTCCGTAATTTCCTAATACTGAGTAATTGAAGTGCCGTGTGCAAGCTCTTCACTGTTCCGTAATTTCCTAATACTGAGTAATTGAAGTGCCGTGTGCAAGCTCTTCACTGTTCCGTAATTTCCTAATACTGAGTAATTGAAGTGCCGTGAGCAAGCTCAAAATAGTTCGGTAATTACCATACACTCTGTATAATCTTAAGTGCAGTGCGCAAGTTAAGTAATAACCATACCTTCAATCATCTTAAGTGTCGGGTGCACGCTTTAAGCAATTCGGTAATTACCTTACACCCGGGAATCATGAGTGTCTTGTGCAAAAGCCTCACTGTACTTATTGTGTAAGTCTGTTGATATAATTACCATGGAAATACTGCGTACAACATTTAAAGTCTTCGTGTACCAGTCGTACATATAAGAAAGCGTTACAGTGTTTATAAATGGCTTGTATTAGCAAAGACATGAGTTAGCGTCTGGCCACTTATCATCAGCATAAAGATTATCAATTTTCACGTCTTCAGTACAAAGAGGAATAATAGTGACTTGTCTTCAGTACAAAGAGGAATGAATAGTCACTATTAGTAGAGATGTGTCAAAAGTTATTTTGACACATTAGACAAGTCACTATGATTTTTATGAAATATTTTCAGGACGTAAAAGTAAAAGGAGGGGCGGGGAGTATAAATAAAACAACCAGATAATTTAAAGAAACTAACCCCATAGCAACGCTTAAATAAATGCAAAACAAAGCAATAAAACTTATTTTGGAACAAATTTAATCTTGAAAACTCTGTACAGTTCTATTCTTTAAATTTTAATTTTTTTCTTGTATTATTTTCTATTTACTTTAGTTCAGTTTATATTTTCTTCAAATTCTGATCTCTTCTTGTTTTATTTAAATTCTGTCTGCATCTTGTTTCTTAATTCATGGGTGCATATAATGGCTGTTTTTTGAGGCTTTAGGGCACTTTAACTAGATAACAATTGTCACGTGACCATTTCAGTCACGATATATCACAAAAGATTTTCAGCCTGTGAACATAAGGATTTGTACTTTTCATTTTGTCTTCTGACTTAAGTCCATATGCAAGTCAATTCGTGCCGTTGCTAATCATGAAAGTTGCTTTGGGAGTCACGTTGCTGGCAGTGGTAAGTAACCCTCAGTCAGTAAAATTATTTTGATCTATCCTGATCTACTCTGGTTTGTCCTGATCTATTCACGTCTATCTTTTGTCAGACATGCTGCATTCAGGTCTATCCTCGTTTATGCTTGTCGTTCTGATCTAAAGGCTTTATTTGGTCTATTCAGATTTTATTATTCCTACTTATCTGGTCTAATCAGTCGTTATCCTTGTTTATGCTATTCTATCTGGTTTATTTAGATTTGTCTTGGTTTATGCTTGTCTGACTGGTCTATCTATATCTATCGTGGTTAGTTTCGATATATCTAGAACGTTTTCATTATAGTACCACATCAATACTGAATTATCTCCCGTTACGAATCAATTTATGTTTAATTTTGAAAAGAAAAAGATCTTATTATATCTTACTTTTCTTTTTCTCTTTTATACCGTGACCGAAATTAACAAACGTTAGATGTGCTCGATAAGCAGAAATCAGTCACTCAGTCAGTCAGTCAATAAATCAGTCTGTCATTAGCAATCAATCTTTCTTCTCTTCAAGCTGTGTTGCGTCTTGAGCGAGGTGCACGGTCAGATCTGTCAGACGAGTGCGGACTGTGGAGACGGGTATTGCTGCTATTCCATTGTTCGACCCGTCGGCAGACGTCGTAGAGCGGCCGCTGGTCTCAGTTGTCAGCCACGGGGAGAGTTGGGCAGTGGTAAGTACAAGTCGATTCATTAACCCTTTAAGCAGGGAACAGAGCTGGGCAGTGGTATATAGTATACTAGTCGATTCATTAACCCTTTAAGCAGGGAACAGAGCTGGGCAGTGGTATATAGTATACAAGTCGATTCATTAACCCTGTATCTCTTCGGCTGCTCGAATGGAAGTGTGTGTGTGAACTCTGTTCGCTGTTTACAGGGTTAATGAATCGACTTGTATACTATATACCACTGCATATGGCCACAGACGAGCGACTGCAAACACCCAAGTCTGACTTAAAAATTCCACTTCAACGTTCACATATCTACTGCCTCCCCCCCCCCTCCTCCCACATATGACTAACTAGCGAGCAGGTCATGACCAATGTGTGTTTTTAGGTCAGCAAAACACAAATACGTCAGCTAAGTTTAGCGGCCTCCGAGATTCTAAAGAAGGTAGGAACAAGCAAACAAGCATTTAAAATGAATGAATGAAACAAGAACCAAAGAAGGAAATGAAGAAACAAGAAGAAAGAAAGAACGAATAAAGGAAACAAGCAGTAAATGAATGAAAACATAAACCAACAAAGAATGAAATAAAGCCTGAAAAATACTAACAAGAAACAAACAAACAAACAAACAAACAAACAAAGAACACATTAGAGCGAGTAAATTAATGCGGTGAAATCACAAAGCTCAATTTTATGGTAACGTTACCACAAAAATTAAGAGAATTAATTTTGAAAAAAAAAGAAACATTTCATTTGTTCAATCTCCCTTATTTCCTCTGTTTCAGTTAAGATTGTCTCTCATACACACCCGCACGCACGCACGCACTCACGCACGCGCACACACACACACACACACACACACACACACACACACACGGAAGTAACAAACACTAATATCGAGTGCCTTCATTTTTTATTTAAATATTACATATTAAAGCAGGTATATAGATAACTTTATGTTGTATTTGTTTGGATTTTGTTCAGTTGGGTTGGATTTTTTGGATCGGATTGGATTATATGGATTGTTTTGTGTTAAATGACACACCTTTTCTTTCTTCTTCGGTATGTCATCATTATTCTCTTGCGTGGTTGAGAATACTTTAGATAGGGACGAAATATAGAAGTAGGAAAGTGACGAAAGTAGAAGTAGGATAGTGACGAAATATAATAGTAGGAAAATGACGAAAGTAGACGTAGGAAAGTGTCGAAATATAGTAGTAGAAAAGTGATGAAAGTAGAAAAGAGACGAAAGTAGAAGTAGGAAAGTGACGAAATATAGTAGTAGAAAAGTGACGAAGGTAAAAGTAGGAAATAACGAAAGTAGAAGTAGGAAATTGACGAAAGTAGAATTAGGATACTGACGAAATAGAAGTATGATAGGGACGAAATATAGTAGAAGGAAAGTGACGAAAATAGAAGTAGGATAGTAACGAAATATAGTAGTAGAAAAGTGATGAAAGTAGAAGTAGAAAACTGACGAAATATAGTAGAAGGAAAGTGAGGAAAGTAGCAGTAGGAAAGTGACAAAAGTAGCAGTAGTGGTACAGTTTAAATTTATGAATTAAGTATTTACGGTATTAAATATTGTTTTCTGGAATAATTTTACCTTCAGGTTGTCTGTTGAGGGATGCACTCTATGACCCTACTCGCACTTACTTCGAGTGCCCATGCGTAGATGGACTGACCTGTCAAGGAAATGGAATGTTTGACATGCCTTTGGGAGAAATGGGTAACTAATTTTGACTGCATTTATTTATGCTCCATCACTTGAACGATTCTGATGTTGTGATGGGGTGTCGGGTGTAGTGTCATGGGTCACCACAGGATGCGAGATGAAAAACACGATGATGATGTTGTGGTGGGGTGTCGGGTGTCGGGTGTGGTGTCATGGGTCACCACAGGATGCGAGTTGAAAAACACGATGATGATGTTGTGGTGGGGTGTCGGGTGTGGTGTCATGGGTCACCACAGGATGCGAGATGAAAAACACGATGATTATGTTGTGGTGGGGTGTCAGGTGTAGTGTCATGGGTCACCACAGGATGCAAGATGAAAAACACGATGATGATGATGGACAATGCGCTTGATGACGGCCTCAGCAGTGAGATGTTCACACAAAACCGTGTTCACAGTTTACATGAGGCTTTATTCATGACGACGCACCACCAACTCGCTCTCCCCTTCCCGGCTACATGGTTCTGTCTTCCTGCATGCATCCCAACTTTTGACACAGGTGGTGGTGGTGGTGGTGGTGGTGGTGGTGGTGGTGGTCCACGATTACATTTAACGTCGCCACTGGAGCTTTCGTGGATTGTTTCATCATAAGACGTTCTCTAACCTGTAGTGCTCTAGTGGCAACGGCTTCCCTCACGAATATTCGGGGAGCGTTGACGGTGGTGTTGAAGTTGGAGTTTGGTTGGTGTTTGCTCAGTGCTGTTGTCTGTTGTCTGGCACTGTGTTGTTGTTGGAGCTTTGTTGCTTACTCAGCGGTGGCGCGACTGTTGATTTTAAAAACATTTCTTTTTATATATATTTTTTTTTTTAACACTGTGCATGCCACTGGAGTGGTGGAGTGTAGAGGATAACACTGTGCATGCCACTGGACTGGTGGAGTGTAGAGGAGAATTGCCGCTGTCGAGATATTGGTATGGCTGTCCTATTTGTATGTATGCTGTGTATGTGTTGTGTAGTGTAATGTAGTGTAGTGTGTATGTGTGGATTCATATAAGCATGTATGTGTATTCGTAATAGTGTGTGCAAGTCTGAAGTCCTCTGAAATCCTATATTTTTGTTTCAGGTACCTGCGTGTCACCTTAGATGGACACTTCTGAAGGAGGGGAATGTGCAGTGAATTTATTATTTCAAGTGAAATAGCAAACAGACTGAAGAGTACTTCTTGTGTTGTTATTTTTATCAAATATTTTATAACATACCTTGTAAGTTCAATTCTTGGATGTTCATTTAAAAATTATCCAATTATTTTCTGTTTTACGCAGTAAATTAACTTGGGAAACAATATTTCAGCAAATCATTTTGTCATTGTCTTTTTGTATGTAATTTGTTGGGGGGGGGGGGGTGTTTGCATTTAAATAACACAGCCATCATTTGTCACGATCTTGAACATAAAACTTCTATAGTCGTGACTCTATCTGTTATAAAACTTTTAGTTTTGCATCACGCACTTGGTTTCAGAAACCACCTAATAATTGGTTTCAGAAAATGAAACACTTTCTTTTATAGTGTTTACCCACATGTATTCAATAAATTTCTTAGAAAATTTTGGTTGGTGCCGTGTTTACTAGTCATAGGAAAGCAAGACCTGGCAAACACATCGCGCTATTAAAGGGAAATAACATATACATTTGCCCGCAAGCAAAGAAAGAGTTTCTTCCCCTACCCCATCAACAAAACGAATTTCGTTTATTGTCGCTACACTTGTTCCTACTGTTAGAGGCTAAAGCACTGAGATGTGATGAGCTATTTCCCCGCCCACCCACCCCAAAAAATTAAATTAAATTAAAATTAAATTAAATTTTTAAAAAATGTAAAAATTAACAACAATAGAAACAGAAACATTTACCAAATTTATTATTATCAACTATTTTATTACTTTAATTCTTAAAAATAAGGCTAGCGTTGAGTTTTGCACATGAACAATATAAGCTACACTTTGAAATTAGCGCAGTCACGCGCCCAAAATATGAGAAAGCAAATTATCTCAAAATTACGCAACTTTATTTTAATCTTAATTTCAGTCATATCATACACTTCTGTCTTACACTACGAAAAGTGTTCATTACATTATCTGCATTTCGATTAGCAATAAATTAATTTAATTATAAATTAAGTTAACAGTCGTATTTTCATTCATTTTATCTTGTTAGGGCTAATACATGTTTGTTTAAAGAAAAAAATACAGTTTTTTTTAAAAAATAAGATGAAGCTAATGTCCAACTACGTCTATATCCCTGTTGACATGAACATTCGTAGACAGTCCTACTTGGTCTCATGTACATAATGGGTAGAGTGATGTGTGTGTGTGTGTGTGTGTGTGTGTGTGTTGTGTGTGTGTTTGTGTGTGTGTGTGGGAGCTTATTAACAGATAGAGACACACACAGACAGATACAGATATACACATGTACATGAGCATACATAGATGAACATATATACAAGGATGTATACAAATGTAGATTATATATGTGGTGCACACAGGTAGATAGATAGATAGATAGATAGATAGATAGATAGATAGATAGATAGACAGACAGACAGACAGACAGACAGATAGATAGATAGATAGAGAGACAGACAGACAGACAGACAGATAGATAGATAGATAGATAGATAGATAGATAGATAGATAGATAGATAGATAGATAGATAGATAGATAGATAGATAGATAGATAGATAGATGGATGGATGGATGGGTGGTTGGTTGGAGGATGAATGGATGGATGGATGGATGGATAGATAGAGTGTCTATTGAACACTCGAGCTACGCGGACCCCAGCTATTCAATTTACACTCTTTGTTCTTCAGAACCCAGACTGGACCAAACGGCTTATGAGGATTACACGGCAAAATTTAGGATTAAATTTTGTCGTAATTGAAGAAATAAAATTCAAAATATTTAGAATTTATATTTAAGTTAGGTTAATGTAGTAATCTGCATTTTCGGCTTTACAGAAAGAGAGAGAGAGAGAGAGAGAGAGATTAATAGATAGATAGATAGATAGATAGATAGATAGATAGATAGATAGATAGATAGATAGATAGATAGATAGATAGATAGATAGATAGATAGATAGATAGATAGATAGATAGATAGATAGACATCTCTCATTAATGTTCACCTTTGAATAAACTACAGTTAGGAATGTCTTCATCCATTTTGTAATCATAATGAGACTACCAAAATTCAAAATTCATGAGATCATTACAACATATCTGAATATTACGGCGTTGTGAAATGGTGTTGTATGAGATAAACGGATTACGATTACCAGTTGATTATAATTATTTCTTGACTGAGCAGCACGCACGCGCACACACACACAGAAACAAACAAATACATATACTTACATACACATACACTAATTATATATTCTGGTTGAATAACCTATTTTTGTGAGTGAGTGAGAGAGAGAGAAAGAGAGAGAGTGATAGTGAAGATGAAGACTGAATTGACAGGTTCTAAATTCAGACAGATTTATATTATTTCATTATAGGAAGACTTGGGGACATTAGAAAAACAAGCAAGCATGTAATTTCTCTAGTCGTAGACCCCACTTTATCATTCATTCATTCGACTGAACAAAACACAAAGGAGTGGTTCGAACGTTAAATAACGCGCAGAAATCAATCACTTGGTCATAATTACTGCCTGTAAACTTTCGCACACTAACACGATGCACAAATCACCGCTTAACCACTCCGCCCAAAACCAAAAGCATGAACGTCTTTTTTTTTTTAAATGTAGAGCACACGCACACACATTTAAGTCTCACTCTAATAATAGGTATGTTGCAATCATTGCGAAAGTGGAATAAGTTGCTACCGTATGTGTGTGCAGTTCATATACGACCTAGCTTGTGGACTACAATTCAGGCGCTAAGCTCTATCGACCTGGTGTGTCCTTCCTTGTACTGCTCACGGCCTCCGCTTTGACACAGTCCGGTTTTGTTGGGGTTTTTTTTTTTTTTTTGTGACCTCTGAAAATTCATGTATATAATTTTTTTAAAATGCAGCAGACAACCAAGCCACGCTCCCAAAGAAAATTGTATTTACGTGACCTATATCTACAGTCCAACAAACCGTTCCTGTAAAAAATAAATAGATAATCGAATTTAAAACATTGAAGGCCGGTAATGGCTTGTGGGGAAGAGAGAGGGGTTGGGATTTGCTGCAATATACAGCCAGAAAATGTAAAACTGTGAATGCGCCCGTCACATAGCGTACAACAAGGTTCGCTAGTGTAAACTCGGCTTAAGCATCTGGGAGGTGGTGGTGGAGGGAACGCACACGAGACTTCTCATAAGGTTAAGAGCAAAAGACACTCTTTATTTGATAGCTTCTATTTCTATAGTCTGAACCTTTCAGAAATAAAAAAATGGCAGAATAAATGGGCGATAACTCGAATCGCTAAGTCAATCTTCACTCAGTTCAACTTACAAAATGGCAAGTCATCTCGACCTGTACTAAAATTGTAAAACTTTTTTTTTTTAATGATCATCATTATTCAGGCTTTTCATAGCACAACCTTTTTTCTCTACAGGACAAGCAGGCACGCGCCTCTTTAGGGACATACTAGGTTAATAGCTACGTGACGTATGTAGTTCGTCTGGCCTTCAGTGTACTGAAGCGTTGACGTCAGCAGTAATATGGGACTGCCGCACTTTTCATCAGGACGGTAAAGTACAGGTCGAGTTCTAAACGAACTCTAAGGGCTGTGTAATAGTGCTCTCTGCTTTCCAGAGTGCAGGTCACACTACCTTACTTGAAAATGGTATCGTCCAACACATCTTAATTGATGACAAACTTGTGGTTGGATGGAAATACTGTTTCAAGGCCTGCCAGTTTCAAAACTAAAAATAGCTGATACTCTGAAATGGAATCGTCTGATGGCATTTTAACGTAGACGTGAAACAATAGGTTATTTGTTTCGTTTTTAAAGTGGAATCTGTATCTGTTGCTATTTATTGTAAAGGTGTTGGTTATACTGCTGTTGTGTGTGTTTTTTAAAACAATACTTAAACATCTCACAAACCATTGTGAACTTGCTTGAGGTCACGGCACAAGCCAATATGCTAGGGAGGTGAGTGTAGGAATGTCGGAACGATGACAAAAATGGGGGCACTGGGTTCTCATTCAAGGTGGTGGTGGTTCGATTTTTTTTTTAACCACATCTGAAAGTGAAAACTTAACGAATAAATCAACGATCCCCAAGTGCCTCATTTGAGTGATGCGATAATAAAGTTGGCCCCGCGTGGTATAGGCTACTTGCACAGAAAATATCTACCGCGGTGGGGATGGAGGTTACGTTAACATTCTTGCAAGATTTAAACCTTTCGTGGAACATTTTCATCTTCATATGTTCTCTGTCCTGATTTACCCTAAAGGGACTACATTCTAGAGTTCCTACACCTGGTGGATTGTTTATTCTCTCTCTCTCAAACACACACACACACACACACACACACACACACCGATGGGGGCGTATGATACGTAATTAATGTGTAGAGGCGCACGCACATGGTACATGCAAACGTCTGAAGCATATGATACATCTATACACACACATTTATACTTATACACCCTGTGTTGACAAATTTTGTTACACAAGCTTTAGTACGCATGAGTATCTAAATACTGTATTTAGATTGTTGAAATGAAGGGGAACAAAACCGTGACAATTCAATTAGGCCGGATCCAACTTGGGGGGGTGGGGGGATTTGGGCCAGACAGGAATACTAGGTAGGCCGTATCTGACCTAAAGGCTGGACTTTGCCGACCCTGCGTTAGAGAACAGTCTGAACTGACTTTCAGAAACTACTAAAGTCAATCTTTAAGATCGTCTGCTAGTTCTTTTGTTTGCAACCCCCCACCCCACCCGATTTCAATAAATTACAAGCAATGATATACGAGAGTGTAGATATAAGCTAAAGTTAATTTAGAGTCCTGTTTTATCAGTTAATACGTTTTTAACTCGATGCCTTGTAGGAGAGTCACTGTACCTTACAAAATATATTTATGGTCCATAATTATACATATATACACAGATACCCACGCATACATACAATTACATGTACATACACTCTAAAAACACACTGTGCTTAAATAAACTCAATTTATCAAAATTATCCATTATTATTTATTAATTTGTCATTTATTATTTATGTAATTAATTCTATAAGCATACTCATGGTATGAAAGATTTTTGAACTTGTTTTCTCAACCTAACGTTTAACTGTGCTCTTCTGGAGATCGGTTGGCTTCGGTGGCGTAGCTGGGGGGGGGGGGTTTACATATGTCCCCGGGCGCCAAGGAAATGGGGCGCCAAAATGAGGTTTACAACGTTACATTATAATAAGTGAACAAGGGTAATAAAGGGTGATTAAACGGGGATGGGGGGGCACCAATTTTATAGTTTGTCCCCTGCCGCAAAATATCCTAGCTACGCTTCTGGTTAGCTTGTGTTATTTTGAATAACATTTACCTTGTTCCTGTGCAGACTGGCTGGTTTGTATAATTTTAAATAACATTTTCTATTCCTGTGCAGAGCAGTTGGTCTGTATTATTTTCTATAACATTTACCTTGTTCCTTGTGGAGATCGGTTGGCTTACATTACATTGAATGATGAATAACATTGTCCTTGTTCCTTTGAACGTGTGGTGGAGTAAATCTGCATATCCCTATTTCTAGACTTAATTGTTATATAATTTGTTAAATTGTCAGAGTGACCCGATCTTGGGCACTCCTTATGATTTCATTTTTGTAAGTGTCAGATTTGGTGTAAACAACTCAAGTTGAGAATATGCTAGAAATTGCTGATGCAGTCCAAACCAGTTCCAACTGGATGAGTAGTTTTTGTTATCCATTGGTTAAGATTTAGGAGAATGAGACCAGCCAATGGGCTGAGATCAAAGGTTTACCTGCTGTAGAGAATTCTATTGTCAAATCACTTGAAATTGGGTTTGGCAAGAAGTCTGGTCATGAAAGGTGGCTGTTAACTTAATGGTGATTAATTGACTTCTTGAAAGAGAATGGACTTGGAAATATGTCATGTTATTGATATGTTATATTTGTGTTTTATGTAGAAATGTATTATGTGAGTAGACTATTATTTCTACAGATTGTGAACTGTAATGCTTATATGTAGTATGCTAAACACTTGACATTGTTTCTAGTGAACCTTTTCATAAATTGATATGCTGTATTTATTATGCAGTGTGCATGTATCTGGCTAATAAATACTGTTGCAGGAAATTGTAAGTTAAGACTTGAATGTAAGAAAGAATGGAGTTTAAAATGAATGAACTGGAAACTTAGCATTTGTTCTCAGATTATATTTTACAGGGGGAAATGCAGCCTTTCCTTGTTTTGTTTGAAACTCCTTATTTACTGATTATAAACCGCTATGACAGTGTGTAAGTGTAAGGACTGTACTGCACTTCATTGAAATATGGTAGCAAACTATGATGATTACATCAAACAATTTCTGGTACAAGGAAGTTACAAGAAATTGCTACAATTGTTGTTCTGCTTGAAGGAACTAATATGGCAAAGCAGCACCCAGGTTAGCCTCAAGAGAATAGCAGTTAATCAGTGCTCTACAATCTGAGAAGGGAAACATGTGGAATTGAGAGTAATAATGTGAACAACAAACTTGTGGCTTTGTTACGAAAAGCACATGGAAAAGACTATTGCAACTTCGCTTATACAAGGTTACCTAGAAACCATTTTATCTCTAATAACTCCATTTCTGTTCTCTGATAAGAAATATCCTGTGGTTTGTATTGACACTAATCTATTGAATTGTGTGTTAGGATATAAGACTGTATAGACATTAAAATTATTCAAACATAATTTTGTGGAAATATTGATGTCAAGTAATCTTTTCATTGTACTTGTTATATGTATATTTGATTGATAATTTAATAAATTTATTGTTAAATTTATTGACTTTATACATATTGAAAACCTTATGTTGGACAAGAAAGTGGGTGGATAGGGGCTAGCTAAATATAGATTAAAAGACAGATTTATCTTCTCCTTTAGTAAGAAGTTTTCCTCCTATGGAAGTATTGTGTGATGGTAAATGTTTGTCTTCAATATTGTGGAAGAAAGAGAAAAGGTAGAGAAAAGGAAAAGAGAAGGAGTAAAAATAGAGATACAGAAGAAAACAGAAGGAGGGGTGAAAGAAAAAGATAAAACAGAGAGAGGGATTATGAATGGAAGACTGTGTGCGAGTAAGAGACAAAAAAGGAAAGAGAGAAAGGGAAAGGGATGATATGAGGAGAGACTGGGGCTCACACATACAAAAATCACTTAAGGAAAAACCAGAAAGAATGAAACGATAGAGAGAATGGAGAATGAAAAATGCAATTCACTTGGCATTTCAGCTGATGCCAGGTTCTATGGCTATCAAGCTAAGAACATGATGCTGAGGTGCACTACTCATGCAAAATGAGTTGAGTGAAGTCCAAAGTCAGCCAAAGTATTCAACGACGGACTGTTGATGTGTGAGTTGCCAAAGGACCCTCCCACCAAGTGATGATACAGATAAGTGGGCGTCTGACAGACTCTGATATCAGAAATTCGTGTTACGATCCATATAAACATTCAAAGACAGAAAAGGTGGTCCAAATGACCTTCGTATTTATGTACTGATTTATAGATTCACTATTTTGTTAAATATTAAATTTTTATATTTGTTATCAAAATAATGGAGATTGACTAATTATAATTTTAGAGAGAGGAAGAACAAAGGGAAATTAGGCTGGGGGTGGAGCCAGTATGAATGATTTGTATGCATAATTAGTCATTATTAGGATAACATGATCAATTCGAGCAATATTACACAGATTTATCTGTCACCATAATTAATATCTAAACTGAGAGAATTAATTTGAGGAGACTGAAGGGTGAGTCTGGCAACCAGTTTGCCATCAGCATAGGTGTAACATTAAAATTAACAATTTTTAAGTCCTCATGCTGAGACAGGGTCTTTAAACAAATGATGGAATGTAAGATCGTCTTTATCAAATTTGTATGTAACAAATAAATGAGACACTGGAGAAAGACGATTAGAAACAATATATCTCTTCGTGTTCGTTTAGCTTTAAAATATATATATATACCAATTTTAATACTTACTGTTAATGAAATTGTACCAATCAAAGTGTTGCTTAGACTGGAGGAAAATTCACACCCATTACCTTCTCTCGCTGACTATCAGATTACAAAAGAAGCACCCTGGTTCTAGTTTGACTGATCCAATTAAATCCGTTATAAATCCAAGATGTTCTATTTGAAAATATTTAGTTTATCAATTCATTCCTAAACGGACATTCTATTTTTGCAGCTCAGTGTTTATTTATTTAGTGTGCAAAGTATGACGACATGAAAGCAACAAAATGTACGGAGGACTATGTTTCATCGACCCATAGTACTCCAAATAATGATTCCATCACATCATCATTTAAAACGTCATATAATGATAGCAGTACAGCATCAAATGATTGTAGTACACCAAACAATCACTGTAAAACACCATAAAATGAATACACCATCTAATGATTGTCGTACACCATATAATCACTATAAAACACCATAAAATGAATATACAATGATTCTACTACACCACAATTTGCAAAGCAGCATAAAAAGAAAACAAGAAAACATGTACTTCTCTTAACAATGCATTGGAGATATTTATACATTTGCGTGTAATCTGGGAAGGAAGGGGAGATAATTATCTGTCTTACTAGGTTCTACAACAGAACACAGCTGTGGCTGGTAAACATAATGACTTGCGGCGGCCTTTCATGCTTTAACAAAAGATTTGTATTACAATTTAAAGTTTTAAATTCAAATGGATATTCATCTTGACAGGAAATTTTTAAAAAAAGATATTCTAATGGAAAACAGAAAAGAAGAGCAAAAATAACAACTGGGCGTTACTATAAAAAAAAAAATTTTTTTCAATGTCTATGGCCGGAGAACTTATCTACGAAATGCCATAGGCGGAGATCAATGTCTGCTGTTTTGTTGTTATTTCTCTCTCCCTCTCCCCTCCCCTTCCCCCCCCCCCCCCGATGTTTACTCGATCTTCTCAAATTGTAAACACTCTGGAAGACGGGATGGAGGTAGAGGGATTTGGTTGCAGTCACTAAAATGGGTTTGATGTGGTCTGCTCTCTCTCGTCCATCTTGATTTCTCTTTCATTTATCCATACCTGTTTTGTAAAAATCGGTCAGAGGTCACGTCAGTATGTTAACTTGTGAAACGTTCACCGCCCTGCACCGATCGTGCATCATTTATTTGGTTGGTTTTGAAGTTTGTTGTGATTTAAAATAATTCTATGTGTTTGTTTTAATTGTATTTGTTTTGTTAAGGTTTAACTTATTTAAACTATACGAATTACACGAGTACCAGAGGTTTTGCAAGAGAACTATTTTTTAAATTAAACATTCATTTCGTCAAACATCCAATACTGGTCACACTGGCCAACCTAGAAAGTCTTGATTTTTTTTTTTTTTAAAGACACAAATAATAAAAGCGATCCCAGATTGTAATCGACCAGTAGAGGACCGACATATATATTTTCGAATTGACATTATCGAATAAATTAGACAAAACAACGACCCCGACTTTATTACAACAACAGCTTTTTTTTTAAAAGGGAAGAAGAAAATGATTAGCTTGTCTCGTGTTTCTAACCAATTTGCACTGACGCTGCACTTGGAGTCCACTCGCAACACTATCAGTTTGAGTATAACACCTCTCTGCTCTTCGGGAAGCCATCGTAGCACTGAACTCGAACTTTCTTCACTAGGACTGCACTCTCTGACCTCGATGTCTGCGGAAATGTCAGAACTGGTAAGGACTGTCAAACACGATTGGCCTTATTTGTTCTGATGGCGGATTTTTTACTTTAAAAAATAAAATACACAAATTATACAGTAACACGTGTAGGCTTTGATTGTTGGCGGGTGGGGGTGAGGGTGGAGATAGTTGTCAACAGCTTGCAACGACGATGTTTTGGTTTTCAGATATTTTGTTGTTGAAATGCTCCTTGTATAGGTGAATTAATTCTTCAAAACAGTTCTTTTTGCAATTTCACACGTTCTTTTTATTTTTTAACCATTAACACCACGTGACAGTCCGACTCAAGAATTTGTGAGTAAAAAAAATTGACGCTTTGAGACATTCTCGATTCGCATGTCATGCATGGGTTCAATACCGATCTTCAGATTGTTTTATGTCTATCGATACTTATTTGTCATTTGTTGGACTGTCTTGAGATCGAAGTTATAATAGATAGATAGATAGATAGATAGATAATGTCACCGCTACCTAGTTAATGGTTTTGATTATTATTTACTCGTTAATCGTCCATAACTAATTACAAGTGATGAGAATCTAAGTTTATATTATTAATAATTCTCCTATAGACACCACTCGTCTCTCTCATTTGGCGGATATACGGGCGTTGTAGACGTTTCCTCTCTTCCTCAATTTTAAAGACAAACAATTTACCTTCACACAATGTTCCATAGGTGGAAAACTTCTTACTAAAGGAGAAGACAAATCCATCTTTATTCTATATTTATTGAGACCCCATGCACTCACTTTCTTCTCCATCATAAGCTCATCAATGTGTGTAAGAAGGTCAATAAATTTATTAAATCAACATTCAAATATACATATGACAAATACAATGAACAAGATTACTTGACATCGATATTTCCATGAACAATCTTAAATCCAAAAAAATACAGTTCATCAATTCAAAACAAATCACAGGATAGTTCTTATCAGAGATCAGAAATTGAGTTATTAAAGATAAGCAATAATACACTTCTGCACTTGAGTCAAGGCTGATATTATGACATTTATGCACGTTTGAGTCAAGACTGATAGTTTGATATAATGATATTCTCGCACTTTGGGGTCCAGAATGATTGAGTCAAGACTGATATATGATATCATGACATTTCTGCACTTAAGTCAAGACTGATTATGATATCATATCATTTTTGCACTTGAGTCAGGACTGATATTGCAATATCAATACATTTCTGCACCTGAGTCAAGACTGATATTATGACATCACGACATATTTACACTTAGACAAGACTGATATATGATGTCACGACATTTCTGCACGTGAGTAAGACTGATATGTTGATATAGTAACACTCTCGCACTTTTGGGTCCGAAGTGATTGAGTCAAGACTGATATCATGATATTACATTTCTACACGTTTGAGTCAAGATTAATGTTATGATATTATGACATTTCTGTACTTATGAGCCAAGACTGATACTTTGATATTATGACACTTTTGAGTTAAAACTGATATTATTTCATTATGATGTTACAATATTTCTGTACTTTTGAGTCAAGACTGATAGTACAACATTTCTGCACTTTTGGGTCAAGACTGATAGTACAACATTTCTGCACTTTTGGGTCAAGACTGATAGTACAACATTTCTGCACTTTTGGGTCAAGACTGATAGTACAACATTTCTGCACTTTTGGGTCAAGACTGATAGTACAACATTTCTGCACTTTTGGGTCAAGACTGATAGTACAACATTTCTGCACTTTTGGGTCAAGACTGATATCATACTACATTTGTGCACCATCGAGTTTGCAGTTCTTTATTAAATCTTGAACAACAGAAACTTTCTTTCAGAGAATTAAACTTTCTGAAATAAGAAAATAGTGTCTTAGATAATGGCAACACCTATTCTGGTACCACGTGACGTGACGCATAATTTCAACAAATCCTGGCAAACAACAGCAGCAGTATGAGTGCGTCTGTTGCGTTGCAGAGAAAGCAGGAAAAGTTATTTCACGATTAAATAAAATTCAAGAACGCGTTGTTTATCACCTCCAATGCAGGACAAGGGGTGGGGGTGTGGTGTTTCCTTTCTGATATCTGTTACGGGGTCCCTGACTTTTGCTTTAACCGGCAAATTAGGCAACGGAAACACAACGGATACCGAGATACCGGTAGACTGTAATCTGATAAATTGGCGGCAAAATGAAGAAAATAGTATACACGTTAATCTGGTCGACAACACTCCAATTCATATTACTAAATGGCAGGCAGAATGGGAGGGGGGAAGAGTGGGGGGGGAGAACGTTACTGGAGTTGCAAATAACTAGCTAAAGTATACAGCCGGGGCTGTCTGCTAAGTTTCAGTTTTCCAGTACATTAAAAGAAATACAGCCACCACATAATTAGGTCATTAAATGCTACTTTACTCTCTCAAGTCGATAAAGATGGCTTTCCGAAATTGGAAACTGAAATCAGTCTGCTGCAAGTACAATTTTCTTTGTACGCGTCTCCCTCTACCTTATTTGTTCAGTTACTGCGAGCAAATAGTGACAGCGTTAATGGGGTCAATAAAAGCGCGCGGGAGAAAAACAACTGATTTTAGTCTACCAGAAAGTTAAAGGTCCACACCGAAAGGTTTAAAGAACATCAATGCATGTCTTGCGCAAGAATCCATAGAGTTGCAACTTTGGACCTCAAATTCTGAGGTGCCTGAAATGTAGAAAGAAAAAGAAAATAACTGGTTTTCCAGTTTTATAAAATGTGTATGACAAATAAATGAGATACTAGGAATGACGATTAGAAACAATATATCGTTTTTTGCTCGTTTGGATTTTAAAAATACTTACTTAATACTTACTGTTAATGAAAAAATACTTAAAATACTTACTTAATACTTACTGTTGATGAAATTGTACCAATCAAAGTGTTTCTTAGATTGGAGGAAAATTCACACCCATTACCTTCTCTCGCTGACTATTAGATTACAACGGAAGCGCACTGGTTCTAGTTTGACTGATCCAATTAAATTCGTTAAAAGTCCAAGATGTTCTATTCGAAAATATTTAGCTTATCAATTCATTGTACAAGGACATTTTATTTTTGCAGCTCAGTGTTTATTTATTTAGTGTGCAAAGTATGACGACATGAAAGCAACAAATGTACGGAGGACTATGTTTCATCGACCCATAGTACTCCAAATAAAGATTCCATCACACCGTCATTTAAAACGTCATATAATGATAGCAGTACAGCATCAAATGATTGTAGTTCATCAAATGATCGCTGTAAAACACCATAAAATGAATACACCATCTAATGATTGTAGTACACCTTATGATACTGCACAAGATGCAAAGCATCTGTAAATGATGCAGTGCGGATATTTATACATTTGTTTGTAATCTGGGAAGGAAAGGGGGGGGGGGATAATTATCTGTCTTGCTGGGTTCTACAACAGAACACAGCCGTGGCTGGTAAACATGATGAAATTCAAATCTTTCATAGCTGACATAAAAATATTAAATTCTGTGGGGTTTAAATTTTTTTTTAATCCTTTTGAGACACTGTTCAGTTATTATACTAGGCTAAATATTGTCATTGAGGAGTTTACCGGATTTTTAAGGGATTAGATTCAAGTGCTTGAAATTGCACTGTTATGCAACGGCTGCATTTTTCTTCTTTTCTTTCGCACTACAGTAGGCATAGCTTCGGTATATTATATGAATTGGGTAAAAATAAGATGCCTTTGTCTGATTTCAGCGTTTCTCCTTTGCGTAAGAAAATTTAAATAAAAATAAAAATCTCTAGTTTAGTCATGTTTGAAAGAGCAGTCAATGAATTTGTAGAAGCTGTTGTGTACTGCCTGTCAACGCTCTTCGTCTATTTTGGAGCTTGTTAATGTCGACTGCTTCTCTTTTCCTTTTCTTCTTTTAGATTTCATTGGTGAGCGTTACCTCCCCTTGCGGAGGCATGTCATGCTGTAACAAAAGATCTGTATTACAATTTAAAGCTTTAAGTGAAATTCAAATGGATATTCATCTTCAGAGAAAGATATTCTAATGGAAAACAGAAAAGAAGAGCAAACATAACAACTAGGCCTTTATTATAAGAATTTTTTTTTTTCAATGTCTCTGCCCGGAGCACTTATATCTACGAAATGCCATAGGCGGAGATCAGCGTCTGCTGTTTTGTTGTTCTTTCTCTCTCCCCCCCCCACCCCCCGATGTTTACTCGATCTTCTCAAATTGTAAACACTCTTTAAGACGTGATGAAGTTAGAGGGATTTGGTTGCAGTCACTAAAATGGGTTTGATGTGGTCTGCTCTCTCTCGTCCATCTTGATTTCTCTTTCAATTATCCACACCTATTTTATAAAAATCGGTCAGAGGTCACGTCAGTACGTGAACTTGTGAAACGTTCACCGCCCTGCACCGATCGTGCATCATTTGTTTGGTTGGTTTTGAAGTTTGTTGTGATTTTAAAATAATTCTATGTGCTTGTTTTAATTGTATTTGGGTTTTTTAAGGTTTCACTTATTTAAACTATTTAAATTACACGAGTACCAGAGGTTTTGCAAGAGAACTATTTTTTGTGTAAATTAAATACCTAACGTTAAACATCCAATGCTGGTCACAATGGCCAACCTAGAAAGTCTTGATTTTTTTTTTAAAAGACACAAATAAAATCGATCCCAGATTGTAATCGACCAGTAGAGGACCGACATATATATTTTCGAAATGACATTATCGAATAAATTAGACAAAACAACGACCCCGACTTTACAACAACAGCTTTTTTTTTTTTTTAAAAAGGGAAGAAGAAAATGATTAGCTTGTCTCGTGTTTCTAACCAATCTGCACTGACGCTGCACTTGGAGTTCACTCGCAACACTATCAGTTTGAGTATAAAACCTCTCTGCTCTTCGGTAAGCCATCCCAGCACTGAACTCGAACTTTCTGCACTGGAACTGCACTCTCTGACCTCGATGTCTGCGGAAATGTCAAAACTGGTAAGGACTGTCGAACACGATTGGCTTCATTTGTTCAGATGGTGGATTTTTTACTTTAAAAAATAAAATACACAAATTATACAGTAAAACGTGTAAGCTTTGATTGTTGGCGGGTGGGGGTGAAGGTGGAGGAAGTTGTCAACAGCTTGCCACGATTGACGCTTTGAGACATTATTGATTCGCATGTAATGCGTGGGTTCAATACCGATCAGAGGATTTGCTTTATGTCTATCGATATTTATTTGTCTTTTGTTGGACTGTCTTGAAATAGATAGATAGATAGATAGATAGATAGATAGATAGATAGATAGATAGCTTATATGAGGAAAAGAAACAGATGAAAAGACGGACATTACATGAGGAGGAATTGATAGACCTTTATCAGAGAAAGACAGACCATGTATGAGAGAAAGAGAGAGAGAGAGAGAGAGAGAGAGAGATCTTATATGAGATAAAGAGACAGGCCTATCTTAAATGAGAGAAACATTATAAGATAGAGACGCCTTGTCGTACACAGAGATTGAAATTATTTGAGGTAATAGACTTTATTTGAGAGAAAGAGGGAGATAGAGACAGATATCTTATGTGAGAGACACAGAGATAAAGATCTTATATGAGGAAACGATAGACGGACTTTATATGAGCGACAGACAATCCTTACATGAAAGAGAGAGACAAAGAGAGAGATCTTATATGAGAAAGAGACACGGTCGGTCGTTCTCTCTCAAGGATCTACAAGAAAGACACAGAGACCTTATAAGTAAGAGAATAAAAACCTTACATGAGAGACAGACATTAAAAGAGGAAGACCTTACGAGAGAGAGACCTTATATGAGATAGACAGGACCTTATAAGAGAGACAGAGACCTTGTATGAGAAAGAATAAGACAGACACGAGAGATATTCGCATGAGAGGAAGAGAGAGAGGGAGACCTTCTATGAGAGCGAGACCTTGTATGAAAGAGAGAGAGACCTTGTATGTAAAAGAGAGAGAGACCTTGTATGAAAGAGAGAGAGGGAGAGCTTGTATGAAAAAGAGACCTTGTATAAAAGAGAGAGAGCTTGTATGAAAGAGAGAGACCTTGTATGAAAGAGAGCGAGACCATGTATGAAAGAGAGCGAGACCTTGTAAGAAAGAAAGACCTTATATAAAAGAGAGAGAGAGCTTGTATGAAAGAGAGAGACCTTGTATTGAATAGAGAGAGACTTTGTAAGAAAGAGAGCGAGACCTTGTATGAAAGAGAGAGAGGGAGACCTTGTATGAAAGAGAGAGAGATCTTGTAAGAAAGGGAGACCTTATATAAAAGAGAGAGAGCTTGTATGAAAGAGAGAGACCTTGTAAGAAAGAGTGAGCTTGTATGAAAGAGATCTTTATGAAAGAGAGACCTTGTATGAAAGAGAGAGACAGAGACGTTGTATGAAAGAGAGATAGACCTTGTATGAATGAGAGAGTCCTTGTATGAAAGAGAGAGACCTTGTAAGAAAGAGTGAGAAACCTTGTATGAAAGAGAAACCTTGTATGAAAGAGAAACCTTGTATGAAAGAGAAACCTTGTATGAAAGAGAAACCTTGTATGAAAGAGAGAGACATTTTATGAAAGAGAGACCTTGTATATGAAAAAGAGGGAGAGAGACCTTGTATGAAAGAGAGAGACATTTTATGAAAGAGAGACCTTGTATGAAAGAGAGAGACCTTTTTTATGAAAGAGAGACCTTGTATGAAAGAGAGGGAGAGATGAGAATATAAAGGAAACAAAATGGGGGGGGGGGAATAAACAGGTCCTTTTAAGAATTCAGATCGATTTGGATACATCATGATCAAGATTTAGCCATTTTTGTGTATGCTTATTTTCTCTATCCGTTAAACACTTTAAGAGAGACAGTTGTTTTCGTGTTCTTAATGTTTCTTAATACCAGTAATTTCCAACTGTGTGCTAACTTTAAAGAAGTCACAAAAAAATCTCTAATAGAATGTTTAATCATGTCGGAGTTGTCCAAAAGTTGCAAACTTAGGAGCAGGTGGATGAATAATTATATACAGCAAAAATAACCAATAATTGTTTTTACTAAACAAAAATACAGGGTTTTGCATGAACTATTTTCAAATAGGCCGCGTATATATTTTTTCTACGTCTGTCCAATACATTACATAGTACCAATATTCTTTGTACGTCTGTCCAATACATTACGTAGTAACAATATTCTTTGTACGTCTGTCCAATACATTAAGTGTTAGTTTCCTTTACCGTTGTTCAGACCAGTTGCTTCAAACAAATGTTTGCAAGTTGCGGGGAGCAATTTCAGCGCTTGGGGTTGTGACGTTCCTGACGTTAGTTAGACACAAAGAATATTGTTACTACGTAATGTATTGGACAGACGTACAAAGAATATTGTTACTATGTAATGTATTGGACAGACGTACAAAGAATATTGTTACTATGTAATGTATTGGACAGACGTACAAAGAATATTGTTACTATGTAATGTATTGGACAAAAAGGAAATCAGACCAGATGTAGCAAACACCATTATCAAAAGCCTGTTCATCCTTGTCTCATTAGAGGTAATGCGTCATGTGTGGATGTATAAGGGAATACGTCATTACTGTATAGTTCATCAGTGTGCATTACATATTGTTCATAATTCATATTGTTTTGATATTAAATTACCATGAATGTTGTAGCAAGTTTCTAATCAACCTTCAAGTAGTGAGATTTGTCTTTATATGCTTATTATTTCTTAACTATAAAAGAAAATTTCATTTGTGCTATATTGTTTATAGGGTATCCCATATACATTGTTAACTGTTTTGTTTTTAACTGAGGATTATTGTTCACCGGAGGGGGGGGGGCGGAGGAGGGGGGCTCATCCTCGTACCATTGCAGAGTGAGTGCACTGTGACCATAATTGCTAAAAATAATTGTGTAAGGTAGGAATCAAAAAGATATAGCAGTTATTAGCTGTGTGAATCAAATCACCTCTTTACGCGTTCTTGATATGTCCCACTTCACATTGTTGTACGTTTATTTCACATGAATGGCACTATCGGGTCCAGTCTTTTACTTATACAAATGACATTGTTTAAAATGTGTTCTCATTGTCTTTAACAATAATAAAAAAAACAATAGTACAGGCACTCGTAGACAGCCTACTCTCCCTCCTTCTGAATGAACTGTATTCATTGAATGGAGAAATGATGAATGGAGGTACAAATATTGTCGATTTTTGTAGGAAAGATGAAGAACAAATACAATGAATACAATGTAAAATTAAGTTTGATTTCTGTTTACTAATTTGCTGCAAATCATCTGTTATTCTACTATAGAAAGAATGGGAGCGGGTTCACGAAAGCCTACGCCATAACAACAACAACACACACACACACACACACACATACACACACACACACATATACATACATACACACACACATATACATACATACACACACACACACATACGTACACACACACACATACATACACACACATACACACACATACACACACACATACATACACACACACACACACACACACGCACACACACACACACACACGTGAGTTGTTATAATCGACCTGTTCTATTTTATTAAAAAGGACAAATCTAAAATATTTCGTAATTAATGGATTCGGTACATCAAAAAATAAACAAATACCAAATTTAAGTCAGAAGTTTGGAAAACGAACATTCCCAAAGTCCGATAACTGTTAACAAAACGTATCTGCTTCAAATCTGAAACACACACACACACACACACACACACACTCTCTCTCTCTCTCTCTCTTAAAAGTCACGTGACGGGGAATCAATATCATTCACCTGTATGACGTGTTATGAACATAGGACTGATGACGGCTGAATGTTACGCATTCATTACTACAAATATTTTTTCGCTTGCAACAATAATTAAAATTAATTATTCACGGCTTTCTGTTTCTAGCATTTTTTTTTCAATTCGCTTTTCATCGGCGCTGAAGAGCATGCGCACTGACACGAAATCGAGATAACTGGAATGATTAATTGTTAATTACGTTGTCTTTGGCGGCTTGCTTGTTGCTTAATAAATCAGGTCATACCTGTCATCCACCACTGTGGCTTATCCGTCCATCATCACATACTTTCAGACCACCTTTCAGTCGTCACATACATTCATCCTATTTCAGCCTTGAGATTATTGTATATGATTGTGGTGGTGGTGGTTACGATAACAATTTTACGTCGCCACTGCAGCTGTCGTGGATCATTTCATCATAAGACGTTCTCTGACCTGTAGTGCTCCAGTGGTAGTGGCTCCCCTCACGAGTATTCGGGAATCGCTGGCGGTGGTGTTGGAGATGAAGGTTGGTTGGTGTTTTGCTCGATGCTGGCGCTGATGTTGTTGCTGGAGTTTTGTTGCTTGCTCGATTGTTGATGTTTGGGGGGGGGAGGGGTTGGGGGGGTAATTTTTTTATTATTTTTTTTACAAGCTACTGCATTTGGTGGGTTCTGTTTTGTGTGGTGCACTTTTGTCGCTTTGTCTTATCAAGTGATACTGTTGGAAGGGAACGGGGGGAGAGAGAAAGGCTGCTGGGTTTTTTTTTTTTGCTTCTTTGTTTTAAATAGAGTTTATAGTGTATGTTTGTTGTAGGCAGAGTGTGAGGGCTTTGTCAATTTTCTTGACGTGTTTTGAGGGGTGGGGGGTATAACAGAGTATCTGTTGCAAACAGTGGTTGTAGTGTTGTGAATTTTTCCATGAGTTCTTCTCTTTCTTCGAAGTATTGTAAACAGGAGACAATGAAAAGGTCTACTGTGTCAGTGTTGCACAATGGGCACATTTTAGGTTGTCCATTTGATGATGAAAACAGAGAGTTGCATTTAGTCTGAGTCTAAATATGGCTTGTATTGCCTTATTGTATATTACCAGCCTGCATTTTTAAACTTATTTGCCCTAGACGTCATGGACTGGTCCATTGTGCTAGAAATAGGGGAGTCTGAAATAGCCGGATCTGTCGGCAACACGACCACGGCAGACAATGAACACATTATTCGAGATGCCCGTTCGTCGCTGATCGGTGCATATTGGTACAGGCGAGGTCGCGTAGGGTCACGATGACAAATCAGTGACTTTAAAGGACACCAGCACTAACCAGCCGCTGGACACAAAGCAGTGTCGATGCGCCCCGTTAGCGACCCTGACTTCGCCAGGCTACCGCCAAGTGCGAATGGGATTTGTTTCTCTGACACGTCTGCAATGACCTCTCATGCCCTTGTCAAAAGTTATTCAGTACCACAAAAGGTTACAAGGAGGGGTGGGGGTATACATCTAAGAGCGGTGGTACCAAGCCAGTAAATTGATTATATCAGTGTCAAGCAGTTACACGTCTTTTTTTTTTTACTAGCTCAATCGACTTGCATGCTGCGGGGCGTGTGTGTGAGGGGGGGGGGAGAGAAAGAATTAGGACATTGAAGTAGCGTGAATTAATAATAAGCTGTAAAGCAATATATATGTTGAAATATATAGTATTAAGATATGCAAATGAGCAGCAACATTATATATGCAAACGAATAAAGTGATCAAATATAATTAAATATTGCTTGTTTTCCCATCTCTATGTTGTCAATTGATTCTTTTGTTGCTGCTTAATGTCACTATAAAAAAAACAACTTCTGTTTATTCTATAAACTGTCCTCACATGTACAAACGTTGATGGAAAATGTCTTATGTTTATGGACAAATCTTTTACTGATACTTGTTTATAGGTCTTTCCAGACAAACACTTTTTTAAATGCCTAGTAACCACTCTGTGACGCCTGCGTCACACTAGTTATTGGTTATGATTATTATTTAATCATCCATAACTAATTACAAGTGATGAGAATCTTAATTTATGTTATTAATAATTCTCCAGAAGACATCACTCGTCTCTCTCACTTGGCGGATATGCGGGCGCTGTAAACGTGTCCTCTCTTTCACAACATTAAAGACAAATATTTACCGTCACACAATATTTCCGTAGGTGGAAAACTTCTTACCAAAGGAGAAGATCAATCCGTCTTTTAATCTATATTTAGCAAGTCCCCCACCCATCCACTTTCTTCTCTAACATATGGTATCAATATGTGTAAGAATGTCAATAAATTTAATAGTAAATTTATTAAATCAACAATCAAATATACATATAACAAACAGAATGAAAACTACTACTTGATATCAATATTTCCATGTGTGACAGGTCACGCCACTTTGAAATGATTATTATTATTAATTAATCTTTCATAACTAATTTCAAGTGATGAAAATATTAATCTTATTTTATTAATGATACTCCAATGGACATCACTCATCCCTCACTTGGCGGATATTTTGGCGTTTTAAATGTTTTCTCCACTCCACACCATTAACGATCAATTGACTCTATTATAAGTGTGACCAAGGGGTTGGGGGGGGGGTGGAGCTGAAAGTGATATGAATGATCTGTTATGTTGCAATTAAGATAACTATTCCAACCCTTGCATGTACACGAATTTACCTGGCATTATCCTGAGTGCCAGAACTCAAGGGCAATCTAACTGTAAAGGCTGAACGGTGAATTAGGCAAACAGCCTGTTGTCAGCATATTAAAACTAATAACAATTAACTCTAAAGCCTGATACTGAGACAGTTGTTAAATATAAACTGGTATGTAACAGTGACACTGTTGGTGTAGTGTTGATGATGTCTTTCCTTTAGGGAGAGTGGGGGTGGGAGACATCAGGTACATGGCCCAAGATAGGTGGATGTGGGAGGGAAGGGAGAGGCTCTTGGTGGTCTAGTGGTCCGGTGGTAGTGGTGGTTATGCTAAAAAAAAAAAAACAAATTTATGTCATCACTGGAGCTTTCGTGGATCATTTCATCTTCAGATGTTTTCTGATCTGTAGTGCTCCAGTAGGACATGCTTTCTTGGGGAGTGCTGATGGTGGTGTTGGAGGATGGCTGGTACTTGTATGCTGATGGCAACTTTTGTTGATTTTTGAATTTTTGAATTATTATTATTTCATCTGTTTCAGACAGTTGCAGGGCTACATGCATTCCCGACGAGTTTGAGACTCTGACAGTACTTTCATCTGTGTAGCAACTGTTCTCAGTTACAGGCATGTGCCTAGCATTTTGTTTGCTGATTTTCAGCATCGGCTTCCATATTGCTGTGGCTGCAATGGGTTGAGCTGGTGAATAGTGACTTTTGTATGCATTGTAAAGCCACCATAGGAAGTCTGCTGGTGAATAGTGACTTTTGTATGTGTTGTAAAGCCACCATAGGAAGTCTGCTGGAGGCAGTCTAGGATGTTCTGAGAGTTGTCATTGGAATTCATGTTGCGCTGTGCTGTTTTGTTGTTGGCGGCTCTCTGTCTTTGCTGATCTCGTACCCATCTGGGTGTCCTTCTTCGTAGTCTGTGTGTTTGTTTCGTTCGTGTTAGTTGTAGTCTCAGTCATGGTTGTTGGCGTTTGGCTTGTGTTTTCGTATGTTTTCATTTCAGTTTGAGTTTCCATGGTGGCTGTAGGTGATCCGGTAACTGTTGACTGGTCTATGGTTGCCGTTGTTGTGGTCTGAAACGTTTTGTGTTTTGTCTTGGTTTTTATGGTTTGTGTTTTTAGCTGTGTTCTTGATAGCGTTTGGCGTGATGGCAAACCTGTCTCTTGTTTTTATTGGAGTGGTTTGGGTGGTGTTTGAAGTGGTTTCCTTGTTGTCTGTCTACAAAGTGGCTGAAGTTTTCGTCGTTTTTTCCGACTGTGTGGGGGCAGATGACGTCAGCTGGCGGGGGGAGTCCATTGTCTGTGTGTGAGTTGACGTGGTGTATTTTCGTGTCAGTGTTGGTGGCTGCAATAGTGGCCGTGTTGTCTCTGTGTTACGTGATTGTTTCCTCTAGTTCTTGATTTGTAGAGTTGTTGCTTGCATTGGAGTTGGTGTGTGATTGTTTCCTCTAGTTCTTGATTTGTAGAGTTGTTGCTTGCATTGGAGTTGGTGTGTGATTGTTTCCTCTAGTTCTTGATTTGTAGAGTTGTTGCTTGCATTGGAGTTGGTGTGTGATTGTTTCCTCTAGTTCTTGATTTGTAGAGTTGTTGCTTGCATTGGAGTTGGTGTGTGATTGTTTCCTCTAGTTCTTGATTTGTAGAGTTGTTGCTTGCATTGGAGTTGGTGTGTCGAGTTGAGTAATAGAAGTATTGCGCCATTTCGTGTGCTGCAGCTCTGGCTTCAACTGATGCAATTTTGATTTTTTATTGTTGATGTAGGTGCCCTTTAAATAGTCCAGTGTGTTTTGAAGTGCTTTGTACAGTTGTTGCCCTTTAAAGAGTCCAGTGTGTTTTGAATTGCTTTGTACAGTTGCTTTGGTTTTAGTAGAATGGTGTGGCTGGTGCTGGTGATGGAGTGGTGAATTTCATCGCATGTTTCGCACATTAGCTTGGTGCAGTTGTATAGAGGGTGTGTTGATTTTGCCATTATCTTTTTATCACGAACATAAGGTGACGCTCCGCTCAGCTTGCGTGTGTCTCCGTCGGTGTTCCCAGGCGAAGAGTAATTTTTTTTTTTATGGCTGTTTTTTCCTAGTGGTCCATCTTGGCTTTTTCTGTTTGACTTTGGGAGACGGCCATGGAGATGATGTATGTGGCAGAAAGGTGCTGATATTTAAGAGTCACGTTCTGATGATGTAATTGTGGCTGCATGCCAAGCTGCTGACCTAATTTATCACTTTAGACTTGGGCTGTATGATGTAATTTCGAACTTCCGATCTTGCTATGGTTGTCTCTTAGCTTGACTGTGCCTCTGACGTCAGATTAAAATATATACTTCCTCAACGCGCGCACAGTTTGTGTGAAAGAGAGAGGGGAGGGAGAAAGGTTGAGAGAGAGTTGTCTTTCCCAAGAAGAGTCTAATCAATTATAGGGGAGGGAGATTTATACTGACTTCTAGTGTGTTACTCTGCAATCAGCGCAGTATCCAAAAGTACGAAATCCATTTTTGTATATCCATTGTTGATACATTTTCTTTTTCCTCGTTTGGTGGGACGATTCCATTCTAAAGAAGCAAAGAAGACCAAGCAGGAATAGTCCACTTTCAGAAGAGGTTAAAAAGGATTTTTTTTAAAAGGAGACGGTCGGTTACTCAAGTACAAAGCTCTATATTTAATCGCTCGGGTGAAGTAGGTATACATCTCCACGCAGCCACCCGTCTCCCCTTTCCAGAAATAAGTGAGAAGAGGAAGTCCCCCTGAGGAATCCCAAGGCCGAAAATCTTCAAAAAAAAAAGCCACTCCTGCTATTCAAAGCAATCAATTTGGGCGCCTAACCCTAAAACGTCACGTAAGGTCACAGTGACCGATCGTTTGTAACATTAAGTTAAACTCGCTTTGGGACAACTGCTATGGAAGAGAATATTAGAAATGAAAAAGAATAGGAGGAAGGAACATTACTTGAACGGTTAACTGTCTGCGAAATCAATGCCAGCCAGCTAACGATAAATGGAGACATTAAGAAGAATAAATCAATGTTTAAATTAAAGTGTATCTTCTGATTATGGAGTAATTTTTTATATATAAGATTTCCGTGATTGTGTATTTCAACCCTTGAGTTCGAATAGTTAACAATCGCTAAGTGTAGTTAAATTCGGGTTTTATACTGCGACCAATAGAAATAGCGGAATATTCATTGTCAAATAAGCTTTATTTACCTTATTTGACAATGACTGAGTAAATGTAGTTCTACTGTACGCAGAGTTGAATGCAGAAAATCGTCACGAAAATGACGTTTGTGACGTACTTTCACGATCGCTCTTCTTGTTCTCGTCTGATTTCTTGCTGCAACAGTATGGTCAAAGAAAGCATCATCTTTCGGTGGGATTTGGCTCTATGTATTTTTACGATTGAATAGAAAGTACTGCTTCCTCTTTTAATCGTCTCTGTAGAAAAAGGCACTGTTTTCGAACAAAGGATTATGTTGAAATAGCAAATGAACTGATAAGAGAATCTGCAAGTGATAATTACTGCTACTCAGCTAGAACGAAAATGGTTCGGACTGATTTTCCTATAATCCGTAGGGGTCTGATGACGGGAAACATGTTTTGCTCAACGACCCTACGGCGGGTAGTCAACGTACCGAAGGTTATTCTGCCATCAATCACCCTTTATTCAACATTATATTGCTCTAGATTCCAATCTTTATATATATTTATTTATACCACTAATGCCCATTTTTCTCACTTGTATACAGTATGCGTATATTTAAAACACACAGTTATAAAACATGACTGATCACTGAATTTAGTCAGTGAAACTGACGATTGAAACGTCTGGAAGCAAGAATGCACAGACCAAAGAATTCGTCTTTACATAGCAATAGTTCTAACTGCATAATCTACTTTCTTAAGAATCGGATTACGTTCTATAAAGTTTTCGATTCTCAACAGAGATTAAATGCACACACAAAATACCTTTACCTTTGTCCTGATAAAGTGTCTAACTTCCCTCGTCTTTTGAGATAACAATGGATGCAAAAAAATTATTTTAGTAAACTTGCTGCGTTCAAGTAATTATAAAAGAGTAATTCGTGGAATTGATATTGTGTGTTTGAAAACTCTGCATATCAAGCACACTTAAATGTAATATATACATAATAGGTATACAGTGGATCAAAAATGTAACCAAAAAATAACAATAAAAACTCATATTGTCGGGTGAGTTCGGTATAGACTCCACTAAAAACCTGATCAGAGCTTTTATTCGCCCCACCCCACCCCCCACCCCGCATCAAGCAATATTTGCAAGTCCATCTTCTCTCATCAACAGTCACTCATAGGATGATAACGGGTCAAAGGCGCTTGCATGCTGGACAATTTACCGTTTTGTCTTATGATTCTTATGCCAACATACCGTAGATTAAAACTGCAAAATTTCTTACCCTCACTCTACGTCCAGATGACCCGGTTGATTTCTTCTGAACAGTTTTACCCCACCCTCATCAGTTTGGAACTGTTTGGAATCGTCTGCTATTCTGCAAAAATTACCAGATACTTGACAGATATAAACTGTAAACTAATCCTAATCTGAACCCTCTGTGAATATATGTTTCAAGTTTTGTTTATTTTGAAAACCACCAAACTCCTTTGCACTGTATATTAGAACTCAGGGTTATCTGGTGTATGAATCTTGAGCTATTAAGGGTTGCATGCATCATTCACCACACTATTTCTACAGCCGCAAGGTTAAAGAGTCCCATATGGTAGATTTTTTAGGTTTAATCTGTGCTAATATTTGGCAAAATCAATCCGACTAAAAGATATATAAAATGAAAACTTTAAGACTAATGAAGATGCATAGCCTACTAAAATTAGACACCGACTTAAGAACATATCCAAATAAATTTCTTGCCAGAAATTCCAAATAATATACTGTACTTTTGCCAGCATTAACATGCAAATTTAATGACGAATCTTTCGAAGCGTAATCTCGCGATATCTTGTTTCGAAACGGATATGGTGATCGAGTTACGTACCTTGTACATATCTTTTAAAGATTTAGTAGAAGAAAGTGCAAATAGCCAGGGGTACAAATTCCACATTAGTACACACACACACACACACGCACACACACACCACACACAAATATTTGGGTTAATCATATTCCATATTCTAGGAAGTGGGATGATCCAAAAACTTCTGTCGAAATTTCAACACTCAACTAGAATTTCACTCCAGGGAGTTAGGACGAATCCACTTTACTGAGGGTGAGACCCGTAGAACCAGAAACGAAAGGGGTGTGGCTGGGAAGTAGGTCGACTGCAAGGACAACGGGCCTAATCTATAGAAATCAATAATGACGGCGGGCTAGCTAAGTGGGGGGAAAAAAATAGGTCAGAAAGTCGCCTTAGGCAACCACACTCATCTACAAGTTTTAAAAGGTGAAAAGAGACCCTGCGCGGAAATCGGTTACGGCCAGAAATGCGATTTCAGGATTCTGTCCGCGTGTACGAGAGTTATCTGTCCAGCCTTGGTAAATTGACCCTCAAACAGTGGTATTAGGTCTTCGCTTCGCGTGGGTCATGTGCCTGTTTAGATTAGAACAGCTATACTTAACGCTTGAACAACTTTGGCGTCTTAATTTTTCAGTTTTTGTGAATGTATATTAAGCCGTGAAAGAAACTAACTTTTATTAGCAGTGTCACCACGCAGTATTAGTGACAACTTGGACCAATCCAATGTCAGTTAAATTGTCCCAAGGTCATAACGTCCGTCATTTTGCTCTGAATCCGCGAGAACGTCATGCACTAAACCAAAACCTGACAGGTACATGCGTTTTATTATTATTATTATATTAACTGCTTCCGTGTTTTATGAATAATTATATAGGACACAAAGTATATCCAGAGACAGGCACCGCAGAAAAAAAGTCTATTTGCCCTACTTTCTATTATTCGCTCCAGATATCTCTGAATACTTCAACTATAAATAAATACAGTTAAGTGTGTCGGGGGGGGGGGGGGGGAGGGGAGAGAGGATCAAATGTAATAAAGTCGGGGTGGGGAGGAAGGGAGGGTCGGATTTACAGAAACAAATATAGAGGCTGCGGGGACGTTGAAATAAAGTTTGAAATATATCTTTACAGTTTCCTGAACCATTCAAGCAACTGGAAAATATATCTTTATTGTCTGTGGAATAGGATGGTGTGTGGCGGTATTGTGTGCTCTAGGCCACAAAGCACTAAAAATTGAATTCAATACTTAATTACAAGTTTTGAAAATCTGAAAGCAGCAACAATTTAAGGGCGCGTTCTTCGGCTTAGAAGAGTGGTATAAAAGTTTATAACTGCATAAAGCAGATGGTCTCCTTCTACACTTCTGCTTCAGAGCGACGTTTAGTGTGCAGTTGAACTTTCAACCAAGAGAGTAACCCGAGGATGATAACGTGCGGTTCCTAATGTGCAATGTTTCCATGTATTTTATAACCCCACCCCACCCCCACCTTCCAGTACATTCCCTGCTCTGTCAAAGTCAGATGACCAAAATCGCTAACACATGACCAGATGTCATGTAATGTTTCTGTATCAACACTATTATCACTATCTCAGTGCTACTAACACGCAAGACAACACACGCTGGACATCGTATTTGTATAACCAATTACTGTGCACATAAAACCATTTCTTTGTAAGGACGTCGTATTTGTATAACCAATTACTGTGCACATAAAACCATTTCTTTGTAAGGACGTCGTATTTGTATAACCAATTACTGTGCACATAAAACCATTTCTTTGTAAGGACGTCGTATTTGTATAACCAATTACTGTGCACATAAAACCAATTTCTTTGTAAGGACGTGAGTCAAATGAGATCATCCACATCCATAGCACCGCTCTTGAGTGGAGTGACAACCAAAGAGGACTTGATCTAATGTCACTTTTCAGGGCTACTTTCTGACCATTCTCACAAGACAAAGAAAACCTTTGGTTATCTCCTCTCATGTCCGACTAGTAAAACGATTCACTAAAAACCCGACTAATTGTTTTCCTTGAGGTTCACGCCTTTAAAAATGTGACCCCCCGCGAGCTAACTTTAAGGATTGCTTCCCTTAATTTAAAGAACTATTAATTGATCTTACTTGTGTCATTTATAAATTACTATTTTTTTTATGATAGACATTATGGAAATGGTCTGATATAAAATACTTTTATTTGGATATTAAACTTAAATGTGCTGCAATAATTAGAGATGTTACTGCTGTAAGCAAAATGAACATAAAAATAAATTAACAAATGTAGTCAGGCTAGAACAGTGGTCTCCAATCGTTCTACCTCTAAGGATCACTTTTCCAACTGTATGTTTACTGGTTAATGCAGCCGAGGACCACCTGATAATGTTCTGCGATTGTGGCCCGCGGACCTGAGGTTCGGGACCACTCGGTTAGAATACAATTATTGAACGGGATCTATGAAAATCCTCTTTTTTAAAATTCCTCATAGCTGCTAACAAAACTGTACAATGCACACTATTAGAATAGAAAGAGTGGTTTACTCTTTCAGTCCGCTATGATTTTAAATAAAATGTTTTGATTACTTTCAATTTTAGGACACGTGATACGGATTATTTCTGTAAAAAAATATCTGCTAAATTTGTACATGAACAAGTTTGCAGTTAGTAACTAGATCAGAGTACAACTGTACTCTTGCAGTCAAATAAAATTCATCATTTCTATTGTATTCTGAAAGTCGATGCAATTCTTATACTGATTAGCAGATTGTTCAACATGAAATTCAGTTAAATAACGCTCAACTTGTGAGAAAAGATTAGATTCCAACAGATCAGTTAGCAAGAGATCTAAATAAAAGTATAAGGGGAAAGTTCATCGCCACTGATTGAATCGTAAACTATCTGATAACTAATCACAGATTTAACTGCCTTTGTCTCTAATCAGTTTCCTCTAGAGTCTGGTCTCACCTGATGCAACCGTTTTCAATATTACTCATATACATCACCAAGTTTACTCGCTTCATTTCATTGTCCACACGCCACGTTATAACTGTGATGTCCCTGCGATAGCTATTCGACTCTAGCAATAGTTTATGTATTGAATGCCTACAATGCGTTTGAATTTTTATGCTGTACTGGTTTAAGTAACAGAAACAAACTGATTTGTGTATATTTCAGATTCGATGCGTTAGCCTAATACTTGTGCACAATTCTGAGCAAAGGATGAAAGAGGTTTTGTTGCCAGTACGCCACACACAAAAAAACAACAAAAATTAATTTTATAAAAATCTTAATGTGTTTGTTCAGTGCATTAACATCAGTGATGTCATCGAAAAGGATCAAATGTTTTTTTGTGTGCAATACTGTTCAATAGTGAAGATCAAGCCTTCTAGTTCATGGAGTTATCATTCTTGAATGCAGAGGTCTCAACACCAGTGGTTCTAGAATCTAGATGTTATCAGAAAACTTTAAAGAATTTGTATTTACTCATTTTTATTTGTTTTTCTTTATTTTAGTTGTCTTTAGCATCTTTTCTTTAGATTGTTTAGTCAGCCCGGCCATATTCACACAGGAACACTACCGTTTCCCTTTTCCCCCCTACATCAGGCAGACAACTTTGTCTCCAACATCAAGTACTAAAGTGTTGCGTCCCCTGAATACTACAGTTGCCCAATATGACAAATAGATTTTAAAATAAAATAAAATAAAAAATCGATACTGTATTCACAAACAATAATAAATTATTTGTAAAATAATGCAACTCTTATGGACAATTGAATTAAAACATAATTTCATTAAACACAACATAAATTATTGTCTGATTGTTGAATTTTCTTCATAAAGATAATATAAATTCCAAGTGATTTGCTTAGGGAACAGTAACAACAGTATTTCTTTAAAATTTAACACACATAAACACACACGAATAGTAGCAGAAAGAATGGTTGTAAAATTAATCAGAAATGTAAGGTTTTCATAAGAATTTTTAATTTGAATGCTTAAGTTCACCATGAACAAATATTCTAAAGAGTAGATCATAATACATGTACTTGCACTTTCAAGGGCTGTAGCATTAATAGAACCAAAATTATCTTTGCTGTATATAAAGCTTACATTCTAGGAAAATATATGTGATACTCAGGAATATGAGCTATGACAATTAGATTATTAAATTTGTATTTATGCTTAGATTAAGTTTTTCCCTTTAAAATATTTAAATTTAATATCTCCTTGTGCTCTTCAAGTCAATGTTGTACATAAATTTAAATTTGCACATAATCATTAAACAAGTTTTCAGCAGTGAATAGGCCATCGTTACACAAATACCAATTACTTTTGACCTCATTCAACAGTAAAAATTTTTCTACTCTAAGGTCCATTTGTAAAACAGACATTAAAAGGACTTAAAAAACAAACAGTTTTTCAGATCATAGGGCAGGTTTTACATTGCAAATCAAGATGATATCAATTTAACTAGTGATGATGACAGAAGTCAGAAGAAAACTTATTTTGAAATGACCAAAGCTAGAATTTCAAAAATTAACATACAGAAGCAATAGCCCTTCTAATGTGTTTAATGTTTCTAATGTCAAGACCTAGCTAATTATGTATTTACTTTTAATAGAACAACGATCCTGCGAAGAGGACATGAAGAGCTGCAACCTGTCATGGGGTGAACTGAAAAAGGCTGCCCAGAATAGAGTGTGATGGAGAGCTGTTATTGAGGCCCTTCGTTCCACAGGGAATCCAAAGAGATAAGTCAAGTAAGTCAAGTTTAATAGAACAAACACCTGCAAGGTTTTACCCTCATTTATTTCACATAAAAACAAAATGTCAGAATTTAAAGCATAAAGCCATAATAAATGTGCATTAATGAAAACTCATTTGTCAACAAAACAAAGAAAATTCACCCATTTTAACCTCATAATAAAAAGACTAAAACTGACTAATATATATTGAACTTCTTAAGTAATGATGCAGTTCTTTAGAGAACTATTTCTGTTCACATTAATCCAAATTGGAACATGTTCAAATCCTATTTCTGTTCACATTAATCCAACTTGGAACATGTTCACATCCTATTTCTGTTCACATTAATCCAACTTAGAACATGTTCAAATCCTATTTCTGTTCTCATTAATTCAAGTTGGAACATGTTCAAAACCATTCTCCTGTGGTTAGCTATTTTCTCTTGTGAACATGTCAATGCTCCTTTAAAAAAGAAAGAAGAAATTTTTGCTTAACATCCACTCTAACATGTCAATGTTGCTGATGAGCACTAAGGCCTAGATAGAAATTAAGATAAAAAATTAAGAGAGGATGATGTTGATGAAAAGAATGGTACAATGAAAATATTATTGTAAACAGTAGTCTATCACTTGTGGTGGATTAACCACAAATCATATATTTTATTCACCATGAAAAGAGATAATTTGTTATCAAATTTATAACAATAAAGGACCAATGTAAATTCTGACTAAGAAAAAGTCAACACAAAAATAAGCAAATGAAGTTTTAAGTTTATTTTTATAACAGTTTCTGGGTACATAACATGCAAATAATTTTGCTTTCGTTACATAATTTGGAAAAAAAAAAGGATAATGAATAACAATAGAAATGATGGTTTATTTAAAAAATACTTTCTAAAAATTTAGCATCAAAACTGAAAACTCCCATATATGCAGCTGACACTAAATATCCAGGTGGGGTGGGGTGGGGATGGAGGGGACTATTTGGTTTGCTATATGTGCTAATAGCCAAAATGAAATTTCTGTTTCAAAAACAAATTATATCATCATGGCAATTACTATATATCAGAATGTGTGTTTGTGACATGAAAATATTGACTCAAATGAGAATATGATATTGGATATTTCTCACTGAACATGAACATGTTTAACAGATTTGCTCTTTAATTTTTAAAATAAATATTTAATGTCTTTAACTGATATAAGGGGCTCAAATTAAGAGATTTTGACTAGATAAATGAAAATGAAAGTTGCATACAAATTCATTTTGTAAAATTCTGTTGGGGATTGTGAGAAGAGTAAACATTTCACTCATTTCTGTTTAGTTGATTGTCGTTGGTGGCAGTTACTTGTATTATCTTTACTGGTGATGCAAGACGAGAAACATCTGAGATGAAGTGAATAACAGCTTTTAAAGAGCTTCTGACTTTCAGGTCAAATGCATTTTACAAATTAACAAAAATCTTTAACAAATCCAGATAAGACTTAGAGGATAGGTAGAATAAGCACTGACATCTCATACCCATGTACAAGATAAATGATTAATACCAAAATTTTACAAAAACTGTAATCACATTTTTTGTTAAAGGTCCCTTCTTCTATCATTTGTAACTTTTTATAAACCAGATAAATCATGCATACATATATATACATGTATATATAAGATAAATCATCTATAAAACTATAAGCAAACACACACAATGTACATTTCTGAATTATTAATTATTATTTTTTAAATTCTAAAATGTTTCATTTTAAATTATTTAATACTGATCCATACTATATGAAGTACAGAATCCAACTTCATATTTAATTTATATTAATTAAACTAAAAAATTATTCACATCAAAAAGCACAGCTATAATCACCAATTACAATTTCTATTAATCTAAATGAAAATGATTATTTCCCTCCACAAGGTATACTGTGTATACAACCAACAAGATTCACATAATATAAAGAATCAATATATATTTCAAATCAACATGTTAAATTTTCACATTTATATATGAAAATCTGAACAATTGGCCTTTTAAATAATCATCAGAACACTATACAAATTTTATTACTAAAAAAAGTGTATGCAATAGATCAGTGTTTAACATGAATTCAAATTTATGTAACCTAATATTTATTTGCATGCCAAACTTGAAGTTACATGACCAGAGATTTCAATCTGAGAACAAAATGATGATACCAATTCCCTTGCTTTCAATCTCTTCACTGTGCCGTATAAATGTTAAATTATGTGCTTCTGTGTTTTGACATTATGATAATACACATATGTATTTCAATGGAAAAATCCTGTTTAATTTAAGCAATTTTTATTTTTATTTTAGTCTTGGGAATGAAAATATCATGTAGACAGAGAATTTGCTGAATTTTAATGTATTATTGTAGCATACAGGAAATATTTAGATCAACTGAACAAACAGTAATAAAATAACAACAACAAACTCTAAAATACTAAATGAACTTTTGCCACTGGCAAATGCAACAGACAAACCAATGACTTAATTAAACATTCCTCAAATCCACTTAACAAAACAAAGAAACTAAATAAAAACAACACAGAAAGAACCAAACTTTCTATTGGCAAATGCAACAGACAAAACAATGACTTAATTAACATTCCTCTGATCCCATAAGAACACAAAGGAACTAAATAACACAGAAAATACCACACTTTCTGTTAGCAAATAAACTGATGTCTTAATCAGAATTCTTCAGATCCTCTCAACAACAAAATAACAACACAAACAATACCAAACTTTTCTACTGGGAAATGCAACAAAGAAAACAATGTCATAATTATTCCACTTAACAACAAAGTGAAACAAACTAACAAAAACACAGATTTTATTGCACACACTTTTTCTACTGGTAAATGTGCTAATAGCTTAGTTAAACGGTCTTTAGATCCACTTACACTACAATTTGCACTGCTTATCAGTAAGTGAATTATTTAACAAAAGCAAAGATTGAATCTGTGTAGTTAATTAATAACTTTTGCTATTGTCATACATTTGCAGTCCACAACAGCAAACATTACAGAAAATGTTCACTAAAACATTAATGATAGAATGCTTATCCCAGAATTCAAATCTATTGCAACTGACTAATAAGCATGATGATGGCCCAAATTAAAATATATGCATGTTATAGTGATTCAAATCTGTGGTGAATCTAAATATGCCAAAAAAATTTTAAATTGTATGTTACAGAAATTCAAATTTGTGGTGACTCTAAATATGATGCAAAACTTTAAAAATTTATCTGTTACAGAAATTCAAATCTGTGGTGACTAAATATGCCAAAAATTTTTTTAATTGTATGTTACAGAAATTCAAATCTGTGATTACTCTAAATATGATGTAAAAATTTTTTTAAAAATTGTTTGTTACAGAAATTCAAATCTGTGGTGACTAGATATGATGCCAAAAATTGTATGTTACAGGAAGTCAAATCTGTGGTGACTCTAAATATGGTGCCAAAGATTAAAATATTTATATGATTACAGAAATTCAAATCTGTGATGACTCTACATGTGATGCAAAAAATTAAAATATATGTATATTACAGAAATTCAAATATGTGGTTTTTCCAAATGCCAAAAATTAAAACATCTGTGTGTTCTAGAGATTCAAATCTGTGATGTCTAAAACAAAATACAAACTGTGTGAATGATTTTGTGGTGCCTAAAATTAACATTAATTACAAAACTACATTAATGGAAACAAGTGAGCTTTATAAAGTAAAACAAAATCAATAAAATCGTAGACTGATATCTAAAGACAAACCAGAAAATGAACACTCCTCAACATTTGTTTTACAAGCTAAATAATTGTGCTCTATAACATGATTGCCCTAATCTTCAACTGTTTAATTGGTCCTTGAAATTAATTTATGGCAATGCAAACTGAAGACCAGTTATTACATAATACCAAATAACTGATTTTTATTATATATAAAATATTCTGCACACTACTCAAAACTTGATTCTGAATGTAATACAAGTTGAACTACTCCTTTTCCCATCCATTCCATTATTACAGATTCTGTTGAAATACAACTATATGCTTTCCATATTAACACCTTTTGAAAATATGTCTTCAAAAAGTAAAAATAAAAGCGTGAATGAATGAAATAGCATTAATATCATCATCATCATTTATGAATGAGGGTGCAATTAAAGCAAAATCCATGATTTAAAAATAAAAAGTTGTAAGCAAAGAAAAGGAAAAAAGTTGTCCAAAATCCTATTAAACACTATTAACATGGTTTTCAAAAATCCCATTTATTACAAAATCACCCAGAACTATACTCCCCACAAGGCAAAATTTCCAAAGGCATAGCATGATATACAGGTACTACAGCTCTTTCACAATTGGAGGGTGGTAATCCGGCTTGACTGCCTCTGTGAGTTCCTTAGCATACATTTCCAGGCGCTGGGTCATCTACAACAACAGGTTTAAATTAAGTTTTGAAGATAAAAGCATTCAGAAGTTTACCAATCCCTGCCCCCAACTCAAACAAAAAAAAAAAGAAAAAGAAAAACTCTGCATAAAAGAGAGAGAGAGAGTTGATTTCTTTGTGTGCGTGTGTGTGTGTGTGAGTGTGTTTGTACTAGATTTAAATTTATTGTTGAATACACATTTTTAACAAAGTATTTCATAAATGCAAATATTATTGCAACTATACAAAAGTACTGCACATAGGAATCTTTGGCTTACCACTTTGACAAATAAACCCATTTTAAAATGTTAAAATTTCACAAGCTGAAATTTTAAAAATGTGTTCATCTTCCCCACTCTACCTCCCCAAAATTATTTTTAAAAGCTTAAAATGCATGCCTAGTGTACAGTGGTGCAATTTAACAAATAAAGTTTACATGTCTTTTTTAATTTCTAAATATTATGACCAGTAATCAAATGTGGCACATATAATCCTATTTCATTTATAAATATTTGCATAATAACAACAGTGGTAACCAGCTCTTGTCTTATTTATAAACACCAAACAGCCTGAGTGGTATTTCAATAAATATGAAAACATATCTATTAATGTGGAAAACTTATAATTTTATTTGTAAATACTTTGATCAATAATTCTATAAACTTGGAACACGCATCTCTAATTTATTTATTTACATTGGTTAGTAATTAACAAATGGGCTTACACATACAGTGACCTTGGATAGATGGATATATCTTTATGAAATACTTTGATGTTCCAGATTATCAGGCTATTTTAAGGCAAACAAAACAAAATAGCTTTGTTTTATTGAACATGTTCATACTGCTGCTTCAGTTACTGTGAAGTGTATGTCAATCTCAAGTCTTGAAGCTACATCAAATAAATGATTACAGGTTTCTAAAAAATATTAAATTCATCTTTCCTGTGCTATGCAATATGTGCAGCTGTCACAGGCAGATTTAAAATACATTTCTCTTAATCCCTGTAGCATATAAAGATAAGGTTTTAAACCAGAACATACATTAGTCTTGTTTAACTTTAAGGTTAAAGAATGAGTAAAAAAAAAAAAAAGAATGTACTCTGTTATATATATCTAGGTAATTCAATAAATCTGGTAAACTTACCCCCTTTTATTTATAAATAACTAGAAAAATGATTCTCAAACAATACTATGCCTTAATTCCATACCAACATCCTGGGTATCCATGGTATTCAGTTAAACCTTTATTAAAGTGTAAAAATCTTCTCACATATCATTATTATAAAATGAAAACCATTTCTATTTTTAAGATCCAGACACAAATCGCATTACACTCATAGCATACATTCATTTTTAGTTCATCAGCAACTACTCTGAGACAGATGGGCTTACTATTTTAAAATTGTAACATATTTCAAACAATGTGAGAAAATATAATTAAGAAATAACTTTAATAATGCTAGTTTAATTTACTTGAATCCTGCTATTTTTCTTCAGCTTTCTGTTTAGGAATGGCAGAGGTCTGTTTAGGGCTACATAACAGAATTTACATTTATGGCCTAAGGATATTTCTTGGTCTTACTGACCCCCTTTCAAACTTGAGAGTTCAAGTTATTACAATACTACAATGAAAAATTGAAATGAATACACACTCTAAAACTCCATCCATCATTTACTTGGCGATTAAGGTTGAGGTCCATTTCAGCCACCAATAGACCATCTCGAGTTCGGGACAGGGACTAGAAAAAGACAATTTACAACTGTATATTGCACACGAACACAAAAATGCATCTGATTAAAAAAACAATGTTAGAGATAACCATAGGAAAGCTGTAATACTATTACTAATAGGCACAAGTTTAAGAATAAAATGTGGATGCAGCAGCTAGTAAAATTCTTAGAAATTACTTCACCAAAACCATAAACATAATTAAAATGGCAAAATAAATATCGGGGTGCTGTTTGACTCCAACAAAGAGCATACATAGAAAGAAATGTAGCTCAGTCATTCCAATTTCTTTTAATTAACCTGTCAGCAAATATATATTATTCTGCGAAAAGAAATATATATGAACTTCGAATATTAGCAAGAACTTACCATATCACCCTTGAAACAGTTACCATAAATGGTGAAGGTGGTGCCGCAAGTGGTTCACAGTTTTAAAATAAAAGCTGGCCTGCTCAGTTTAAATACAAGCAAGGGGACTTTTTGTCAACCAGGCAGCTTGATTTTATAAAGAAATATGTGTACCACCCAATCAATCCATTAGAACCATTAATTTAAAATTATAATATAGAACTATTTTTTTGTTGTTGTTGTTTAAAATGAAGCTATGCAGCCAGTGACATGCACTTAACCACATTTTAACTTGGGTAATTTTTCTACACTAATATCAAATATTAAATATACATGTATAGGCAGACCTAAATTTCTTTTGTTTTTAGTGATTTTGATGCAATGGTGAATTACTTTAGGATAAGTGAAAGATGTACAGTAAATATTTTATATTCATTTGGGAAATGTAATGGGGAAAAATGTGTCTATTCACTTGAAATTACTTTCAATCAAAATGTTTTTGAATTTATACACCTCTACATGTAATACATATATATAATAGATATACTGAGTTGCGTATACAATGCACGTTTTATTGCAATTGTCCAGTGGTGAAGGATTCAGATGACTTATTTGCTTCTGCTCAATATCCAAGTCCATATGTATTATATAATATTATACAGGCTGTGTATAAAATACCTGGTACTATTGAATCAGTATTGTGGGAAAGCTAATACAAGAATGTCAGAAATTTTCCACATTACAAAATTTAATCTTAGTAGCTATTAATAGAAAATTTAATTTATTTCTGATTTTCTTCTTCAACCATATGTGCATCAAAAAATCATTACATTTTTTTTTAAGCAATGGGAACAAATGAAACTTTTGTATTAATAAATTAATGTTTTAAATTATTTTTTCACACTGAGTTTGGATTTTAGGAGGTGCTAACAATTTTGTGACGGGTAGGTAGGTCTATATAAAGAAACAAAGGAAGGGTATAGTAAGGTTGATATTACATATCTATCTTTTACCGTTCTAAATTCTTTAACAGTTTTATTAATGTGTCATTGTCTTTGAAATAAGTTTTAACTGTTTTACACATCTTGCCAACTATTAATCAGTACCTATGGGTAAAATGCCTTATCACTATCACATAATACAGAATCAGCATGTGTGGGAGAGTACTCCCCATCAAACAGTACAGCCAATATATAAGGGAGAGTGCCATATCAAACAGCACAGACTCAGTTTATAAGGGAGAGTGCGGAAATGGTACAGAATCAGAATGAATGGAAGAGTGCCCTATGAAATGGTACTGAATCAATAGACCTAACTAGTCTTTGTTGCTTTCTAATTGACTCTACTAGTATAGTCAGGACTATAAAATTATATTAGATTCTGAAACACTTAGAGCTCTTCAATGAAAGAAAGGATTAATAAAATTCCCATTTTAATGAGTATTAGTAATATGAATTGGAAATGTATATATATATGTTCTACTAAATCTCACCTAATCTTAAGTAAAGCTAAGTAATTTGATTACAAGTAAACAAAAAATATTGAGACATGAGTGATCTGAAGATCAAGTGAACTCATAAAACTGTAAATACTGTAAATCAAACAATTTATTTCCACATTAACAACCTGTAATACAAACTGTATCATAAGTGGGAAAAGCAATAATGTAAATGCATAATTTAATTAATCAGAACAATACACCAGTGGATTAAATTTTGTTAATGGTAAGGGTGCTGGTTTTATTAGATACAATAAAATTACACTAGATATTGATAATTTAAAAGAAAAGCAATGCACTTAAATTTCTTCAATTACACATTACAGTTGATGTATGTGCCAATGATACAATGAAACAATTATCAAATGCAAATTTTTAAAAAGGTAATAGATAATAACAATACTTTTAAATTTTTTACATCATGCCCACTATGGATGACTAGCATATATGCTTAAAATTACACTTAAAGTTGTGCCAACCAAAATAAAAAATGTCCCTTTTAACTTTTTAATATCACATATGCCCACTATGGATGATCAGCATACATTTTAAAGTTAAATTACACTTAAAGTTGTGCCAACCTGAAAAAGAAGACAAATTCCCAGAGTGGTATGGGAGATAATTTTAGTTGTATATTTCTTGGTGTGTCTGTGCTAGTTCCCTACCTAAATCTCACAGTCCACTTCACTGCATAATCAAGAAACAGTGCATCATCAAGATACAGTGTGTCATCATGATACAGTGCATCATCAAGAGTGAGGTGTAAAATGGAAATACCTAGATCAAGAAAACAGTAGTCATGTGAAGAAATGTTGAACTTACTGAGTAAAAAAAAAAAAGGGTGAGATAAAGAGGATGATGTTGTGATCAAACAGCTGAACTATAATGAAAGAGAAAACTAAAAAAGTGTTTCCACTTCCGGGTTATAGGTATTTTGCTGTAATGGCAACAGAATTTCTGTACTTCCTAGCAACTAATCAAACTAATCAAAAATTCAAATATTACAATGTTGAATCTTTCTAAAGATTTACAGTCTTGATTTACTTAATTTGGATAGCTTAGTTGTAAAAATGTAAGTTTTAAAGAACCAAAAATGTGCTGCTTTCAGGGTACATTGCAGCATAAAACGCTATGATTTTAATGAGTCAGTACTTTAAACTTGTTTTAAAAACATACAAGAACATTGCAATATAAAATGCTCTGATATCAATGAATTAATACTTAAGTTTGCTTTTAAAATATATACAATTATTGTAAAGGTGAACTTTTGTTAACTTTTAAATCAAGTCCAAGGACACTTGTATATGAAACTACTCAGTCTGCATAATGGGAGTATCCCTTTAACATTTATCTGCGATATAGGGGTTATAATATATATGCAAGTTGCAACTCAAAAGTAATCTTTACAATAATAAATTGACCAGTAGTTCCAAGCAAATGAAAAGCTCAGGGCAGGGTGCAAGGATTAATTAACTAAATGAATGAAGAAATTAGCAACCATGCATGCAATGAGACTTAAGAGCAATGGGAATTTACAAAATTAACTTTTACTTAAAATGTAAAAAATAATCAAACTGTGTTTATATAGGAATGCAAGTTTACTTTTAACTGTGGGAGAAATTCTTTTAAAGTACTTATGAAAGTGAAAGACATGCAGATATTCCTGTGTACTAGTTACAAAAGTGTGTACTGGGAAACTAAAAAGTAATTGGTATGACTTTTCACTAAGGAATTAATTCCAAACTGGCTCCTTTAACATGAAATAAACATGATTTATTGATTAACTTACAATTATGTCTGATATCTGAGGAGAAGAAATGATACTTGATACCTGCATTTAACTCAAAACAGATACTAAGATAGTGGTTTTCAACTGTTTGCTATTGCAATTAATTAACTACTTTTAATTTCCATGAACAGCTAATAAATGTTCAAATCTGTTATAACAATTAATAAAGAACTTCTAATTATTTTCTGATATTATACCAAAAAATATAAAATGTAAGGCTTTATGTAACTTTAAAACTGATATCAACAATCAGAATAAAAATTTAATAAAATCCTAACTATTTATACATACTATACCAAACTGATGCTTGGTGGAATAATGCAAGTTTTAATGGATACTACTGTCAACAATATGATATTAATAAACAGCTTCTAATTACTTTGTACATCTTCCTTAAAAGCTGAAACTTGAGACCTACATAATCTTAAATGTAAACTAATAAATAACAGTCTTCCCTATATCATGTTTATAAATGAATGTCTTTCTTATAACTGGCACAAGTATTCCATTCACCATATACTTTTTTTAAACTAAAAAAAAAAAATAATAATTATAAAACGATCTAATAAAAGTATTAAAAAGTTTATTTTAAGAATATTTCTGTTAAACAAAAAAATAGCTTATGTGTTCCCAGCTTTTATTATATAATCCAATCCTTCATATGATATAAACTGAAATAATTTGAGAAGCTATCCTATTACAGTATTAGGTTATAAAATTTTTATTAAGTACTAGTTAAACTAAAATTTGTTTTTAAAACTGTTGCAGACCCATGATTTCATTAAAGAGAACATATTTTATTGAAAATACAATGAAAAATATGAAGAAAACTAATATTAAAGGTAAATTTGTTGGTAAACCTAAATGAGGTGTTCCTTTTGGGATTTATACTGAGCAGAAAACTGTGACTAGATAATACACAAAATAACTGACTCATCTATGATAAAAAGAATAACATTTTTTCTAAAAATACTACTTTACTAGCTATCAGCTTGAAACACTATTCACTAATTTAATAATAAGAGCAATAAAACAAAAAGAACTGTTACTAAGTGGTATGCGTCAGGAGCAACCATACTATTACAATTACTACAGTGGTACCTCACATAACGAACACAATTCGTTCCAGCAGTACGTTCGTTATGCGAGGTGTTCGTTATGCGAAACACGATATCCCATAGACTTAGTTCTACAGGAAATCGTGCAATCCATTCCACATCGCCACAAAAAATCAAACAAATTAGGGGAAAATGAAGACAGGGCAGTGTTCCGGGTGGGGTGGGGGGGAACACTAGTAAAGACACTCAGCAAAGCAGGGTATGATGTTAGGTGTTGGTGAAGTAAGATGTTAGGCGTTGATGAGGTGAAATGGAGGTGAGATGAGGAGGACACACACACTTATGTACAGTTCACACACACATAGGTCTCTTTTCCAGTCCAGTTTTTAGTTGTCAGAGTTGTCCACCAGTGGGCACAGATGAGGTGGGATAGTCTGTCCATGAGTGGAAGGACTGGCCTGTTGTTGAGTGGAAGGACCGGCCTGTTGTTGAGTGGAAGGACCGGCCTGTTGTTGAGTGGAAGGACCGGCCTGTTATTGAGTGGAAGGACCGGCCTGTTATTGAGTGGAAGGACCGGCCTGTTCTTCAGCTGAAACAAGAATGTTTGCTTCACTCACGAAAAGGTGTCCTGCAACGACGAGAATAAGACCTTGAATTCTATAACCACCATTCAGTAAACACACAGATGGCAAAAACTCATCAAAGCAAGGAAAAAAGGACAATCAACTGGGGACACACATGCCCTGCCTTCATCTGAGCCATGTGACACACGAGTGGCCGGATCAACGGGAAATGTGATGTTTTCGCGGCGTAAGTATTGTTCGTTATGTGAAACAAGTTCGTTCTGCGAGCCACGTGGGCGTTCACAGTGGCGTTCGTTATGCAAGGTACCACTGTACATGAATGTTAAAATAAACTCTACTTCTTCAGCCTGACATTCATTCAAATATGACAGATCAAATTATGATTACAATCTAACAAATCAAAATCATAGTTCAAATTATGATAGATCACAAATTACAAATCTAATTTTTAAAAAAGTGCGGGAAAAAGCTGAAATCTGTACAATTTGTCTGAATTAATTGGAAATTTAGTTTACCACTAGCCACATTAATTTGGATTCAAACTGAAAATCAGATAATCTTTATAAATTATTTCTGTTTATCTATCAACTTGTACCACACTCAAAACTAAATAACAGTAATACTGAGGCGAACTGTCAAGGTTTTATAGTCATACTATGAAAAGTTCATGTATTTGTAAAATTTGTAGTAAACTCTAATACTGTACTCAGTATATATATTCTTTGTAATAAAGAATATGCTAGTTGGCATTTGTGAAGAATTCATGTCAATGTATGTCCGACATAATTCCATATCTGAGACTCCAGAGCCTGCAAGTTGACAAGATGGAGCCCCCGTTCACGCATGAATCTTCTCAGCATGCTCACAGCACTTGCCACATCTCGGCTGCTCACTCTATCGAGCAATGCTGGTGATGATAGGACAGTGGAAGACAGAGCAGCATCAAAGACTGCATCAGCAACACCATTTGTGACTGGAACCACTACATTTGACGATATGTTTGCTAAATAGTTTACAGAGTTCTCACAAAAACTGTCTTCATTGGGATGAAGTATTAGATCTACGCCTGTTTGGCTTTTCAATTCCGATAGTATTGTGCACTCTACGCTTACCAAATCTCGGTCCCCAGTACACTCAATGTCCGCATCAAAATTAACAAAATCTTCAAACTGTTCTGGTGTGACTATGCCCTCAGGTAAATCTGGAAGTGCTTCTACTTTAGTCTCGGGTAGCCCATGAATGTAGGGAGCACAGATACCAGCCTTGCTGAAACAGGGGACAATATCTCCAGATCTGATATTCAACCAAGCTCGCTGAAGCATAGCAACAGCTTCTGGCAAAGTTATGTTCAAGGACGGAACCACTGTTTCAATGTTACTCCCCTTGCTACACTCAAGCTTCATATTAAGGTCAGGAAATTTTGAGGAGTTGTTGGAGGTAATTGGGTTGTGTTTCAGAAGGACCTGCTTGCGGTAATGAACTCTGACCTGGTAGAAAAGTCCATGAAAGAATGGGGTAGCGTAAGACTGTACAAACAGCACACGGACATTCTCCAGTTTGTGAACGGACTCAGACACATGAGGTGGTGCATTGTCTACAAGCAGTAGAACATAGCGCCGCTGTAATCGCATAGAGTAGTCAAAGGCCAATAGCCATTCTTTAAAAATGTCTGCTGTCATCCATGCATTTGGTGATTTGGCTCTCTGGCAACCATGAATTATAACATTAGAGCTATTGCCATCAGCGCCGTGGAAACATCCAAGGGAATTTGAATCAGTGATTACAAGGAGGTCTCGTTTGTCTGAGCCAGTAACATTGCATGCCAAGAAAATGGTGATCTGCTCTTTTTTAATTTCTAGTCTTTTATTACTATTATCACTATTTCTGTCTCTGCCTTCAGTGTCCTTTTCTGCCAGTGTCTCTTCAGTTTTGATTAAATTTGGTATCCCTGCAAAGATCAATCCAAGCTCATCAGCACTATAAACATCACACAAGTCATAATTTTTCAAAACATCAAGCAACTGATTAGATATCTTGCTTTCAATGTCAGCTACTGCTCTAGGACGTCCCTGTCTGTATTTTCCACTACGCACAAATGGTCTTACTGAATGAGAAAATTTAGATTCAGTCTCTCCAAAAGAACTACGATGTGATGCACGATTCTGCCAGTGGTTATTCCAAACAGTAGAAAGAGCAACTTCAATTTTTATCTTTTCTCGCTGTAAGCTGAAATCTGCCATTTCATTCTGAGTAGTGCTGGGAGAGACTGTATCTTGTTCCATTTTCTCCCCGTCACAGTCTGTCGTGGCACCTTCTGCATCTATTTTAGCTGTACGCTGTCGATTGGGTGAAGGCTTGTTTGTCTCACATGCTCTCAGAATTTCATCTCGTTTAGATGCAAGTCGAGAGACTTTTGACTGAGAACACTCAAAGCGTTTTGCAATTTTGGTTTGTGATGTGTTAGAGTCTAGAAGCTGGATTATTTCTAACTTGTCTGCAAGAGTTAAGTCCCTGCGTTTGCGTTCTGGCCTTTTGCTCATTTCCCATTCCTGAAGAATTCTGACTCGATTGGATGCAAGTCGTGAGATTTTTGACTGAGAACAGTTAAAGAGTTTGGCGATCTTTGTCTGTGATGTGTGTGCATCTAGCAGACGTATTATTTTAACTTTATCCTTAAGAATTAAATTTCTACATTTACGATGAATAGGATTCATGCTTTCTTCTTCAAATAAAACAGAACTTATTTTTTACTATTTTGACAAGATAATTAATTAGTCTAAATTTCTGGTTGCAAGCCTTATGCCAATATTTAACTAATAAACAATGTTCAAAGTTTTATGTAGATGCATCTTTAATAAACAAACTCAAAACAGCTAACAATTCAAAAGAACGGTGGCCACCAGAAAGAGCAGCAGAAACTAAAATATCAATAAAGCAGGCAAAACAAGAACTTTAGGCAGTACACTAAAGACAAGAATCACTCAGTTGAGGATCTTGATTCACACAAGTTTCCATCTTTTATATTAATTTCAAATAAGATAAAATGCAAATAAAAAGTCCAAGTTTTTAATCCATTTAAAATTTCATAAACTGTTCATAACATAGGCCCTATATATTTTTTTCGTAAAACTGACAAGTCGTGTAATTTGCAACAAAACAAGGCACTTGAAAAACTTCACGTTTGTGATTGGTTTTCGGCCTCAACAATTATTCAGTTTTTAATCATGGGATTCAATCCTTCGTACTATCTTTAGTAACTAAATCCCTTTAATTCAAGTAGATGTGCTGCAGGAAGGAGAGTTGAGCCATACTGAGAATGGGCGCCGCCATTATTCTATATAATTATCTGGGTTAGAATTCCATTACGACCTTCACCTTTGAACGATCATCTGTTGGAAGGTTTTTTAAAAATTTAATTGACTTTTCTGACACTGAGTTTTACGAAATTATAACAAAATGAATTACATGAATGTAAAATATATTAACCATCCTTCATGACCAAACTTTTCTTCTAAACTTCTACACCGTTAGTCGTAGCTTTGCAAGTAACCGAAACTCACCAAGACATAATGGAGTGTTCAAATACCTGACGTCCTCTTAGGAGTATTTTATATATACTAGAATCGAGTTTTAATACGCAGGCAACATTTGAATGATATACAACAAAAGGTCTCAAAGTACTTTTAAATAAGAGAAATGCCTGATTTGGTTTCTCATTTAAAAACTGGATTCTAGTATATTACCTTCATGCATATACTTAATTTAAAGAAGCTAAATTATGAGAAAAACCGTCATTAAATTGTGTAATTGTTATGGTGATATGCCACGACTGATTATCAATAATGTTTGACACGTAAGTGTATTAAGTGAAAAATAACATAATTAATTATGGTTCCAAGTTTATATTGTTGTAAGTTTATAGTGTCCCATCTGTGCAAGCACAATTACTTCGACTTCGAGTATTTCTGTTGGTCCTTTAGTATATTATATTAATTATGCATTTTTTGATGTGTGTATGTAGTGAACATATAGAAATAATAGTATTAGTTTTTGCAAAAGGACTTTTATATTTAAATAATTATATTGCTATTTGTTTAAAAACCATGCATTTATATTATTTTAATGATAATTGATATGCTATTTAATGGAACAGTAAGCCTACTGATTATTATATGATTACTCTGTACTTATTTTTTTTTAATGCAAAAAAAAAAGGGTGATGTTAGTTCATATATCCATTGGTCACAAAGCACCTATAGTGGCACATTTGCTCTTCTTGATTCATAATTCAAATATAGTTATTAATCATGACAAATGATGGCTAAACTGATAAAATTGGTGACAAAAATATTAGCCTAGTTTAATTTTCTATACTTAGCGAAATTATTCCATCAATTATTAGTTAATTACGAGTAACAGCATGTTGTATAGGCCTGAACCTATTGCCATCATTTTTTTTTTTTGAGGGGGGTGGGGGTGAGTGGGAGGCAAATTATATTATGGGGCTGCATATTTTCAGATTTTTGTTCAAGCCACTTCCAGCATTTCAGATGTATATACTAACATAGAAAATTAGTTATATTCATGCTTTTAATACATCACACACATTCTGCATTCTATTTCTTCTGTATATGGTCTCTCAAAAGAAGAAAACATTAGTTTTGGTTGGGATTTTTTTCTCTTTTGTATCAAAACAGATATATAGGAGGGCCAGTGAAAGACAGAATTGTTAATCTGGTTCTGTACAGATATACTATCATGGAAGAAAGAATGCCATATATTTACATACAAAATGTAACAGCTGAAAGAGAAACACTATCAATTGATCTGTACTAGTTTTACACACACTCATCTTTAAGCACATGTGATCTGTCCTTAGCCATTAATTCTATTCCAATTTTCAAACTGGCAGAAAGTTTGGGCTGATCAATCATCTGGCAACAAACTACAATTGCATCTGGTTTTGCATTTTGTGCTATTCAACTTTTGATTCTAATTTGCTTTAAAAGATCCTTAAATATAATTACAAACCAAAGCAACTTCTAGATTTAACTAGTAATTTATAAAATACCAAAAACAATGTAATTTTAGAAAATAATCTTTGATTTTGTATTTATCTACTCATTATAGAATACTTTTGTTTGAAAGAATAAAGTCTTTATTGAAATTAACAAAAACTTATGAGTTAAATTTTACTTTTTTTAGCTAACTTAGATCCCAATCAGGCTTTGAAAACATCCCAACATAATATAAAAAGTAACCCCAAAGGGATTTTAACTAGAAGTGAACATGAAAAACAAATCTGGAGGTTTTTCTTCACAATATATTTGTAACTGTAAGAATAAATAATAACAAAAAAAGAAAATATAATGTTTTACAATAAATTCATTCACAGTATCCAACAGATACATTTTACTTTAATATTAGTATATTTTTTTTACTGTGCTTCATGAGATTAATCAATCAAGAAGGTTCAAATATAAATTACTAAAACAAATAAAATGTTTTGTGACATTAATCAAATGCAAATGTTGAACTATAAATTAGTGTAACAATATATCTGTCATCTTTATTATAATAATAAAAATATTTAACATATAAACAAAAATTACAATTTAGATGAATTTGTATTCTATAATTTACAAATTTTTATCCAGCATTTTTCTTTTTGTTTAATCAATCAAGTAGAAAAAATAAAAATAAATGGTGAGTAAAAATTTCTTGTTAATTTTGTTTAATGTCATTAGTTCTTATTTTGTACTTTCAAGAATTACAATTCTTGGAAGCAGAACATTTTAGCAGAAAATGTGTCTATTTTATCTGGATCTGTACATACACACATATAAATATGGGGCTACAATTTCAGTGCTCTGTTTGGGTGCTGCTATATATAAATGCAAATGTATTTTTTAAGTAGTAGTATCATTAAAAAATACCCGCAAAATGAATCCAACATAAGACATATTAAGTATTTTGTTTATTTCATCCTTCCTTCTTATATTATAAAATATAAATAATAATTGTCATAAAAACTTGCACGCCTCAGAACTTTCATTTAATTCTTGGGCTTCAAATATAAATGTTATATCTGATTTATCTGAGAGTTTATTGTCCACTCAACATCTGGTGATTTTATTTTTACACAGACGGTATAACAAAACAGTCTGAAACTGCTATTTTAGTGCCATAATATTGCATGCAGATAAATCTTTATTGTCTATAATAAAATTCACAAGGTAAAAATAAATAAATAAAATAATATAACTTTAAATTAATCTTTCTTTGCTAAAAGGGGAGACTTTAGGTCAAGTTTAAAAGACTTTTGCATCGAGTTAGTGCAATTTCTTGCACTACATGTATTTGAAAATATGTTGTTTTGTAACACCATACTAAGCTTAATAATAATGTCAGTTATTATTGCTTCATATCATAAGATCTATAAGCACTTTACTTACTGGCCTCAACCATCCAGAATGAAGTTAAGCCCAAACTCCATTAACTTTTCTTTATGAGAGTCCAGTATCAAGACTTACTTTCCTGCTTCCCCAAGCTTACTTAATTACACATATACATATGATCCAATCACTCTAACTAATTAATTAATTAAACTGATATTCTACTATTGCTTATCAATAAATCTCAAACTGCTTTATAATCAGAGCAATAACTCTAAAAATCCCAGACTTACAATCACTGCCTGGAGAAAATGTCAACACATGAGGGTGTGTGACCCTCCTGATTTCTGAATGCAAAGCTTACAGCAAGAATGTGATCAACCAGCTTATCAACAGTTTTAAAATTAAACTTCTGAAATAATTAACTGGAGCAACAAATTGATTTTAAACACAGATGTTTCTTGGGATATCCCTGTTAATCTAATTAATGAGGTCAGTAAAAAATTATAACAAGGTCCAAGATCAATTAGGAAGTGTATTTTGTTTTCATTCAAAACATTTAAACATTATATTTACTAAGAAGACAATGAGACAGTACACCAATAAATATGTCACCAGCAGATTAATAAAAGTAATTCCCAAACAAGAATATTTATTACATATTTTTTTCAAGTTATTTGTTTAAAAGCACTTTTAAAAAGGGAAATTTTTAATACATAAGGAATGTCAGTGTAAATTATTAATATGTATAATTATTATATCTGAGAAAGCTCTTAGGATACCTAGAAGTATTGGAATAACTTGCAAACATTCATTTTTTAATGATTTATTATATAACAAGAATTATGTAAACACAGGTCCAATGAATGAAAATATGTTGCCTCTTTCACTGACTGACTTTAGGGAAAATAAATGGCTCAAAATAAAATGGAAAAACAAGACAGAATAATGAAACCAGCTATTTAAAGCTTCAATAAAACAAGCAAAAAAATTATAGCAAAACTGCCAGTGATGCTGAGAATGAGGCCATTTTGCCTTTAGAAATTAAATTAAATCATATACTTGCAAAATTTACAGAATTTAAACAACACAAAAGTTAATGAAAATGTGTCTCAAAGAAAAGAAAAAAATATTTAGATTTTGGGCATTTACTATTAATACAAGTATAATAGACTGATAGTCTCATAGCCTACAAAAGTTATTATGTTCAAATGAGCATCTAATGTAAAGACAAATTATATGTTTATGGTTTAAACATAGTAATTATATATTAATTAATATTATTAAACGATTCACTCCTTATTTCAGTAATGAGTAACTGTAAATCACACACACACACAAATGCACATATATTTATTATTTAAAAAGGCAACAATGTTTTAGCATGAATGAGATACCACTTTTCACAATATATAATAATTTAAATTATAAGCAGATGTTAATATTGTTACTATGAAAATGGTACCTGTTTATATAATATTGCACACATGCATAAAGTACATCAACGTACATACATATTTATTGTTGCTTTTAATCTCTTATTGTTTCCCTTCTGTTATATCTAATCCCATAACTCAGATTAAAATTTGTACCTGACAAGTTTAATCCTATAGATAATAATATTAATAAATACAATTTTTTAAAAATGTGAAAATCCAGTTTCCAATGCATGCTTTTACTTCATTATTTGGTTTAATGTTCACAACTCCAGTTAATTTTACAAATATTATGTAAATAACCCAAGTTATAACATTTTAAATGACATTATAATAAAGAATCAGAATTAGTGTGTGTATGTGTAATGGTATTAGTCTATTACAAATGGGGGTGAAATTAAAAGATTTACAAATTAAAGTCAAAATAGAAATATTTACACATACACAACTTTCTGCATATGAAAATATCTTCTCTGTAAATTGATTATGTTGTCCAGTAACAAATTAAACAATAATTTAACAATTTTATGTATTGTGTACAATTTAAGTTTACAATTTTATGCAATGTGGACCAAAAAACCTTTACAATTTCAGTGCAATTTAATTAAGCATCTCAGTTATCTCTCTCTTCATTGCTAATCCAGAAGCCTGGAGATGAACTTGTGATAGAATAAGATAGGAAATAACAGTACATTAAGAATCAAAGTTTTGATAATAAACAACATATATGAATTTAACTTTTCATAATTTACCCCTAGGATATCAGTGTTAACATCTTTATATGGATTATACATAGTCAATGTATCCATAATTTTAAAAATCAGTGTATGTCTAAGTGTATGTAAGTTATGATTATGCTGGTTTTCACTAATTAGTTATTTCCTCTTGTAAATATGATAACTAAATTTGAGTTAAGTCATACTAATACAACTAAGGCCTTTTTAAAAATGAGGAAGGCTGAAAAGTGAAAATGAAATGATTCTGAAACAAGGACATGCAACTAATAGTTACAACATGCAATCAACTCTTGGTCATTATTTAATATCTTTATTTTTATTACACTCCAGTAATTATAACAACTGCCAGTATATGTACAAAGTTGTGCAGTACTAAGCTTGATCTACAATAGTTGAGATCATCAGTTTATGCTCAAGTTGTTTTTTTAAGAAGCAAATGAAAAGTACTCTCATGTTGTGATTTTCTCTTTTAGTTTATGTTTAAAAAACCTCTTTAAATGTGCCTAATGTATTTCACATCTTAAATGTATCTGATGTATTTGTTTTGAATGCAAGATGGACTTAATGAACTGATAAGTACTTAATTCTGAATTAAACATGCTACTTTAATGTGAAGAATTTTTATTAAAAAAAAGTTCATGATGCAGTGGAACTTTTTCACACAGTACCGTGTTGCTTGTGGTTCAAGTTTCTTGTAATACTAATAATTTTGACAAATCTGTGTTTAGAACTTAGAACCAGAAGATAGATTTTTCCTTGTACTTGTAGTTGTACAAATAGTAACTTATGGAATTATAATTTGAAAACTCTCGTTAGCATGAGAATTGTGTGAAGAACTCAAAGACAGGAGAAGCAAACTCTTTGCTTTCTTTTTCTGTTGCTGCACAGACAAATCCAAAGTATCTTCTTCCCCAGCAACCACATAGTGAACATACATTTGTTTGTTTACCTCTTCTTTATCAATGATTTTCAAAGAAAAAATTAAACCATCATGACAATGGATTTTATGCAAAGAGGCAGTATTTTGTATAAGTAATTTTAGCTGATGGCATTAGCTCTAATTGTCTAAAAGAATTTTTAAAAAATATACTTAACAAAAGTGAAAAATAATAATTCAGGAAATGATGCTTAGTGAGAAATGAACAAATTACTGACTCAAAAACAAAAAAATATAAAATAATTTCCACATATTTGACAGTTTTATTACATTGTTTAAAAAACCCTCACTTCATAAATTCTTTAATAATTCTTGCTCAAGACTTAAAATTTTAAACCATATACACACACAAAACACGCGCATTTAAAAAAAAATTAAGTTGGCACTAATTCCAACTAAAACATTTTGATTTTAGTTCACAAAATACCAGTTTTTAAATTTTATCTTCTCTTTTGCAAAATTACAGAAATTAACTAGCAAGCAGCACTGACTTAGAAAAGAAAAAAAATGCCTTGTGGTTGTTTGTTTTTAATGTAATTTACAGATAATTTTAAAAAATTAAATTAAATACAGGTTACAACTAAAGAAAAAAATTTACAAGGAAAGAACTATAAAGTGTAATAGTGGAGAACAAACTACCACTTGTACCAGTAAATAAAATGACATTTTACAGTTTAGAAACTTTTTAAAAAAAATTTATACTATTTCTTTTTTTAAGCAGAAAATTTAACATAAGAAGAAATAAATGCAAACAAAACAGATTTTGATTAAAGACAATTATCTTAAAAGGGTAAATAAAGTTATGTAACTGTTTTCAGCTCGACAATTAAGACTAAACAAAATATGGATGGAGAGCTATTTCACTATAATTACATTGATTCTATACATGTAAATAGTAGGCCCTGAGAAGTATTGTGAGAAAAAGTATTTGTTTAAATTCATTTATATAGTGAAGAGGAAATTATCCAAAAGTTTGTAATAAATCATTAAATGTAATTAATGTAAAGTCTATTTTTCTTAATCTTATGCCTATCAAAGTATGAATAAAAATTCAAATAATATTTTCTTATTCATTTGTTGATGGCTACTAATTAGTATTTGCTTGTGGGCCAACTGAAATATTAACACTACTACTTCTTGTACATACATAAAGTAACATATATGCATTCAAAAGACCAACCATTTTAAAAACAAAAGACTACAGAGATTTTTAAAACAACCTGTTAACAATATCTGGTCACGTTTGTGAAGTTTAAACTAATAGAAGTAATTTTCACAATTAAAATTATATATCATATTTAATATATAATTATCTAAAAATTGTGAGTTTTCATTATTTTTGTAAAGTTAAAGTTGGTATATGTTGATAATTATAATACTGTAATTCATTATTTTATTATATTAAAGTTAGAAGTTGGTAAGTGTTGATAATTATAATACTGTAATATTTGTGTGTTACACAAATCTGTTGAAAATGCAGCAAATGTGTGTGTATAGGAAATGAGAATAGGAAAATGATCAGATAATTTGACTGATTTGTAAATAGAACCCGTTTTCCAAGAGCCTTGAAAGAAATTAAGAAATGTATGAATTAACAAAAGTCCAAATTAAAAAATATAATTATGTATATCTCATTTTGGGTTTTGCCAAATGTATTAGATTACTATTAGTATTACATTAAATAAGAAGTACTGAAAATAAGGGAGAACATTAAGCAAAGTCTCGTGACCTTTTCATAAATTGTTAATATTATATTAATTTATTATCTTACTTCTTAATCTTACTGTCTGTTTTAAAACTTTCATACAAATGGCATTTTGTACTTCATAATCATAAGGAAAGCTAATAAATCTATGTCTGAAAGCAATATACACAAGTTAGGATTCACTGACTGTAGTATATTAAAATACAGTAGAACATAAATTATCTGAACTAATTGGGACCAAGGCTGGTTCGGAAATGTAATAGTTTGGAATAAAACATTAATTATGCAGTGTTTCACTTTGAAACAACAACAAATAAAAACTGGGACACTGACTGATTACAAACAAAATGCCTGCAAGAATCTCAGAATGCAGTGGCTTGCAGAAGACAGTGAAAGCTAATCACTACCTCCAGCAATCACAACAGACAATGTCAAGGTCACAGAAGACTATCCTGAGTCCACACAGTTGCTAAAGCCAAAATTTGATTTTTAATTCCTATAATGACAGATTACAACTATTTCCATGCTAAACTGCAAATATATCTTCAAATAAATAAATGCATTAATATTATAATAAGCAGGAGTTAAACTTAAGCATAACAACTAGTGTACTAAAAGTAGATACTTTAATTTGGGGGTGGGGTGGAGGTGGTTCAGATAATTGATGTTTGGATAATTGAAGTTCTACTGTATAAACATAATTATTACAAGTACTTGTAACAAATTCTAATAGCGTTCAAGTCTGTGTGTGTCCTACATAGTTTAAAATCTGTGACTCCAGAGCCTGCAAGTTATGAAGATGCAGCCCTTGTTCATGCATGAACCTTTTCAACATGCTCAGTGCCCCTGACACTTCTGTGCTGCCAACTCTGTCAAACACTGCTGGAGTTGATAAACCTAAAGCTGTAGAAGCATTGGCAGTAGTTGGCAAAGAACCATCAAAGGCACTACACGTATTGTTTGTGGTTGAAATTATCATATTCATAGAAATGTCTGTCGGTCTGTCTATAGGGTTTTCAAATAAATGATCTTCATTAGAGTGGACTTTCAGGTCAACACCAGTTTGTTCCTTCAAATCAGACAGTATTGTACACTCTACACTTAATAGATCTCTGTCCCCAGTACATTCTACATCTGCATCAACATTCACAAAGTCTTCAAATTGCTCTGGTGTGACTATGCCCTCAGGAAGGTCTGGAAGTGCTTCTATTTTAGGCTCAGGCAGTCCGTGGATGTGGGGAGCACATATACCTGCCTTGCTGAAGCAGGGGACAATATCTCTTGGGCTGATACTCAACCAAGCTCGCTGAAGCATGGCAACAGCTTCTGGCAAAGTGATATTCACTGATGGAAGCTTTGGTTTTGAATTGTCTCCCTTCCCTGACTTGATCTTCTTCCCAGGAGGACCAGTAGAGTTGGTCAAGTTTGGGTTTACTGCAATGAGCTTGAGAAGGACCTGTTTACGGTAATGAACTCTAATGTGATAGAAAAGTCCATGAAAGAAAGGAGTAGCATAAGGCCGTACAAATAACACACGGACATGCTCTAATTTATGTGCTGCTTCAGGGACATGAGGTGGTGCATTGTCTACAAGTAGCAGTACATAACGTCGCTGCTGTCGCATAGCATGGTCAAAGGCCAAAAGCCATTCTTTAAAGATATCAGCTGTCATCCAAGCATTTGGAGACTTGGCTCTCTGGCAACCCTGAATGATGGCGTTAGAGTTATTAGCGCCGTGGAAACATCCAGAAAGATTAGAGTCAGTGATAATAAGCAAGTCTCGTTTGTCAGAACCTGTCACATTGCATGCCAGGAAAATGGTAATCTGCTCTTTTCTCAATTCTAATCTTTCAGTGTTTTCATCATTACTTTTATCTCCACCTTCATTGTCTTCTTCAGTCTGTGATTTTTCAGTTTTGATTAAGTTGGGCATTGCAGCAAAGTGAAGCCCAATCTCATCTGCACAGTAGACATCACACAAATCATAGTTTTTCAAAACATCAAGCAGTTGGTTAGAAATCCTACTTTCCATATTAGCTGTTGCTCTAGGGCGTCCTCGTCCACGTTTTCCAGTAGATCCATATGGTCTTATCCATGGAGAAAATTCAGAGTCCACCTCTCCTAATGAATTGCGGCGGTTGTGCAATGCACGATCCTGCCAACGATTGATCCAGCCACCTGCTGGAGCAGCAGCATTCTTGTGTAATTGTGAGCTATTGTCCTGAGATTTATCTTTCTGAACAGTGCTAACCAATGTTGTGTTCTGTTGCTGGTCTTCAATATCCCAATCTTTCATGGCATTTGCAGCATCCTCTGCTTTTGCTGTACGCCGCCTTTTGCGTTCAGGCCTATCACTCATCTCCCACTCCTGGAGAATTTCTTCTCTTTTAGATGCAAGTCGAGAGACTTGAGACTGAGAGCAGTCAAAGAGTTTTGCAATTTTGGTCTGCGATGTATGTGTATCTAGAAGTCTGATTACTTCTACCTTGTCTGCAAGAGTCAAGTCCCTACGCCTACGCCGTCCAAAGCTCATGCTTTCTCCTTCAAAGAAGTTTCTATTTTCAGCTTTAGGGATGCATTGATTTCTCCCACAGTTTCAGTATCTATCACCAATGTTTAATGATTGGTAATATACTTTATATGCATTATCCAAATAAGCTGTTGTACAATCAACAGAATTTCATGCAAAAAATTATTACTTAGCCACTAGTTAGTGATGTGGGTTAAATATTCTGAAACACAACTGAAGAAACAAAGTTTGCACAATGTTTAATTTATCCCCAATAAGGCAAAAATATAAATAAATAAAAGATCATACAATGGCGATAACTTTTCAATTAGATCCGGTAAAAATAATTTCAAATAAAAAGCGCTCAATGCCAGTTCAAAACAGATGCACTTGAAGAGCAATTGACTGAAATCATACAAAGCATCAGGTTAATAAAGTTGAATTAATACTGATTTATTCCACTTTGATGAGACTGACTTTTCACACACTACACAAGCTAAATGTAATATGCACATCTGTTTGGTACATAATATGGAACTTTGTTATTAGAAATTCAGAACATTGATTATGCATACGTGCATATGATGTAGTAAAAGGTACACGTACGATTTCACTTGGAGTTACAGAGTTCGGTTGGTTCAACTCTTTGTCTCATGAAAAACACATTTCCGACAAATCAAATGTATACAACAATTCAGATGTATAATTTAATTTATGCGGTCTTTCCACAAGGCAATTTAATCCAGTGATTCATGTACAACTAGTACTGTGAAAACAAGTTAACCACTGACCATAATGACAAAGGACGCCGCCATATTGTAAAAATTATCCGGGTTACCAAGCTAATGTTGACCTTCACCCTCCAAATGTCGTCTGCTTCAAACGTCTTAACAAACATGTCTGTAATATCTTATATAACTGATTAATTTTACTGATTAAAATACGTGCGGCAATTCTTCAAATTTTCATTTTGTTTTGAATCATTCTTTAAAATAATAATTCAAACTACGATTCCTACTGGATCTCCATCATTAAAGTTCATATGACTGACTTCCAAACGGGGACTGGATTGGTTCGCACATTATTTTCCTTTTCAACTGATGCGATTTAAACATCAATAGTATAATTTGATATATATTAAAAGGAAAAAAGGACTGCATAAGGGAAAACTCTAGTTTTAGTGTTCGAAGTTTTATATTAACAGAATCGTGGGAAAAGTGAACAATAATAATAAAAAAGAACAGTACATTCGATTAAGTAGCACAGCCTACAGATCGAATGCAGTGGCAATTCAGCTATTGTAGTGCCTACTTCCTGTGACTGATTTAAATAAATTAAATACAATATTATTTGAAGCTAATACAGTAAGAAAAGTGATTTCTTATAGATATTTCCAATAGGCACAACTTGAGTTTAAAACCCCGTAAAACTGAGCAGTAACATTACAGTTACACGTACTATGAAAAATGGACTACTACTAATAATACGATAAAGCATTTATTCCTTATGACATTTCTAAGCATTTTACAATAAATTATGTATAAAATACACAACAGAGCATTCACACAAACTATGTATAAGACAAGTAAAGATAATGTAGCAAAACAAAAGGGAGACTTCGCATTTTGCAACACTATATATATATAATAAATAAACGTTTTTACAAAAAACTCATAAATAAAATTGATTCAAAAATGCAAAGTTTGAAGGAACAATGATGCAGAAAAGACTTTTAGTCTTGCTAATGCCAAGTCTCCAACGGCGACCTAGTACACGGCAACCAAGAAGCATGTGATTTCAAACACCCAGACAGACAAAACAACAAGGAAAAAGGAAAACGAACCAAGCAGATGTCGAAAGAGAAGGGAAATCTGTGTCATCATATGACGACTGCATTCAAAGGAAATAGGCAAAATACTAAGTTCACTCTGAGCATCAGTACGATCTCCAATGCAATTAAGCGGACGAGCAAAGACAACCACAACACAAGCAATTATCCTGGAAAATATAGCTTAGGACTATTAAAAATAACAGCAATCCCAAGACATAAGAACAAACTACAACCAAACAGCCTACCGACCACCAAACAAAGAAAATAGCAATACACATTAGGTGCTAAATGATCTTAAAGAGGACAACACTGAGGGAGGAGGGGGGAAGCAATAAACCCAAAACAACAATTTCAATGTGGAAAAAAGTAGAGGACTCCACTAACAGCCAAATCAGTAGCGCTACTTAAACCACCCAGTTGTAGACACAATATAATGTATGCTGTTATTCCCCCCTCCATCATCATCATGTCTGCTCTCCGAAACTCTTCAATCTGGATTACTATCTTCAGCGCGCTTCCTTCGCGCCAGGCCGCAAAATCAGCGAAAACCAGTAGCAAACATCATCTTAAATTTAACTCACTATAGTGAAAAAGACGTGGGTTGTTTGGTTTTGTTTTTTTTTAAAGAGCTCTCCCGAAAAATTACCAAAGACCGCTGCTCCAAAGGTGGCAAATTTCAAGAAGACTGACCCTGATTAACACATGAACGCTTACAGTACGATTTATACCTGCCTATCAGAATGTTGAAAATGACCGTTTGGCGATAAATGCCAACTTCTAGCAAAAGTTTACAAGAGTGAGATTAGACAGGTATTTATGGTTGAACTGGATATAGCAAAAGAAAAAAAAGAAGAAATATTCTGTAGTATTCGGCTGTGGACGGGAGCCAGTGAAGAGTGTAGAGAGGTGGAGTAACATGACTGGTTTTGGCTGCTGTAAGAATAAACCTAGCTTAAGTGCTTGGAGGCTTGTTTTGGCTGCTGTAAGAATAAACTTAGCTTAAGTGATTGGAGACTTGTTTTGGCTGCTGTAAGAATAAACCTAGCTTAAGTGCTTGGAGACTTGTTTTGGCTGCTGTAAGAATAAACCTAGCTTAAGTGCTTGGAGACTTGTTTTGGCTGCTGTAAGAATAAACCTAGCTTAAGTGCTTGGAGACTTGTTTTGGCTGCTGTACGAATAAACCTAGCTTAAGTGATTGGAGACTTGTTTTGGCTGCTGTAAGAATAAACCTAGCTTAAATGCTTGGAGACTTGTTTTGGCTGCTGTAAGAATAAACCTAGCTTAAGTGCTTGGAGACTTGTTTTGGCTGCTGTAAGAATAAACCTAGCTTAAGTGCTTGGAGACTTGTTTTGGCTGCTGTAAGAATAAACCTAGCTTAAGTGCTTGGAGACTTGTTTTGGCTGCTGTAAGGATAAACCTAGCTTAAGTGCTTGGAGACTTGTTCTGGCTGCTGTACGAATAAACCTAGCTTGGACACTTGTGAAGTTTCTTCCACTGTAAACCTCAGGGAACAAACGTTTGAGAGAGTACCAGAGATTTTTAAGCTGAGCCATGATATCAGATACATTTTAAAAGCTGTAGGCATAGCAGATGCTAGTATAGGTATTCTGGATGCTGGATGTTGCCCGAGTAAAAGAACATAATCAAATTTGTCAGCTGCAAAAGAAATAAGACTTGTTTAATTAGCTGTGCATAAATATTTTTATTCAATCAGATATATTACTTAATAAATGTTAATGAATACATCTGAATAGTGGTAACACTGATGAGTCAGAGCAGTTGACCACATGAGTAATCACTTAATACTTGTCCGATAAACAAAAGGTAATTTGCATGGTGCTTATGGAAGACAATGGACGGGAGTTATTTGGGCTGGGAAAGGTGCAGATTCTGGCTTAATTTATATTTGCATTTATTTACTTGACCCAATAAAACTATCATCACCTGCCATTGTAAAATGAGCAGTCCAATTACCTGTATGAAAACATCAATCATAGCCCCAAAGATCTCAGTCTAAACTATATATATTTAACCCAACAAATCATTTACCAAATGCACTTCAGACCCCATTTACCAAAAGTCCAGTCTTTGAAAAATGTGTTTAACAAATAACCGATTTACCAAAAGGATGAAATGTCCTTTATGAAAAAAGTCCATGTGTGGAATGTCTGGCAGACACCTACAAAGTAATCTAACAGCTCTAAGTATACTAAATTACTAAAAATATTAGAAGGCCACCTCCACAATCCAACACCTCTCCCCTTCACTTCCATTAACATCTTGTTCTGTGGTCAGAGCTCTTTTGCCATTGAACAATCACCTGGGCCAGGGTGGCCCAAAAGTAGGTTTACAGTTATCACGTAGACTATTTATTTGAAAATTTGACACTAGAACAGCGGGAAATTCGTTATACCTGTTAACATAAACATAAACATAAACAATTTAATCTCTCAGATGCTCAAAGTGTCCTTCTTCAACACTGTTTTATATTGGTATTACTAAGCAAGTAACTTCAACCATATAAAAGGTAGTTTAATAACTGTAAACCACTTTTGTTAATTACAAATGTACAGGTATTAGATGTGTGGCTGGGGTTTTTTGCTGTTGTTTTGTACATGCGTTTTACTTTTAAAATTTTTATGACAGATCTGCAGTTTGGTTTTAAAATGAGTCACACTTTACATTTGAAAACCCACAAGATCAATAGACGTGTGCTGAATTTTCTTAAAATGTCAGGGTGTCATTCATGTTTCAACTGTTTTTATACATGTGTGTGTTTGTGTGTACCTCTTATGTTGTGCTTTCTTATTATTAAAGTGATAAAAATTGAGTGCATTTATACTCTTTTATTTTTTATTACTGCAGTGTAATCTATGTTAAATTTTGAGCATGTGTTCTAATAAGTGAAATGCAGTCCATGTTAAGTATTCTGTTCTCCACAGCTCATCCTGTGTCATTATTTATATGTCTTATTAATTAATTAAATTGATGTTTTTAAATTTTTGTTGTTGCAAAATATGTGGATCTACTGTCAGAGACTTTCACTGATATGGCTACTGTGAATTAGTTTCTTAGCTGAATTTGCTTAAAATATCAGAAACAGAAATGAATTAGACATGTAAATTGCAAAATGAGAAAAGAAAAGGAGATACTTATAGATTAAAATCATTTCATATTCTAATTAATCATGTACAAAAAATAAAAATAAAATGCTATGTGATTATGGGAGGGCTTCTCAAGTGTGAGAAAAGAAATTATCATTAATATGTTTCTGATAATCTGCACTTCTAAGTTGCGATGGAGAACTGGTTAGAGACTTCCCTTGGTCCTTTAAATAGGTCCCAGAAGTAGGCTGACTCTCTCTCACACTTAGACATGTAAACAATCATTAGACACCCAGAAGTAGGCTGACTCTCTCTCACACTTAGACATGTAAACAATCATTAGACACCCAGAAGTAGGCTGACTCTCTCACACTTAGGCATGTAAACAATCATTCCCAGTAGTAGGCTGACTCTCTCTCACACTTAGACATGTAAACAATCATTAGACACCCAGAAGTATCCCAATGGGATCCAGGTATTGATATTGGAAATCTCTCTTGTTCCCCTGCACTTTCCAGTCTTATTAAACAATCAAAATCAAAAAAAAACAAGTAAATGCACAAGTGACAACCCATAAATAAAGCAGTCAGTTAACCAAAAGAGAAAATGTATCCAGGCAAGATCTGCAAGAATTTGACTACAATGTACGTATTCTATGATGTTCACAACACAAAAATAAACTCTCACATTTAGGAAACAATAATTCTCTTTTTAAAAAGTTTAGGAAACAATAATTCTCTTTTAAAAAAAATAGGAAACAATAATTCTCTTTTTAAGTTTTTGTTCTGTGTTGGTCATGACACACTATATACAACATTAATACATACTGGGCTCGACTGACAAATGATTTACTGTAATCCTATTTTGGGCTAATTTTTTCTTCCATTTACTTACTTTATTCCAATAGTGCTCACAAATCTTGAATTATTCACTGCATGGATGAAGACAGACAAGCCAGTGTAGTAATACTGTGAATATATTTATAGTTTTTTATAGATTCTAATTCAGGAATGCAGTATATAAATAAATGGTTGAAGCCAACCATAGAATGCATTGAATTGTAAATCAGAGTTATTATAGGAATACATTATTATTGCAAACCTTCAGCAGATTCTCTACTGGGTTCTATTTAACTATTTATTTACTGTATTGCTAGTTATGGGTTTTTATTCTACAGTCTATACACAGAATTACCACAGACGTAATGAAGTTGATTATTTTTCATTATGTTCTTGTATCTGCCTCATTTTATTATTTATTTTGAATTTTTTGGTTTCATTCCACTGATTACACAGTGTATTCTTATACTAGACCCAGTTCTAGTAATCATTTAATGCATTGTACTGGAGGGGGGGAGGGGCTGGATTACCATATATTTACTGCATCTTACTACAATGGGCTGTTTACTATTTATTTATTGCATTCTGCAGAGGATCCATTTCGATATATTTATTGCATTGTATGGTGGGTTCTATTCTACTATTCACTGCATTAATATATATATATGGAGCCTGTATAATAGGCTCCATTCTATTCTCTATTTTCTGTGTGCAATTGTGAATCCTGTTATAATATGTATTTATCTATTCTACAGTGGACTCCACTCTAGTTTGACTCCTGTATGAGTTAGGATTAGGGTGAAGGTCACCTACTGCTTTCCAGATCTGTGCTATTATTACCAGTCTACCTCTAGACCTAGGATGCCACTCATCCTCAATCAACAAACCCTTTTGAAACATGTTATAGCTCTACTTTTTATCTACAACACTCTTTGTAGGCTTCACTCTACTATTTATTCAGTGCATTCTAAAGAGTGTTCCATTTTTCTATTTAATCAGTATATTGTATAGTGTATTCCATTCTATTTGATCAGTGTATTTTATATTGTGTTTCTCTTCTATTATTTGTTGTTTTCTAAAGTGGGTTCCCTTCTACTATTTTTCAGTGTATTCTATAATAGGCTCCAATCTACTATTTCTTCAGAATATTCTATAGTGGGTTCCATTCTACTATTGTTCAGTGTTTTCTATAATGAGCTCCATTCTACTATTGTTCAGTGTATTATATAGTGGGTTCCATTCTATTATTTGTTCAGTGTTTTCTATAATGAGCTTCATTCTACTATTGTTCAGTGTATTATATAGTGGGTTCTATTCTATTACTTGTTCATGTATTCTATAGTGGGTTCCATTCTATTATTTGTTCAGTGTTTTCTATAATGAGCTCCATTCTACTATTGTTCAGTGTATTCTATAGTGGGTTCTATTCTATTACTTGTTCATGTATTCTATAGTGGGTTCCATTCTATTATTTGTTCAGTGCTTTCTATAATGAGCTCCATTCTACTATTGTTCAGTGTATTATATAGTGGGTTCTATTCTATTACTTGTTCATGTATTCTATAGTGGGTTCCATTCTATTTGTTCTGTGTTCTATAGTGGGTTCCATTCTACTATTTGTTCAGTGTTTTCTATAGTGTGTTCCATTCTATTATTTGTTCAGTTTTCAATAGTGGGTTCTATTCTATTTTTATAGAAAATATAATGTATTCCTTAGTTGAGCTTTAATCTGTATGCATTTATTGCAGCCTTAAGCTAGTACCCATTCTTTTATAAACTGCATTCATAAGTTAGGATCCACTCTACTATTCCTGTAAAATAACTGAGGTAGCTTGCATTTTGATATAATTATGCTAAGTTTAACTGCTGTAAAATTAATTTGATTTTATGGCAATATTAAAATAAACTGAACCTATTATGATATTGTTACATAATCGATTTACAATAACATTTCTCTGGCTAGTAATAAAATTAAGTTTGCTACATTTTGAAACAGAATATATTTTTTTGTGTTAAAAATAAATTAAGATCGCTAGTCTAAAATGTAAATTGCAAAATCATGCAGATTGACTTTGCAAACCTTTATAAATAAAATTATTATTAGAAATTGCATAATCTCTAGCTATCAGTAGAATCCACCGACGTAGTGCGGTTGAGGTATGTGCCTGGTGCGACTTTCCTCACCCCTTTCCGCCAGCCCTCCCCTGGTACAGTGTGAGCTGTGGTTCCCACTGGGGTACCTCTTGATAGATAATGTCTGATGAAATGATTGATCAGGCTCCAGTGGTGACGTTAATCTACTAACGAAAGACACACATTCTAGCTGTCACATTTTCATATAATTATAAATTAATCAGTTCGTAATCTCTCATTGTTAGTATGCTGTTTGTTTTTTGTAAATCACGCCTACGTGAACGATCATACCAAGATTGAATGGGAGATCACACAAAGGTCAAGGTGTCCGCTGGAACTCACTTTTATCACCCTTCCAGGGCAAGCAGTCTATTAGTAGTTGACCCGACTTTGACCTCTCTAAGCTTGACAAAGGCGATATTTTGGTACTTCCTTGACTATAACATGATCAAGTTTAAAAGAACAGCAGAGAAGTATTTTTAAAAAAAATAAATTCAAGCAAATTGTAAGAATGGAAGACTTTTTCTTTCTTTTTTTTTTTTTTAATGTCATTTTAATTAATGCTTCCGCTTGGAGTGTAACCGCCGACAAGTTCACATCGGCCTGCATTTTTCTCGAAACAATGGCGTTTAAGGCGGGCAAGGTTGGAAGCTCGATCATCTGCGCCAAATGTTGGACAGAGCGAGGCTTGGTGTTCTCGATCGTGGACAGGGAACCGCTCACAAGCCCAGATCCCGACCAGGCCCCCGCGGCAATCGCAGCCAGTCGCCCCTCTCGGGAAAAGTGGAACATTCCCTGGGCTGGATTCAGATCTATCGCCCAGAAAGCAGACAGCGGCAAGAATCCGATCTTTCTCAGAGGGCGAGTTAGTTTATGACTGAACTACATAAAAGACAGTTCGTGGGCAGTTGAACTGGAAAATGGATGAGCTAAAGCCCCGGGAGTACAGGTATTACCAGCCACAGTCAAAACCATTCGCGTCTCTCCTGTAAATGTTTCACAACCGACAATAGCTAAATTTCGAGTTTGGCTGCAGGTCTTTCCCCCAATTATTATCATTATTATTAATTAGGGCGGGGTGGGGGAAACGGAGGATTTTCCTGGAATTTATATCGCCCGATAATCAGAACTACCAGCCAAGATAATTCTATCTGGGGAACGGCTGATGTAAGTACTGTATTTATCAGGCCACATTGTTGCTTTAAAAGAAAAATGTTACAAAAAGAAAGTGAATCAGTTGAGGATTAAAGCGGTCATCGTACACCTCTCAGCGGTTCACAATCAAACAAAAAGTGACGTTCGTGTCTGGTGCACACCACTCTCCCCCCCCCCCCACGCGCCGCAGACAGCCAAAGTGAATTCTTCCGTCGCTAGAAAACGCAAGTTTGGTGTATAAAAGTTTCACAAGTTTCAGATTTCTAAACTTGATATGTTGTATTTTTATTTTAATCGGAACTTTACACGGCTAAGTTGATTAAAAGTCGATCGATTTAAAAATATCGAGTAGCCGCCCAAGGGTGGGCACAATGTACACACAGCCGAGTCGAACTGCGATCAAATCCGGTCAAACCTACTTTTGACTTAATTAGCGACTATTTAATTGTACCAAGACGCCCTTGAGCCGTATCAGCTTAGTGTTTAAAATACGAACACTCAGTGACTAGTCTACAATCTTTATGTTGTTGCAATCCCGCGTTACAAAATAAAAATCTATTATTGTATCATAATGGACTATTCCATACTGATAGCGCGTGTGGGTGGGTATTGCTTCGCTGGGATCGTTTTAAGCATATTATCCACCTACAACTTGATACAGAGGCAGTAGCGCTATTTTAATGTGACTCAACCTGGCTATGACCTAACCTAAGCCACTCCACGAATGACAAACACGACATGCAGCAGGCACACCTGCAGGCATACAACAAAGCGTTAACACTTTATGTTCTAGTAAGTGCAGTGAGGATAGAAGAAATCGCATAATAATTACTATATGTGAGGAAGGATTTGATAATTAAAAATTAAATCAGCAGCAGTCTTTATATGTCAATGCAAATCTTGTCAGCAGCTGTATACAAACTGCTGAACTGTCAATAAAATTGGATTAGCAATAAATTAATTGTCATGGGTGTAGCAATTAAAAATTCTTTCATTTTCCTTGTTGGCATTAATCAGATAAGCGAGTCTTCTGAAGGTACAGTGGTTTCTTTGAAAGGAGGAAAAGGCATCTAATTTCAATATATATACTTTTTTAATAATTTGAAATGCAAGCTTTATTAATCTCTGGTGAAAAGAAACTTTTCTTTACTAAAGTTATGGCTTAGAAAACAATTTTTGTTTGCATAGGTCTGTTGGCTATTGTTTTAGCAGGCAGCAAATGGTGGCACATATGGTAAGATACTAGCTTCTCACTAGTCCCCAGGCTGAATCCCAGCTAGGGTTGAAAAACATGAATGACCTTTAACTACTTCCTGGTTCAGTGTGGTGGGCTTAAAATATCATGCTCATGAGATAGTATGATAAATCATATCCTCTGTGCTACAGGTCATATACATTAAACATCTCAGCTGAAAACAGGAGAGATGGGGCTACCGGCTACTGCCATGGCAAAACTGTACTTAGAAAATCCCCAAACTCCCTATTCAAACAATCATTCTCCCCACCTGGGTTACTGTATCCCTCCATTCCAAAACATAAATTTCTCCCTTGTATCCATCTGCAAAATCAGAGTTGAGAGTAACATGAATATGCTAAGGAACCTCAGAGTGTTAATATCTGCTCAGTGACCATCACAGTAATCAAGGGCCAAAGTATCACATCACTTACTAAGTAATGTCTGCACCATAATATACAGTCAGAGGAGGCTTCAACCACTAAAACAAGTTTGTTTGGTTGTTTGGGTTTTTTAAAGGGAATTCAAGGGAGGTAATATCTGTTATTGCCATTTCATTAATTTTTTAAATAAGTCCAAGTATTTACTAAAAATAAACAGATAATAATTTTAAGAGTTTATCTTTTTTGAAAGATACATAAATTAAAGAGTGTCAGAAAATATTGGATGTTGCTGTTGAAACACTGCACATTAAATTTCTTCAAAAGATTGAACTTTTATCATTAAGTTCAGAATGAATGTAACACTATCTTTGGTCTCATAAATTTAAAATAATAGAAGCCTTTTGTAAAGTCAGAAAAATAAATCTGAATTGTTTAGTACTAATTTTCTTTATAACTAGATTTTAAAATCTCAGATTAAAAATACACCATGCACACACAAAATAGGAAGACTCACAACTTTGGGTATATCAAGAAGGAAAAAAATGCTTTGTCTTGTTTTTATGTGCATGTGAGAGGTTTTTGTTTGTTGCACCACGGTATATGCAAGAGGGAATATTGTATTATAAAACCATTCTGCTGTTCAAGGACATAAATGTAAAAAATTAAACTCATATTAACTATATTACAATGAGAACATATTTTTTATGTTACAAAAAACACAAAAAAACCCACTAAACTATAACTATGAATTAGCATTCTGTATAAATCTTATATTCCAGTAATCAAAACAACCACTGTGTAACTAGACAGACATGTTCAACAAGGTGTAAAAGCTGCAAAAATCCCAATAATTGATGAGTGAGATGGAATATGAACCACAGACCAATTGCTTGTAAACTGGGGTTTTAGACTTCACAGACCCAGCATGACCTATACATTCATCGTATATTTAAATGTAAACTGCACACATTTTCCATGGCCTATAAATCATGACACTGTATGATTAAACTGTGCACCTAAATGAACTGTACTTGGTCCAATCAAATGAGGTTAAAATGCACACTACTGCTGGATTATTAAAAAAATTAACCACAAACTATTTAAAAGGTTAAAATGCACAACTAAACATGCAGAGACAATGTCACAATATAGAGGGTTAACTTGTGCATTTCAACAGGGCTATACAAGGGTGATATATATACACACACATAATCCAATGCCTACAACTTAGATGGGATGGTTGAGTTAATCAGTACACCTATTCTTCAATGATTCATTCTAGAATTCGGTCAAGGTAAATCTGATGACATCATTGCAATGGTACAACAACAACAAAAAATAGTTTACAGACAATCACCCTGCTCTCACCCACCCATGAATGGAACTGTCCTAGATTAAATGAATTCCAAGGAGGGTCTTGCATCACGCAGTGTCAGCTGTAAATTCAATGTAGAACGTCATGTGACCTTGTCTCTGGGTGTTTCCATTTGTTTGGCTAACAAAGAACAGTGGTTTTTAACTGGTCCACCACTTACTATTCATAATTCCACATTATTACTGCAGTCATCAGCTACGAACATAAAATATATATAGGACATGTGAGTACTTTTAAGCACTAATCTAAAATTCCGGTCAGTACAAAGTATAACCAGTTTGCATTACAAATTTATTGGATAAATTCAGTGTTTAAAAAGGCAATGAACATGCAAGAAAAGGTGGTGGTTGTGGTGGGTGTGTGTTGGGGGGGGGGGGGTAGTGTTACAAAGCAAGTGCACAAGGTTGCACTGAAGTTTTTGTTCTGACTTGTCAGAATTTTATGATTCAAGTGGGACATCTTATTTCTTCTTACAAGTGCATCACACATTAAAGAATGACACCCAACATAAAGCCAGTGACTTGGAGAAAGTGTTTTACAAGGAATATTGTAATAAACAGCAAAATTGACAGATTTTTTTTCTTCTCTTTTAAATGTTAAAAAAATTCTGATCACTCTTATTAAGTTGGTTTATGAGGCTTTTCACACAAAAAAATAATACTTTCAAAAGCATTATAAGTTTGATACTGAAATTGAAAAAAAAATGGTTGGTATTTGAAAGCTTGGATGCTTTTCTTTTTAAAAATATTTTATTGTAAAATTTTTATATCTTACTTTGTTATTGCATTCTGCAGATATTCTGAGTGACTCCAAATAGTAATGCAGAACATATTTTACCTGTAGTCTATTTAAAGGTTTGCTCACTCCAGAAAATCAGGTGAACACTTGAAATGCTTTGCAGTTGGTTTTTAAATCCGGTAAAATAATTTGCAATCAAGCTGCAGCAATAATGTTGGCTAGTAAATTCTGAGTTATACAGGACCAAGGAAATGCATTAATACCTATATTGCAAGCTAAATTAAAAGAGATCTGCAGACTTAAATGTCTTCAACTTCTGCTTTTTGTTGTAATTTGCTTAAATATGTATGTAACCCATTCTTAATACTCTTATTGATATTACACTGTCAAATTCTGGAAAATATAAGGCCATAAGTAATATCACAGATTCATAAATCATTTAAAAAATATAAAGGGCAACAATTTGCTTTTAACATGAGACAGCAGTTAAAAACTTCAGTACACTCAGGTACTGTTTGTATTTGCATATCATGCAACTGATTTTATTAGATTTTATTATAATCTACAGAGTAGTAAAGTTTAATTGAAAAAATGAATAGAGATATATTTAAATATAACATGTTACATCCAAATTATGCAATTTCTTTTAATATCTTAAAAGTAATTTGCATTTCAAATTTCTATCATGAAGATAAGTTCGATACTTAACAACAGTTCATTGAGTTTTTTAAATTTATTTTTAAAAATATCAAATTCTTCCTGTACTTTTTAAACACAGATAATCTTGAGAGAAGCAGAAATCACAATATTCAAGGATGGTATTATTCGGATCTAGAGAAACATCTTCTAACTGGCTTTTGGGCAAAGATTAAGCCAGTAAGTCATTCTCCAAGATTAAATTTCCCACCAATCTTTTGGCAAGTTAAAATTACCCATTAGACTTCGCATGATAAAAATGCCACGAGTTTTCACAAGGACAAATTGTCCACCTGTTTTTGGAAAATATGAAAGTGAATGCGAAAAGGAATTTCATAGATTAATAGATTAAGGCAATGTTTTGTTTTAATAAGTGATATTTCAGTTAAATCTTCATACATTCAGATATCACTTTTATTGTTTAGGTGATTTTCATATACAGACTTGTAAAGTTAAAAAAAAAAAATGTATTAAAATACAGCTACATCTAAATTGTGCAGTTTAATTTACATTTCAAATTTATGTTATGTTGAATTGTTAAAACAGTTTTGTTTACTCAAATTTTAATAAAATATAAAATTCTTTGGTTGTTTTCTTGTTAGATATACAGCTAGTCATCGACTTACAACCTTTGCGACTTATGACTAATCGATTTTATGACTGCAGCCTGACCACGAATGTAAACTGTATATCTGGCAGTGCGTTTTAAGATTATGAGTCAATGGGAGGGATATTCTGAGGAAAAGAGGCTCTTTTGTTAATCAGGCAGTGGGATGATAAAGAGGAACAATTGAGAAACCCTTTGAGATACTGCTGATCTTAGTCAAATCAGTTTGCCTTAAACCTCATGGTTGAAAGCATTAATAAACTTTTTTACTCAGCTTCCCCATTGAAATATTCCCTTTTTCACACTGTAGTAAGAAATATCGAAACTGTACACATGAACAGCAGATATGTTACACTAGTGTACGTAGTAAGAAATATTAATATTGTACACATGAACAGCAGATGTCTTACACTAGTATACGTAGTAAGAAATATTAATACTGTACACATGGACAGCAGACATCTTACACTAGTGTATGTAGTAGGAAATAATACTGTACACATGAACAGCAGACGTCTTACACTAGTGTACATAGTAAGAAATGTTAATTTGTACACATGAACAGCAGACGTCTTACACTAATGTATGTAGTAAGAAATATTAATACTGTACACATGAAAAGCAGAAATGGATTTTACCGTGTTAAACTAGTGTGAATAGTACTCTTAGTACATGTAAAATAAAGGGCAGTCTGACATATTCCAACCGTTCTGTCAGAACTGATTGCAGTTCTATGTCGACGACTCGATGTAAATGATTTTGAGAGAATTGGAAGATAAACACAAAAAATACAGAATGCAAAATGAAATTATTTAGTTCAATTTGGAGAAATCTGTACTGATAACTGATCAAACCAAAAAGTCATTCATCAAAAAAAAATGCCCACTAGTCTTCTGGCAATACGAAACTCTCCATTAGACTTAATATGTTGTAACTGCCCACAAGTTTTCAGAATAATAAACTGCCCATCAATAATTGGTAAGGTAAAATTGCCTTTCAGTTTCTCATCATGTTAAAACTGTCCATTCTTTTATCGAGATTAACTGCCCAACACTTTTTTTGGTATATTAAAATTGCCCTTCGAACTGCTCAGAGTCCTCAGTAAATAAAACTGTCCACTAGTCTTACGGCATGATACAAACTGTCCACTAATCTTATGGCATGATACAAACTGTCCACTAGTCTTCTGACATAATAAAAATTGTCCAAAAGTCTTTAGCTTGATAAACCATTAGAACACTTTTCATAGTAGTGGTCAGTTTTGTTGTACCAAATCCTGATAAGCAATTTTATCCTGCTAAAATATTGTTGGCAGTTTATCATGCTGAATCACCTGTTTATACTGAATAATTGATAGTACATTCATCTTGTCAGAAAACTGTGGGTTAAACACAAAAATTTAATAATAAGTTTAACACATTAACTTGCTCAGCTATCTTAATAATTTCCACACAATAGCTTACTCAACTGGCTTAGTAATAAGTTTCATACACAAGCTTATTCATCTGTAACTCTGAACTTTCTTACTGCATTCAACAAACATTCTACAAACAATATGCTTAAATAATCACATTATTAAATACTCTGTAAATTCTTTGAAGACTACCTTACCTTACTGCAGAGAACATATAGAGTAATGCAATGTCTATCTATCTATACAAACTGGATTAATAAAGAAAGTTTGCATTGCTCAATGAAATAAAACTCTTATGCAACGATACACACTTTGTTCTATAAAAAAATATAAGAAATACATTTGGTAAAACTACTATTCACTTAAGACTCAATTAGAGAGGACCACTATAATAGGTTTGAATGAAGTTGTAAAATTTCTTCCACTTATAATTTATATTAGATTTTATTTGAACTGAGTTACAATATTTATTTTAATAAATATGAGTGAAGATGCAAATGATGAGACAAATATTCACTAGAGTGTTAGAAAAATAATGGAGATTTGTATATTTTACTGAGAAAATGTTCACACTTTCTTAGAGCAATTTGTCAGGCTTGAAGATTGCTACCGTCAAGACAGATGTGAAGGGATCAAAAACAAGATGGTACCCAAAGGGCCAACTATGATCATGAACTTTAAAAATAGTATATATATATATATATTAGTTAAACCACATCAGAAAATAATATTTAAAAGAATAAAAGATGCTCCAACTGCTGTTTTAAATTTTACAGTAAATTTTTAAATGATATTTCCATGGCCATACCCTTCATGAGGAAGCAACACACTGTAACGATATGGTGCAAACACATACAGCTCATTATTATCTAACGTTGTCAATATCAATTGAGGATTGGGTTTTCTGATGACCCTCCCTTGGTTTGAAATGAATGGGCCATAACGTCTGATGTATTTTATGACACTCCCACAATTATGCTGCCATTCAAAATCTTCTGTAGCATGTGTCAGCACTAACCTACTGCTAGAAGCAGCAAGGGAAGTAATCATTGGCAAAATGTTGGGACCGTGCATATATGAACTCGTATTTTTACATACACTGTCACCACCCACCCTCCCTTCTCCGACAGGAGGGGAGAGGGATGATGGCTTGCCGGCTCCACGTAGGACTTGCATAAAGAGAATGACAAATCCACACACAGAATACCAAGATGTTTGTTTGGCTCGAATTTAATTCTGCGTGTAGGTTACGTATTGCCGACATGTTTGCATGTGTGTTTGCATACGGGTAGGGGTGAAGTGTAGACGGCACAGACGACACAACGTATAACAACGACAGCAACCACTCTTTCGAAACCATAGACAGGAGAAAGCCGCAATATCAGAGTACGAGTTCAAATTTATTGGTCTATAGGTTTCCTCTCACACGTTGGTTAGTCAGTCAGCCATCCACACTCGCACCCATGGGAAAGGGGGAAGAAAGAAGAAAGAAAAATGATAAATGATGAATTAAAATCAAAGAAATACAAAACTCAATTTCTTCATGCAGTACTACTTCTAACATTGCTTAAGCATTTTACAGCATAATAGAACAGTCATTATTTCAGAGTTCTGGCGCCACACATCAATGTTCAATAATAATACACAAAGTTCAAAACAAATGTCATTTAACTTGCAAGTTTTTTCAATGGTTCCATCAATGTCATTTTACTTCAAGGTTTACTTCTAATTTTAGTTTAATGCTTAATTAAGATTCTAGTTTTAGTTTTAGGTTCTAGTTTATACTTATGTTTGTGTGCTCTGAGATTTCCCTAATTAGTTAGAATTATCTTTTACTCACATAGGTATTGTCACGTTCTCCTTGTTCTCTGCTCATATAATTCGTTACTCTCTCTTGTTCTCTGCTCGTATGGTTCGTTACTTTCTCTTGTGCTGGGCTCACATCGTTATCGGCTCTTTCTCCATGTGCTGGGCTCACACTTTCTTCTTGTGCTGGGGGGGGGGGGGTTCTGATGATACAACAAAACATTGTCGACGTCTCGACCTGGCCGCCTTCACTGTTACGACGGCTGCTATACTTCACGCGCTTCTCTCGTTAGGCCTAATTTCTCAACTCGCAGCGTTCGCTCGTCTCCCTTCTTCTCTTCAGTTTCTGCTCATTTCATCTCTTCTCTTAACTTCGTTTCTCATCTCTTCTCTTCCTCACAACTTCGTTGCTCATCTTCTCTTCTCTTAACTTCACAACGGCCAACCTTTGCCGTTCTCGGCGGTATGCCTCATGCATGACCGCTACTGCTTCCAACGATAGTTACTACCACTATGTAACATCTCGTTCTGTAACATCTCCCAGCGCCGTGACATTAAACTTCCACCAGGAATTTGCCTTCTGCCTGGAAAATAATCGATCACCCGCGGTCTTTGACAGAGTCTTTGAAAACCTGAGATGGCTATCTGATTTGATTCGGCCCATCTAAAAACTGCAGCGGTCTTTACGACGTGCCTCATACGCAGCCAGGTAGACTTTCTGGCACACTGTTACAGTGGTCAAGAATCCTCCTTCTGTTTTGCCTTCAGAATCGTAGAGTCTTCTTGATCCATAAAGCAGGGAGAAACTCAGGGGTGACCTTCACCCCTGTACCACACGCTACATTTTCCACGTCGCTCTTCCACGTTTCTCATTTGCTTCTTTCTCTGTATCCCCTTTTATACAAAAGCTCTTGTACGTCACCTTCTATGAGATGACTAGAACACACCCCTCCTTCCAGCACAGACGCTATCCCCCATCCAACACTGCCCATTTACAACCAGCACTGTATGTGCTTAGGAATATTCTCTGCCCATCCTGGCCACCTCTGGCGTCCAGTTCTATCAGTGCCAAAGTATCAAGTTCCCAGTTGGCACCTGTGATTTACGTATCCATTTAACCTCTAGCTAACTCTCAGAGCACACACTAAAATCTCAGAGCAAGCTGTCCTACTCCTATTTTATTTTAAAAACTATAGTTACTGGCAGCTCATGGCCATCTGGCAAGTCATACATTAACTCACATGGTTGTACACTCAAACCAACCTTTTTAACTTAACATACAATGATTAACTTTCCAATAACTCAACTTCTATTTCACTAAGTACTTTCACAAAACAATAGTAATTACACAATAGCAATATCAACTTAAACTACCAAACATTTATAGTGGTGATTCTTACAATGATGTTTACATTTCCAAAAACTTAGTCTGCCTCCGTCACGGACATAATTGGCGTCCTAGCATCTTCTCACGAACTTGGTACACTGGCCTGCCTTGTACCCTACACTGACACAGATTTATGGGCGTGGGTCTTGGCCATGAAGGGCCGAGCCAGCATTTAATTACACGTTTTCCTATTCTCCGGCACGAAATTAAAGTTAATGTTTAGACAAAGTGGTCATTTTCACCCCTGTCCCTCTTTTACTTAACTTAGCTGTTTCGTACATAGTTTATAGTTAGAAAATACTTAGAGGGAGAAAAAAAAATTATTAATATTTCTTGATTTTCGTGACATATCCCTCCTCCTTTTTGACCGAAGCTTATGAAATAAGTGTAGGTCAACAATATAAAAAATTTTTTTTTTCCAAAAGTTGATTACAATCCAAGCAATTAAAATTATTCTGCTTCACGAAATTTATTCAGTGTCTATTGGGTGCCTAGACAATGCATTGGATCCTACGGTGATCAACTCTAAAAATAAATTGCATAAGCATGTTTATACACCTGCATATTTTCATTTTTCCATTTTATGCAAAAATTAACAAACGTTTTTTTTTTTTTTCCCAAAAAGTATCAGCCTAGGAAAACTTATCTCTCGTGATGATTGATAGCTATCACAAAAATCAAATCACCTCACAGGGTAATTTCTTTAAAATTTTACAAGTTAGATACACTAGCAGTACTAGCATACAACTTCTATTTCACTAAGTACTTTCACAAAACAATAGTAATTACACAATAGCAATATCAACTTAAACTACCAAACATTTATAGTGGTGATTCTTACAATGATGTTTACATTTCCAAAAACTTAGTCTGCCTCCGTCACGGACATAATTGGCGTCCTAGCATCTTCTCACGAACTTGGTACACTGGCCTGCCTTGTACCCTACACTGACACAGATTTATGGGCGTGGGTCTTGGCCATGAAGGGCCGAGCCAGCATTTAATTACACGTTTTCCTATTCTCCGGCACGAAATTAAAGTTAATGTTTAGACAAAGTGGTCATTTTCACCCCTGTCCCTCTTTTACTTAACTTAGCTGTTTCGTACATAGTTTATAGTTAGAAAATACTTAGAGGGAGAAAAAAAAATTATTAATATTTCTTGATTTTCGTGACATACACTAAGATATGTTGTTTCTTTTAAAACTCAACTAAACTATAAATAATGTATTTATACAGAATTTAAACAATAACAAAACAAGAGGCATTAAAATCTTCCAAAATGACTTCATCTAACAGTATCAACCATTAATTGTTCTAAAAAAAAAAAAAAACAACATACAATCCTTTATCCAAAGAAAACTACACTTACTGGTGTACGAGTCCCATCTGGTCCTGCTACATAACTAGAGCCTGAGTAAGAAATGGAAAAAGTATTTACATTTATAAATGCAGGAAATAATAGTTTCTGTACAAAACAAAACAAAGAAATAAAATTATATATATATATAAGACTACAATTAGAAAATTGAACAGCAACTATATATAAATAATATAAATAAAAATACAATAATAATTAGTAGAGCAGTTTTTGGGTCCCTAAGAAAATTCCAAAACAGTTTTTAAAAAAATAAACAATACTAATGACCTTTGAGGTCATTATTGGCAAAGTCTAAAACTCTGTTAATAACTGATGATTTCTATTTTCAATTTTAAATGGAACGCCTAGGAACCAAAAGAGAAAATCTAAAACTGATGACAAATGAAAACTAAATATATCAAAAAGGCAACAAATAGTGTGAGATGCTCTGTTACTCCTGCAAAGAAGCCAAATATTTATTTTTAATTAAAAATGTAATTAATATATTCAACAGCCAGTCTGTGTAGTGCAATGCCAGCATAGACATCACAATTTCATTTAAAAATAAGAGCAACTATGCTAAAACTGCAAATCCAATCTGATTAAATATTACATAAAAATATTAATGTTGTTGCTGGGTTGAACTTCCATAAAATTATCATTATAGATGGATGTGAAAGTAAACAGCCCCTAAAATAATTCAAAATATATCAATTCACCAAAAATCTAATCAAACAAAATTCACTGTTAACCTTTTGGACCATAACTTTCAATATGAGTAGTATTAAGGATAAACTAATTATTCACTCAACAGGTACACATACAGGTCAGACAAAATAATAAAATATCTGCCTGATTTCTTATAAAAAAAAAAAAAGAAAGAAAAACTGCCAAAAATAAATTATAATTACAATAAATTTGTAAGAGATAAATCATAATTTAAAAAAATTTGTATCTTTATTAATTTTTACATCAGATTTCAAAGTGCACTAGTATAATTAAAAGAGGAGTTAAAATACTTGCAAACTATTAGGAATACACAATTCATTCAAAGAAATGGGAAAAATAATTGCAAGCTATTAGGAATACACAATTCATTCAAAGAAATGGGAAAAATACTTGCAAGCTATTAGGAATACACAATTCATTCAGAAATGGAAAAAATACTTGCAAGCTATTAGGAATACACAATTTATTCAAAGAAATGTGAAAAATACTTGCCATAAAAATGCCCAAAGTCTTTGTGAGCTAAAAAGAACAGAAAGATTATTAACTTTAAAACATACCATCAACTCAAAATAAAATCAAAACTGCTATAAATAATTTTAACAAATTCCACAGACATGTGTTCTGCAAAAATCAGCCTACCATATCCTCTGCTTAGAAGAATAAGCTGCATGGGGAGCTTTAAAATTATCAAAATATACCAAAATAATTACATTAATCTGCAACATTTAAAAATATATCTAAATGCATACAGCAGCTGAGTTATGTCCCTTAAATGTTTCAATGTTGGATTGGCTGGTTCAGAAACTTTGTGATTTGGAATAATTTTTCTGAAGGGATTTATTCTCAAAAAAATGAAAACCAATAATTTTTCAAATCACAAGGTAATGTGTTTTATAGTTTATTTCAACAGATTTATACAAACCCTCACAAATGTTGTCTATCATTATATACATGTATATAATTATTTCTCTTGCACTTGTAATTTGCTAACTAAAATAAGTGAATATTTATATAATTTGTTTAATGAACGAGACAGAAGGGTCACATTTGATGAGAACGTGAATTAGATCATTAATAAATATAATGTAGACAAATGTAAATAATTTCCTGAGTCACTGTTAATAAAACTTGTAGATTAATGTTTGAAATGATGCAGAACCAGAGGAATTACACATAACATACAAATATTATAATTCTAATAAATTATAAAACTGGCAATTATTTACATAAACTATTATATAAATATTATGAATTATAATAATAAAAAAATATGCTGCCCAATGAAGTGATGTATGATCTTAATTTTTTTTAAATCAAAGACTGTCATATCTATTAAAATTTTGAGTAATTTTAACTGGATGTAGGTTTTTAATTTACCCAGTCAGGATTTTACTTTCAGACTGTTTAAATTTGTGGAATTTATTTATAAGTAATATATACTGTACTATTATGACATTACTGTTTCAACCAACAGTTTGGCCTGAAATTCTGACACTTACCTGGTTTCCCATCACCAGATGTAAACTCGCTTTCAAAGTATTCCTGAAGGAATGGGTTAAAAATAATGTCTTTATTTTAATTACATCTGAATAAATCTTTTATAGGATTGTTTACTTTTATCATTTAAAATCCTATAAAAGATTTATTCAGATGTAATTAAAATAAAGACATTCTTATAGTGGTCAATGTAATATATTGATTTTTTAACTGAGGCAATTATAATAAAGATATATGTAACAGAGGTAAAGCTTGAATAGAAAAGAAAATATAGCAAATATAGCTGGTAATTTTACTGAAAAGTCATCAACAAACAAGTGCTAATATCTTTTTACCTTTTAAGACAGGTGAGAAAAATGAGAAGCTGTACTAAAATGCTTATACAAATATAACGGTTTTAACTGAAGTAAGATATGAGGTTCTGCAGTCCAGTCTTGGATGCTTCTTGGGCCAGGTTATCAGTTTTCTGTTGCATAAGTTGGTATTTCTGGGACATCAGGCACAAGTCATCTGCAAAGTCCAGGGACCACTGGATTCTGGTTTTTCCTGTTTTAGTTGTCTGATGCATCACCCAGTCGACCACTAACAGCAAGATCATTGGGGAGAGCATGCATCCTTGTCGGACTCCTGTTCTCACCTCAGTCCTCTGTCAATTTGCCATTGTGGATAATTTGGCATGTGGCACCTTCATAAAGTTGCTGGATCAGGTTGATGAAACTGAGGGATTCCATAGTGGTGGAGTAGCTGCCATATAGTTTCTCTGTCCACACTATCAAACGCTAGAGAAGACCGAAATCACGATCTTGTTAAAAAAGCAGCAGAAGCCAATCACCCTTGGAGACAGCGAGCTGAAAGAAGTCACCTCTTTCACCTACCTGGGCAGCATTATATCAGCATTATATCGGGGAGTTCTGACGAGGACATCAAAGCCAGAATCGAGAAAGCTAGATAAGCCTTTATTACCCTGAGACCAGTCTGGAGGTCAACATCCATATCTGTCCGCAACAAACTACGAATTTTTAACAACGTTAAGTCTGTCCTCCTCTATGGCTCAGAGAGACCTGGAGAGTCACCAACACCCTAACCAACAACCTCCAAGTATTCGTCAATGGCTGCCTTTGCAACATACTGAAGATCAGGTGGACAGACAAACTAAAGAACACTGATTTGTGGCAGTGGACAAACCAAGATCCCATCAACCAGCAGATTGTCAGATGTAAATGGCGATGGATAGGACACCCTGCGGAAACCCCTGCAGTACACACCCGGCAGGCTTTGCAGTGGAACCCCCAGGGAAAGAGACGGGTCAGTAGCCCTAAGACTACCTGGAGACGATCCTGCGAAGAGGAAATGAAGAGCTGCAACCTGTCATGGGGTGAACTGAAAAAGGCTGCCCAGAATAGACAGATGGAGAACTGTTGTTGAGGCCCTTTGTTCCACGGGGAATCCAAGGAGATAAGTAAGTCAAGTCAAGATATGAGGTTGATTATTAGTAATAAATAATAGCTAATTAAAATGAATAAATTATGAAGTGATTTAAACTAATTATTAACTGACTAAACTGAGTAAATTATAAGTGATCAGACAAAATATTTAAACTGCAATTAAAAAGTGTATAACTAAAGGCATTATTTTCATTCAGAAACAGAACACATTAATGAAATCACTAACAAGCATACTTACAGTGCCAACACGATTGATTGCAACAGTGAAATAAGAGTTGGCTATGGCAGCATTTCTCGCTTCAATGGGCCACATTGTTTCACTGGAGAATGCCAGACCAAACTTAAATTTACAAAGCAGATTTCACTGAGGAATACCGTACTAAACAACAGGTATGTAATTTTTAAAAGAAACACATTTTTTCAAGCATAACATTAACATACTCTTATAAACACTTAACCATGAATAAAATCTTTTATTAACCTGTTGCCTTGTTATAATTATATTAATATTTCTAAACAAAATGGTAAAGCTAAGGGAAAAATCTTTTTCCTAATTATCTAAAATAAAAAAGCAACAAATTGAAACTTCAAAAAATCATATATATATTATTTTTATGACAGAGACACACAAGCAGACAGACATAAATACATTGATATTAAAAATATGTATTTTGCTCAGTATGCATATATATATGTGTGTGTGTGTGTCTGTGTATGTGTGTGCTTTTGTTCAGTTTTCTCAGCTTGCATTTTTACCTGATAGATATGTGCTTTCAGCATGCATTTCCAGTAAATGTATAATTTTGCTTCTGTTTGAGGCATGTTTTATTTCAGTTTATTTTTTGTATGTGTATACTTATTTTCAAATACTCTACATATAAATTATAATTATTATACCTGAGGGTGTTAACTGTAGCTGAAGGGTTAAAGACAATTTCAGCTCCATTTACTCCATACATCAACCAGTTCTGGGGATGATGACGGCCATAACAAATGTTTATGGCAATTTTTCCTAAAATACAGGAAAATTATTTAATAAAAAGTATTCGAACATCTGATTATTTTAACAAAATTAAGATTCTTGAAAGTAATTATGATAAAATTTACAATACAACTATCTTAATATGTAATGAATCAATTGAGATTTTAAAAAAGTTATGACAAAAGCTAAAATGATGTACATGATCTTAAACATTGGTTCTGAAGAAGATAACATCTGTTCAATAAAATTTAAATTGCATAATAAATTAAACTTTCTAAAATATATGTGACTACTCATGCATATTTCTATTAGATTAGAGATGAAGGAAGCTTTGATCTGATTTATTCATGTCTTTTAATAACTTATAGTCATTTATGGTCAAACACTATAATTAATTGGTAGTTTTTTTTTAAAAAGCACAAATTAGTCTAACACCAATAACCCCTATTTACAGTTCATTCAATTTCATAGATTGAAAAAAAAATGTTTCTCTACTCTCCAAGCAAAATAAATTTAATTGTAAAATATTTATACGTTCTTTACAAATTCAGTTATCCATGAAAAAAAAATTTAAGAAAAAAATCTCTAATTTCAAAATACTGAGCCAGTCACGGCAAGAAAGTAGGAGACAGAGCAAAGGGAGACAATGTGCCACATTAATATCACCAATAAGAGATAACCTACCAAACTGTGTCTGAAAAACCTTGTGTCCTGTGTCTCCTTCCATGTAATATGTAGACTGGAAAGAAATCCAGTAACAGGTATCATTCATGCTGATACACAAGCTAAAATACTAATAAGTGTGAAATAAATGCATGCAAATGCAAACTGACAAACATATGGAGCTTGTAAATGCAATACACAACTGCTGACAGAAAGAAACATACACAAACAATTTAAACACAAATCTATAAACATATGAGCAAACAATAAGCAATTTTAAAAAATCAATCATCCCTACCAACATAGAAACAAAAATATAATTCCCGTACTAGGACCTAAAGATGCAGGCAAGTATGAAGAAAGAATATATGTAATTTAATGGGAGACAATAATATAAACAATCATGAAAATACACAGAGGTAGAGATCTGAATGAAAATATACTTTATGTAAATAATGTTATACATGCAAACATGTGCATGCACTAATTCATACAATGATGATTAGCAGTAACTTTATACACAAATACAAAAACCAATATAAGCATATGAAAAGTGTACACTGGTGTTTCTTGCATCAAACATCTGAATTAACTTACAAATGATTTGTAATCAAATTAAAGAAATAAGTTATTTTTTATAATCCATACAAACTGTTTTATTATATTTAAAACAAGTGATAAACCTGAATCTAAGTTGTAGGTCTGAATAAATATACTAAAGAATCGATCCATTGGTAGATATTACTAATATAAATCTGTGAAAATCTAAAATAATTTTATTTAAATACTAAACAACTGCTTCTATGAAAGCACAAACCTCACTTATCCAGGCTCAATGAAAGGATATGTTCATTCTGAAATCCAGTTACAACTTTCACATAATTTTACATACACATATAATTTTACATTTTTCACATACACATTTATTTTACATCTTTCACATGACTCCACATAGCATATTATTTACATCTTTCGCATAATTTCACAATCACACATTATTTTACATATTTAACATACTCATAATGTTTTACATCTTTCACATAATTTCACAATCACATATTATTTTACATATTTCACATATGCATAATATTTTACATCTTTCACATAATTTCACCTATGTATATTGTTTTACAGCTTTAACATAAGTATTATTTTACTGCTTTATAAGTGCATATGGCCTAAATGCTTTATCATATATAAATAAATTATTTACAATGTAAATAAACTAAACTTTTCTTTCTTTAAATTTCTTTTCTATTCAATTGTGGCCAAAACAACAATTACAACATGCATATGTAATAGCTAAAACTAAACATATAATCTTCCACAACATACAAAAGTCAAGGAATATATAATCCTTTTGTTACATATTGACCACAAATTCTACATTAGGCAGAAGGCATAGAAACATCCCACAACCATCACACTCCATAGTCATGATGAACTAAGTTTTAGACGTACCTCATTGAAATCTCCAATCCGAGGTATGTGATTCTTTCGAGATTTACCTAGCACTACCCCAGTGTTGGAAATAACCACTACAAACAAAGAAAAGAGCACAGAATTTAGATGCTACTTAAGTTATGCTACAGCAAAGACCTATTTGAAGATAGAAGGATTATCAATGCAATTAAAAGTAAAAAAAAAAAAATTAATTACAATTTGCAAATCCACCAATTATCCAGGAATGCAAACAACGTAGACAAGTCAAAAGTTTAAATCTGATGCATAAACCCAAAGAATTGAAACATGGGGGGGGGGGGCGGGGGAAGCAATCCATATATGCACAACAAGATGGTGTCAGAACATTTTTTTGTGATGGTGAGCTACTGACATTTGCTAACTTACTTATGACCTTCCCTGCTCAAAAATACTGGGACATACAGTACACTGATACACATTAATTATTAAGTAAATTAATTATTAAGTAAATAATTAAACAACTGTTATATAATATCAACCAAGCTATGGAAACACCTGAGAAAAAAGTTACATTGTACAAACCCAACACAGAAAATGCAATATTAAAAACAAATTTTTGTTAGCAAAATCTGGATGGGGAAAAAGCCCCCGTGCTTACTGGTTGGCAAAAATCTGTTTGGAAATGACAATAAGCAGTTTCCCTATAAATTCTGATTTTAAACAGGAGGTTAAAAGTCTGACAGTAGTAAATGGTGTACAATAACAAGAATTTTTTTTTTTAATGAGTTTTCAGGAATTTTCAAGCATTCTTATTTACTGGTAATCTTCTAAGTGAGTCTGAAAACCTCTAAATAACATTTTCAAACTAAAAAAAAAAAAGTATAATTCAAAGAAAAGTAATTATAATTAAAAGTTCTGTTTATCAAATCAGGAAATTTGTTTAAGAAAATATCCAAATAAAATACTTGCCAAATAATCTTGATGTATATGGAATGTGTTCTGTCAGCATTAAGATACAAATTGGATGAATAAACTCAAATGATATTTCCAAATAGATAATGTGTTTGGACTTTTATACCTTATAGATAATGTGCCCTGTTATGAAATCTTATTCAGGTATGAATTATTCTGGAAAAATGAATATACTTTTTAATTTGATTTTAGTTTTACTATAAACCAGTGGCATAGTAGCTACCTATCAAAGTAAGAAAGATGCATTTAACATATGATGTATGATAAATGATGGTGAAAGGAAACATATTTATCCTGGGATGGGTTGATGAAAGTAAATCAATAATCAGTAAAGAAAATGTAAGATGAAATAAAATTACTAGTCAGTGGCAAAAATATAATTTAGACTTCAATAACTGTCTCCCCTGTCTCCATACTTACTTCTTGAAAAAATCTTAACGAATCTTATTATTATTATTATTATTATTATTATTAAAGGTATTATATATTAGGCTCTGATTAGATCAAGTATCACCAATTTTCTGCAAGGATGTATATGTAGATCTAACCACACAAGCCATTTGGCCTGTTATTTTTCTTGAGAGTGGATTCTAAGCAGGAGTTTTTCCTAATGAATTATTTCTACACAAGTGCATAGAAAAACCTGGCTCATGATAAGCCAGTTATATCTCTCAAGGCTACAGGCTACCATTTTAGATCTGTGCTATAATTAATGGCTTCCATTACACCTCATCCTAGATGGAGTTGTCAGTTACTCATCCTCATGCAACAGTCTTCCTATGTAGATGTTCTGTGCCATCACTGTCATCAGCTGAGATGAAACACTGCAAGTTGGAAAGGGCAGCCATATTGGACAGACTTGTCTACTTCTTCTCTCTTATACAGTGAACTTTCATTACACTACAACATATAGTATTGTTTATATAACAATGTATGTCAGTAATGTCAACGATAATTGTTGTTTGTATTTGTTTTAACATCTCTAAGCAACCTTTGGTCACAATTCATCCTCTTGTTACATGTCAGGTCACCAATTGTTCACCAGACTCTTCCTTTATTCTATAAACTGTCTCTACTGAGTGTGGATGGGGGAAGCCTATAATGAGTGTGGAAGGGGGAAGCTTATAATGAATGTGGATGGGGGAAGCCTATAATGAGTGTGGAAGGGGGAAGCCTATGAGTATGGAAGGGGGAACCTATAATAAGTGTGAAGGGGGAAGCCTAAAATAAGTGTGAATGGGGAAACCTATAATAAGTGTGAAGGGGGAAGCCTATAATAAGTGTGAAGGGAGAAGTCTATATATGCCTTAGTGTGCGATCAATGAAATCAATTTGTGATTGTATTTATGGTTTACTTGTGGAGTGCCTGTGGAGTGTGGAAGGTGGAAACCTATATGTGGTGTGTGATCAATCAAGTCAATTTGTGATTGTATTCATGGTTTACTAGTGGAGTGCCAGTGGAATGAGTCTGGCACAAGAAACCACTATCTATAGTCGCATTCACCCATGCACATACCATGGTGTGTAAATGCTAATGATTAAAAAAATGCAAGTCATACAATTCACCATACCTGCACAGTTTGAGATAACATCTCCATGAATTTCATCCCTTTCCAGTATTGGTGAAACAATTACCATGTTATACTTGCGAGCAACCTGCACATTAACAACAGCGACACCTGTGTTATATTTGTTCTGCAGGTTAAATATATCATGCAAAGCAACAAATGTACCTTTATTATAAATAAGAGAAATTAAAATTTAATGTGTTTAATTGCTCTGTTTAGTCATCTTCAATATTAACTATCTTATTATCTATAATTTCCCAGATGGATGGCAAGCTTCTTCTGAATAAATTAAAATGAACCGTTATTTCTAACAGAATACATCTAGAACTGAGGTTGGCCTATGGTAAATAGCTTCACTTCTGATAAAAATAATCATGAGTAATTTTTAAATACTGTAACTATACAAAATATATATCTGCTAGTTGAATGTGTAACCTAATGAGGTTATCTCTACTTTCATTTAAATGAATTACTCGACCTGAGTACTCTTACTTCCTTTAATTTTACATTTAAACAAGGCACCAATTTTAACTATAAGTATATAATTTTATAATATAATTTTATCTGTGTGAGTGCATGCATGTGTGCGTGCATGTGCGTGTGCATGTGTGTACCCAAATATAGCTTGCTGCAATATTGCTGCCTTCATTTCTCTATTATCCATGTCCAATTATAGTTTGCTGTCTTCCTTTCTCTATTATCCATACCCAACTATAGCTTGCTGCAATACTGCTGCCTTCCTTTATTATTCACACTCAACTATAGCTTGCTGCAAGACTTCTGCCTTCCTTTCTCTATTAATATTATCCATAGCTTGTAGCTTGCTGCAATACTGCAGCCTCCCTCTCCCTGTTGTTTGAGAGCAGAGCTGATGATCCCCTTAACACACCACTCTACAGCCATCATAATATAATGGCTGCACCCAAAACCACAAATATACAAATCTGACCCCCATGATTAGATACAGATATACCAACTAAAATGCTACAAATAAACAAATCTGCATCACAAAAACCATGAATACAGGAGTCATAACGTATATGAATAAAGAAATTAGAGGCTTGAGCAAATGGTCTTTAGTTTGCAATAATGAAATCTACAACATCACCTCCCTTATAGTTAAAGGCTAAGATAATGACTGTGTTGACCTGCTACAAGTACCTCCTGCATCAGTTTGGTTGTTGGTCCATCTTCTGCAGACTCTGCAAACTGGCACCAAGGAAATTTCTCTCGTGTACAGAAGGAAAATGGCATTGCTGAACAAACAGTAAGAGAACAGATCAAGTCAAATGTAATATTTAGTCAAAGTTAGGGAAAGTACACAATTATAAAAACCTCCTGAAATCCCTTGTTCTGAATTTTAAAAACACCTGGTCTGATTTAACACTGGTCCTGACCTGATCCACATCAGGCATGCATTCAGCATTTTCAAGCTTCCATGTCAAATGTCATGACACAGTAAAGACAGGACAGCCAGCTAATTATGTGCACACACAAAATACCCCGAACTAATTACAGACAAAATCTAATTACAAAACTAAACTGGTGAAATTATTTTTATTACACACACCAAACAAGATACTTCTTAACTAGTTAACAGATCCTAACCCAGTTAAGATATCCCATAATCAATTAAGATAGCTATAACTAGCAGAAACAGTCCCAAACCGGTTATCCTACAACCAAGTAATATATACTATAAATGGCTAATGATTTAATTTATCTCATAAAAGGTTATTTTGCATCAACTGTCCCACATATATCTCCCAAACAGTTAATATATCCCATACAAGCTAATAAATGCTACAACTATGTAAGATATCCAAAAAAAGCTAAGATATCCCACAAACAGCAAAGATATCTCACAAACAGCTAAGATATCCCACAAACAGCTAAGATATCCCACAAACAGCTAAGATATCACACAAACAGCTAAGATATCCCACAAACAGCTAAGGTATTCCAATTAAGATATCCAACATTTTCTTACAAGAGGCGTGTATTATGTTCACAAGGCTCTTGAATAACTAGTGGTGAATCTCTCACAACTTTTCTTCCAGTGTAGAGCTTGTACACAAGTGACAAGATGCTTGGAAGCTACATTATCACACAGTTTGCCCATACACATGGCTTTACATGATATTTAGCAGAGGGATCACCAACCAAAAGACTTTTGTATATAAGATTTCATGTTTTCTATATTTTGGTGAGGTTTTTTGGTTTGTATTTGTAACTTTTCTAATAGTAATAATAGAATATGTATTCACAGTTGCAGAACACATGAGTGCAAGGTTAGTAATTAATTCTTCCAGGCAAGTGTTGCTTCTCTTTCAATTAAGAGCTAAAATAATGTTAGTAAGTCTACCATAACATCTGTCATACTTTGGAACTTAACATTGATTTATCTGTAACATAAACAAATAGAAAGAATAGCTACATCTTAAAATTTGCCATCATAAAGATCTGGATTATGTCAGAGAATCTTGGACACACACGCACGCACGCACGCACGCACGCACGCACGCACGCACGCACGCACGCACGCACGCACGCACGCACGCACGCACGCACGCACGCACGCACGCACGCACGCACGCACGCACGCACGCACGCACGCACGCACGCACGCACGCACGCACGCACGCACGCACGCACGCACGCACGCACGCACGCACGCACGCACGCACGCACGCACGCACGCACGCACGCACGCACGCACGCACGCACGCACGCACGCACGCACGCACGCACGCACGCACGCACGCACGCACGCACGCACGCACGCACGCACGCACGCACGCACGCACGCACGCACGCACGCACGCACGCACGCACGCACGCACGCACGCACGCACGCACGCACGCACGCACGCACGCACGCACGCACGCACGCACGCACGCACGCACGCACGCACGCACGCACGCACGCACGCACGCACGCACGCACGCACGCACGCACGCACGCACGCACGCACGCACGCACGCACGCACGCACGCACGCACGCACGCACGCACGCACGCACGCACGCACTCAACAATGGTGATGTACTGTATAGGTCATTCCTAATATTATTTCTTTGTTTAATTTTATAAAATAACAATTGTTCAACATAAAGTGCAAAGAGAAATGATTCAAAGCAAAAACATACCATAAAAGGAATGCATATGTACATGTGAAACTGAAAAGTTGTATTTTAAAAACTGAATGGTTCACAATTATGAACTAAGACATGAATTCAGGGCATCTGTGACTTTTTCATATCAAAATAATAGCTAAGTGACTTGGCTATTAAGATGGACATATAATACCTGCATAAGAAATTTTTAAAATCCATTAAATTTCTAAACGTGCCTAATATTGAATACAAAAAGCAAAGATACTCTAAAATCCTTACTCCATGTCTCCTGCATACAAAGTATGTTCACACCACAAAGTGCAGCAGCTTCTGCAATTTCACAAATTCTTTTATGAATCGCTTCTCTCTGCAAATAGAATTTCACATTATAAAAATAACCGCATTTAATTTTAAGACATTTTGTAAACTAAACAAGTAATATTTGGAATTATTAATTTTTATTATTAAAATGTGTAAAATCTACAGTTCAACAACAGTACAAGTCATTTATTGCGAATATTTCTAACATTTGTAATAAAATTTGTAGCACTATCACAATAACACTTAAAAACAAGGGTGTAAATTGTTTATGTTTCAAACTTTGATGAAATGAATTACAATTTCAGCAGTGGTGTGTAAAGTCCTCTTCTTAATATAAATCTGTTAATTGTTATAGTAAATGAAAAATCATATCTATCACTAGATCTGCTGAGATCTTTGCTGATTGGAATGCTAGTAGGTCAGTAGTGCAAACACTCAGATCTGTATTAAGTGTCTTGGAATGCTACTAGGTCAGTTATGAAAAACTCAGATGTGTATTAATTGTCTTGGAATGCTAGTAGGTCAGTAGTGCAAACACTCAGATCTGTATTAAGTGTCTTGGAATGCTAGTAGGTCAGTTATGAAAAACTCAGATGTGTATTAATTGTCTTGGAATGCTAGTAGGTCACTAGTGCAAACCCTCAGATGTGTATGATCTTGGAATGCTAGTAGGTCAGTTATGCAAACACTCATATCTAGATTAAGTGTCTTATAGTGCAGAAACCCTTGTCCTAGAAATATTAGCAGATCTGAATTAAAAGGTGTTCTGGGCCCACAGCCATAATTTTTTTTTTGTCACAAGGGGTAGTTGGCCTACAGACTCTCATCTAAGCAAAAATCAAATAATAAATTCAGTAATAATAATAATAATAATAATAATAGAGTGTAATAAGATACAATTTTATAAAAGCTCAGTGATATACAGTAATAATACATAAAATACACAAAATATCTTAATATACAAACTTCTTAAACACAAGAAAATTAAAAATTAATACACATAAACAAATAAATTCACAAGCAAAATGACAATATACAACAAACAACTACATTTACAAAAGAACAAAATAAATTTATAACTCATAACAAATAACTGCAATTTACAAAAGAGAAATATAAACTAAAAATTAATGTAGAAGTGCACAGGTTGAACAAACAATGACACAAAAAAAGACAGTGCCAGTCTTGCTGATGAAAAGATGTGTCTTGAGAGTACTCTTAAAAGTAGTCAGGATCTCCTTGTGTCACAAGACAGGAAATTCCAGGCAAATAGGCTATGATAGATATAATCAAAGTAATGATGAACGTACAGCACATGCTTTGACTTTCAGTAGATTGAAAATGTGTGTGAATGATGATGAGTTAATAGTGTGTGTATGTACTTAAGTGTGTACATTTGTATGTGTGTGTGCTTGTATGGGTATGGGTGTTGTGTGCATGGGTATGTGTGCACGTGAAAGTGCATGTGTGGTGTGGGATGTGGGTGAGTGTTAGGTGTGCAGGAGGGTGTGGGTGAGAGAGAGAGGACTACAAACATCCATTCATTCTGAGAAGAAGTTGAATAAGGTATTGAATGTTTCTATCTGAGAATATCAACATTTGGTGATTCTAGAAATAAGACATGCTTCTTTAAATGAAATTATTATAGCAATGAAACAAATTTTAATTGCCTAGAGAAAGTGATAAAACAATTCTGATGCTTGATGAGTCTACAAACTTGCCAATGTTCCCTTCTTAAACAATGCATCATGTTTTTAAAAAGTTGCAGGACAGTCAAATGTTAAGTGATTATTAAATCAAATTATTAATATAGTTAACATTTAGTTTAAACAACACTCTTTTATTATATTTTAACAGTGCAAAAGTAATTTACTATTGCAATAACATATAAAATTAATCTAATACAGCACTAAAAATAAACTTATTTATTATTTTTTAAAAATTAGTAATTAATTTATACCTGAAATGGAATGGGTGCGGTGGTAGGTGCGACAATTCGATTCTGAATAGCGCCTACTCGCACAATGCGTGGGGCACGTACATCCTCAACTCGAGCATCAAATGCAAAGCCTCGCAGTTCAAAGTCTTTTTCCTGTGCAAATGCCTCTGCTGCCTCTGGTAGTTCTAATTTTCTGGAGAAAAGGTGTATAAATAGTCAAATCTGATAAGTATATACAATAGTTAAATATTGTATTGCTATTTCTGTTGTGTGTACTATTATTATCACAGGCAATTACAATATGAAGTGAGTAAATTTTTTTATGGATACTAAGACAACATTAAAAACTAGGTGTGGACCTAAAAGTCACTGGATGAACTTTGACCAGCATTTCATGACAACATTTGTAGGATCTTTGAGGAATTCCTTATTTCCAAATGAGACAAAATTCAACCATATCTTAATAAAAGAAAGAAAGAACAAATGTATGTACAATATACATTTTTTAGGGGTGTGCATACACTAAACAGTTTAAACACTTTAAAAGCAGAAATTTTAATTTACTTTTTCAGTCTAGCATTTCTTCATTTTATGTCATGCATTGATAGAAAACATTAGCCAAAGAATTCAGATGTACAAATGTTTACATTTGTTTCTATTGCATCAGCAATGGAATATTTTGCATTATCTTGTGATATATTTAGTTCTCCATTTTCTTCTCTGATTTTGGTGATTGCTGTTTGGTCCTTGGTGTTCCATATCATTTTAAAACTATAATTTCCAAAGTATCGGCAGGGTTTGACATCATCACTCCTGATCTCAGAAGGAATCAATGAAGGGAATGGTAATTTTTTATGTTTCAGTGGATTTTTTTCTGCATTTTTTTCAAAAATGGCACACTATTTAAAAACCTAATAAGGAATTTAATTTACTTATATTTCATTGGCTTCTGGCTTAAAAAAAAACGAATTCAAATTTATAATTTTTTTCCTGTGTATATTTAAATTTCGTTATCTTTTCCAAAATACTAAAAAATTAAATAGGTCTACCTCCTGTGCCCAAATCTGCACATAGTCATTAGTGAATGTATTGCAGGGTAAAGTTAATAATACAGCAACGTCTATGTATGTTTAGTGTTTGGTTCCTTACCCATTCATAACCCATTCATCTTTCTATGTCTATCACAAACTGGTTGGTGGATATTTCACCCTCTCCAGTATGATTTATAGTGGTTTCAACGAAAGGGAGATAAATTACTAATTTCTGGAAGGTCGTCTGCACTGCAAACTATAATTTGGTGCATAAAGGACGAATAATGCATAGAAGAAGGTGCACTTAGAAAAAGGGTAAATATGTAGGCCTACATGAATGTTTGTCAAAGACAGCTAAGGACAGTCTGTCTAAACGCATGAAACCTACGCAATATGAGCCATTATTATAAATTAAGTGTAGACAACATAAACACTGCAGAGATAATAATAGTCACACGTGATTCCTTTTTCATTTATAATAATTTTTCTGTCTAATTTAATGTTAGCGTTTGTTTTCAATGTTCTACCTTAATTCTTTTCCATACAACATTCGTTTGACGAAAGCCAATTCAGTGGACGGAATAAACTTGTCGAAAATGTTGTCCAAGTTCTCGATTTCGACTGCCATTTTGTAGTCTGTTCTGGGAGAGAAAAAAAAGTAAAATCTTGCTAAGCTGAGAAAAAAAAACAACGATAAGTAAAATTATTTCAAATTAGTTGTTGTCTTTTACAACCTCGATTTACATATTGTTCCCTATTTGAATCTGTATACTTCGTTATTTCATTCTGAAAACAGACACGATGGTGTTAGAATTCCATTGAGCTTAGAAAGATACCTATGAGTATTCGAAAGAAAACTTTTACGACCTTTCTCCTTGTAAATATGGACTCCGTCAACACTGAAGCTCACATACAGTAACACAATAGAGCTCCAACGTTGCTCTACTGATAAGAACAACTTGTAGAGGTCAAGAGAAATGTTTGAGTCAAGTGAAACGAAAGGTTTGTGACCCACATTTTTAGTGTCATTGCGACGTGATCAAGCAGACGATGTAAATTGGTGCAAGATTAACAGTACTTGTACCGTTGTTAATTGGTATTTTACACTCATCATGTGCAATGCATGAGTAGTTCATTTGAGTATGACATATACTGATGTAGTTCATTATTAACATTTTGCTTCTGTTGTATAATTTCTACAAAAGTAGACGGCTATAAGCGTGTATCTCTACAACTTCAGTAATACCATAATAGAAAGCCTCTAGAATTGGTGTTACATTTAATGAGTCTCACCGATTTTTAATTTATTATTCCCTAGAGCATTGTAGACACTTATTTGTCATTTAGTACAGTAAATTTTATGTGTTTGAGGAGGAGAGTTGGACTAGGCTAATAAAATACATCCGGTGCAGCTTAGAGGATAACCCATAATGTTGATTAAAATTCTCGCTTTTTTTTTTTTTTGGGGGGGGGACATTATAAATTAGTAATTTTACCCATTGTCGCAACAGTAACCCCACCCCTTCTAAAAGTGTCAGAAGCTGGGAGCACCCTTACCAAGTAAATGAGAATAGCTAATTGTATGTATTGACGTAAATTATCTAATAATAGCATTAAATGTACACGAAGTATATATATATAGAACGATTCAAATTGCTTTGTGTTGAAGTAAATATTTATAAACACCATAAGCTGAAGGCAAAATAGTAATAAACTTTTTTTTTTTGTAACTACATTTTCAAAAATGATTTTTCAAATCTGATAGCTATTAGATCCCTGTTATCACTTATCAAACAAAACTCTGTATACTGTAATACTCAATAATTAATATGCAAAACTATTATTTTTAAAATGTATGTATCTTGTAGATGCATGCATGTGTTGCAAGCTTTAATGTTATCAGTCAGTGATGGTGGGTCATGTTAAATAACTTTTTTGTTGTTGATTAATTGTTTATTTTTTGTTGATTAATTGGTCAGAACAAAGCAAAAAACCCCAAATAACTGTATAGAAAATGTGATGTGACTATCAATTATCATGTCATACTTTCCTCAAACCCATCCCCACCCTTTGCATGACTGTCGTATTGGTCAGTAGATGAGAAAAGATAATGGTATGACTAAAATTTAGTCATTTAGTATTTAATAGCCTTTAAAAACTGTTCTCAAGTATAAAATGCATGTATGCAAGATACATACATAGAAAGTAACTTCAAAATTGGCTTAACTCTCAATATCAATACATTACCCATGTATACATAATATTAATTTAATTAATAAATTTGGAGATTTTGTTAGCACTTAATTAAAATCACTAAGTGCTTTATAATTAGGGATACACTTGAAAGTCCCAAGTCAGAAAGTAATGTGTGGGTTAGGAACAAAACCTCAAAACCTCCAGCTATCATAAAAGGTTGAGATTGAATCTCATTTATGATGTCAGCATCTAGACCATGTTACCACTTGGCTTCCAACCATTCCATCTGCTATATGATATTAATGGCAGACATTTTAATCATGATTAGGGATTTTGCTGACTGCCAGTTTTAATCAAGTCCTCTCAATTTCTCAAAAGTCTGAATTGATACCTCAATAAGTCTTTCAGATTTATTAAATATTCTCAACATTGTAATGCTTTGTTACTTTTTAAACTTTAATAAACTAATATAGATGTCTATGTTTTTTAATGTAAACATTGCTGCTTTAATTACTTTAAGAATTCTGAACTCAACACAATTCTCCTCCATTTCTTACACTTAGCTCTATGTTCAATGCAGTATTACTATTAAGCAATAGGTCTTACCAACTAAAATATTATGTATAACTGTCTCAGACTTGAAGTACCTGTCTAACCTCACCCAAATATATGCTTTATTTCATTTGCAATTTTTTATGCTTTTAAAAGGTGTAAAACCATCAGCATAGGTCATTGTTCCTCCTCATACCAGACCCTTCCACATGGAAAGAACTTAAGAAGTGCCTCCAGAACTTAATTATAAACATCCTAACATTATTAATGGGAGGTCTTGATGTATCTTTTTCATCTATGAAAACTATCTTGAAATTCCCCTTTCACTATTTCTTTTTAAAATTAATATTTGATATGTCTTCAATAGTTCACTCTTCTCTCTGCCTTGTGAGTTCCTGCATTTTTGTTTAGCATTATTAAATGTTTGGAAGCTTTTAAAATAATTATACACAAGATGCTTCATATGCATCTGCAAATTCAGTTTTGTTCATTTTGCAACTGTACTAACTGCAGTACATCACTGGAAACATTTTATCCACATTTGCAGATGTTTATAATATTGATCATCTGCCACATCATTGTTCATTATAAAACTGACATGAAAAAAACAGACATAAAAATAAAATGTTCTATATTCATTATTATTATTATTATTATTATGTTTTCCAGACAAAATAGTAGCAGTCAGTGACAATATATTAAGAGAAGCTGAAAGAGTTTTCAGTGAACATGGAAGGTGTAAGTATAGAAAAATTTGAGTTGGCAAACATTATCATTCCTTTGATTAATTATGACTTATAAATAAAGGTTTGTTCTTGGGTGTTTTAGCTGGCTCACTCCAAAAAACTCCCATGTGCTCAAAGGTCAAAGATGCTTTAGCGCTTCGTACAGATGGATACACAAAATTTGAATTGGAAAACTATATATATATTTCTCCTTTTCTTTCTCCTTTCTTTCTTCATTTCTCCATCTTCTTTTTCCTCCATCACCTCTGTTCTGGTCTCTTTTTCTTTCTCCTTTTCCTTTCTCTCTGTTCTCTTCTTTTTTCAGCCTATTTTCCACTTTTCTCTCCTTTTTTTGCCTGCCTCTCTTTTCCTTTATATCTTTGAGCTTCTGCTTTGTCTCAGAGACTGCTAAAAATTGGTTAAAAAAAACTGCAATAACTTTGTTATAGAGAATTCTAAGGAAGATGTATTAAATGTTCATTTAATTGTTTATCTCTGTCAATACCAAATACTTTTGTCATAGAGAATTCTAAGAAAGATGTACTATGTTCATATAATTGTTTAGCTCTGTCATAACCAACTTCCTTGAACACAGTTCTTCTGTCTATTTGTCTTTTTACCTTAATCAAACACAAAACAGCAACAAAAACTGTCTGTTGTGTGATTAGTCATTACCTCTACTGACCATTATTCCTATTGGCTGATTAGTTATCATGTCTTTTGGCGACCTGTTACCATAATATGCCTTTAGCTGACTGGTCATGATAAATGTTGGATGATTGGTTGTGATTCTTGTTGACTTATAATTTAACAGTTGTACATACATATATATACAGTTTATTAGAAAGGCTTATCCTATTGTTTGTATATCTTTCAGTTACTGAGGAGGTCCTTTCAGGGTAAGCATTTTCTTGTTTATATTAAGTCAAGGTCATTGCTTACTATGCCTTAATTTACTGTGAATATCATAGCAGTACATTGAACTCTTGAACTTTGATTATCTGGATGCTGAATATAGAGGCCCTATTGTACCATGGAATATATCATAATGTAAACCCATTAATACATTGTTTTTAGTGGCCATTGTAAACCTATTAATACATTGTTTTTAGTGGCCATTGTAAACCCATCAATACATTGTTTTTAGTGGCCATAGTGTATATATACATGTGTGTGGTTGTGGTTGTTTGTATGCCTGCATGAGTGTGTGTGTGTATATATATATTATATTTATTTTGTTTTGTGATTTTCTGTTTTAAATTGTATTTTTAAATGGTTAGAGCTTTAAATAAATATTATGAAAGATTAAGGACTTTTGTTATTATTTCTGTTTTGTGGGGTTTGTTGTTTTAAATTCAACAGTAACTTTCTGGTAGTGAATATGGTACAAAACACTTCACACAAAATTTTAAACAATTATGGTAGTCAGAATTTGCTTCTTATTGTCTTGCAATGATTCACCCAGACCTTTATCAGATATACAGAAAAGTTTCATTTTAAAGCAGGTAATGCTTTTGGCATAAAGATAGTACAGAATTCTCTTGGCTATGCAGCAATAGGCATTTAAAAACTGGACAGACAAGGGATTAAACCCTCAAGTGCCAGGTGCTTAAAATACATCCATGTCAATTAGATACAAGTACATGTATTTTATATTTTTAATCTTCATACTTTACAACTTTATCGTAGAAAATAATCAACATGGCTGTAATTATGGATGCCATTGTTTTAGGCTTTTAGCATGAAAGTAAAGACTTTAACTTCCTTAGTTCTGAGTCCAATGCATATTTATTATCACACTGTCTGAACCAGGTCTGCAGTGAAAGGGTTAAAGACAAACTAGCAGAATTGTGAACTTAAAAGTGAATACACACCTCACATCTACAAAGAGTTTAATATTATCAAAGTATCAATTATTACTACAAATTTTAGAATATGTGTTTATGTAAGTGCATCACCATATCATCATATTGGTTGATGTGTGTTTCATTTATAAATATTATCATAAAATTCTGGTTAAAGGTTTCAGTCATCTTTTCTTTTAAATTTATTTACTTTATTATTTCTTTCTAACAGACTTCACTTTGTGTTCCAAGCACCACTGTTATCAGCTCTCGAGTTGGTTGATAAAGATGCCGTTTCCAAACTGGTTTCCCCTTCTGGTCGCAGCATTTACCAGGTTATTTTAATATTTTTCCTTTGTTCTTGTCTTAATACCAATAACACTTTGAATCCATGCTCTTTATTTATTTGTAAATATAGTTTCATTAATGTTTAAACTATTAATGCAGTTCCCATAGATATGCACTCACACAAGATTAAAAAAAACATTAAAAAAAACATAGTCATTGAGATTGAACAAGAGGTCCTTACAAGGACAGTAGTGAATATACCTTTACTGTAAAAAGATGCCCTTACTTTGTTTATTTTAATTTTATTACGTATCTTGTATATTAGTTATGAAAATGTTTCAAACACTAATAACAATTTACTGTTTTTGACTTATTAAATTTTTTTCTACCTGTCAACTTTTCAGAATTGCAAATTAAAGAAATTTATCGAGATATTACATATTTCAACATTTTTTCTTTGGATTTAGGTGGCTTATGTTTTTTACTACACAATTATTTTTATTTGTGCATTGAGCGGGTCACTTCGACAATTTAACAATTTATATAACAATTCGGTCTAGAAATAGGGATAGGCAAATTTACTCTGCCACACGATAATGTATTCATGTTTTATGACACACCTGTAAACAATTTCTCATTGTAATATGCATTATTTGCGTGACCAGTGTGTAGATCCATGTGGCCGAGCCTATGCATTTACTAAACACTCTTTATGGGCTAGACCATTATGGAGATTAAAGGTAAAGTAAATTGTTCTTAGCAACTCTGGACATATAATTTTTATTGAATTAAGATGTATTGAATATGAAAGACAACAAGAAAGCAACCTGTATTTTCCCCTTTACTTTCTTGTTACAAACAAGTGATTAGTAAAGGTAAAATGCAAGCAATCAGTATTTTCCCTGTAACTTTATTGTTGAGAAATAGCCATTTGGAAAAGGCAACATAAAACAGTCTGTTTTTCACTTAACTTTTTTGTTTACAATTAGGCTATTAGGCTAAAATGAAAATATATCTCTATTAGTTCCCTTTACTTTCTTGTTTACAATTAGGCTATTGGGAAATATAAAATGAATGTAATCTCTATTAGTTACCTTTACTTTCTTGTTTACAATTAGGCTATTGGGAAATATAAAATGAATGTAATCTCTATTAGTTACCTTTACTTTCTTGTTTACAATTAGGCTATTGGGAAATATAAAATGAATGTAATCTCTATTAGCTACCTTTACTTTCTTGTTTACACTTAGGCTATTGGGAAATATAAAATGAATGTAATCTCTATTAGTTCCCTTTACTTTCTTGTTGCAAATAGTCTATTTTGAAATGAAAGCAATCTGTATTTTCCCCTTTCTTATTACAAATAGGTGATTGGAAGTTCTGGATCACCGTATGCCTGCTTTGAGACCAGCCATTACTGTTCTTGTCCAGCTTTTCGCTACTCTGGTAAATGTCCTCTCAGATTTTTGCCCATTTTGGTGTGCAGTTGGGGTTGATATGTTAAATTTACAAAATAATTGTTAGCACCTCTGAAAAATCTGTATATCATATTTGCTTCATTTTTACATCTACATTTTTCAAGAAAATTCTTATAACACTGAAGAATGCTTTAAAGTAGTGGTTTTTGACAGCCAGTCCATGGACTACTGCTGGTCCACAGAAATTTCCTGCCAGTCCATGAAAAAGTTATTGCCGCTTAACACATGGTTCGCCTGGATCATGTGTCAGAGTGGAGTGGGACAATGTGTATACATACATCATTTCACCTGTCGCCAAAACTTAGTCATGACCTTGCCGTTCCTGAAAGTTCTTAAATTCACCATTGTTTGCTAATACTGTGTTGTGGAAAGCAAGTTATTTCTTGTATCATTGTGTTGTAAAACTTGAAACCCTACAAAATAGGTCTAAAAGCAAAACCTTTTAACCTTTAAAAGCAAGAACAAAGTAGAAGAAAAGTAGTAATGGCACCAAAAGTAAGCCAAATATGAGTGCTTCAAGTTTAGAAGAAACAAAGGAAAAAGAAATGTGTTGATACTTAGGAATGTGTGACAGAAACCAAAAAAAGAAAACTTTGTTAGGCATTACGATAAGGAGTACTTAAAGTTTGGTTTCACTGTAGCCCCAGTGAACTATCACCACAGCCCTTGTGTGTAGTATGTTCCAAAATTCTATCAAATGACGCTATGAAACCTCCCAAACCTGCTCGTCATTTGTGTTCCAAACATAACTATCTTACAGGTAAGCCACTGTATTATTTTGAAGAATTACAATCAGATGAAAAGTCAGAAAAGAAGATGACTAATGACAAGTCTCTGCTTCAAGCGTCTTATTCAGTTGCTCTTCAAATATCCTACAAAACAATGTTCATTATTGGTGAAGAGTTAGTAAAGCCTTGCATCCTAGATGTTGCTCGGGAAATTTTGGGTCCTCAAGCCGCTCAAAAACTAGAGGCTATACCACTTTCAGACAACATTCAGAGGAGAATTGTTGACATGGCAACCGATATTGAAGAGCAAATTGTAGAGGGGATAAAGAAATCGAGATGTTTTGTGATACAATTTGATGAATCAACCGACGTGAGTAACCATGCTATTCTACTATGCTTCGTGAGATATAGTGAAGATGAATACTTTAAGGAAGAACTTCTTTGTTGCCTTGACTTACCTGGACAGACCTCTAGTCAGATAATTAGTGCTCTTAATGAGTATTTTCAAGTGCAGGGCTTAGACTGGGCAAAATGCATTGGAGTGCATGACTGGACATCGCTTAGGTGTAGTTGTGAAAACAAAGAACGTTGCTCATCCACAAATTTTGTCCACTCATTGAATGATCCACCAGGAGCACCTAGCTGCAAAGAAGCTTTCCACTGATTTAAACACTGTGATGAATGATGCAGTAAAGATCATAAATTCCAGACTGTTCTCAATATTCTGAGAGTATGGGCTCACAACACCAATATCTCCTTCTATGCAGAAGTGAGGTGACTATTGAGAGGAAGGGTTCTTTCACACCTAATCAAACTAAGGGAAGAAGCAGTTTATGTGAGAGCAAAAATCTGCCTTAGTAGAGCCTTTGTTGGATGTGGAATGGATGCTTATATGCTGGACATATTTAGCCTTCTCAACAAACTTAATATTTCTCTTCAGGGGTTTTGCACAAATACTTTTACACTGAGAAATAAGATGGATGCATTCAAAAAGAAGCTGGCTCTTTAGGATTGTCGCATACAAGAGGAAGATATAGAAATGTTTCCACTTCTGCAAGAATTTTTTATTGCTGCTGACGTCAATCAGAAAGTCATATTCAATTTAATAAGTCACCATTTAAGGGTGTTAACTCAAAACTTTAATCATCATTACCCTGACAATGAGGATCCTCATAAAGGTAACCTCTGGATTAATAATCCCTTCATGGAAGATGGCCAACTCTTGTGCACTTAATCCTCGTGATAAAGAAAACCTCATCGAATTGTCTTCTGATACCAATCTGGTGTCCAAACATAAAATGCAATCATTGTCTCAATTGTGGATATCACTGGAAAAATGAATAATCATCTCTCAGTTATAGAGCTGTTAAATTGTTGGTTGTATTTTCCACTACCTTTTGTGTGAGAAGACATTTTCAGCCCTATCACTCATAAAAACCAGAGAAACTAAATGGATGTCAATGCACTGCTTTGTCTCTCAGAAGGATGCAAGGATGCAGCTATACTTATCAAATACTCTACCACAGAAGCAGCAGCAGATTTCGCACTAACTTTATTTGATTTAAATTTTGCTTTCTCAAAAGTTTAAGACCTTCTCTTATTAGCATTTTTTGTTTACTGCTCAGCTTCTGGTTATTTTAAATAACTAGAGAATTTTCATTTTATAATAGATTTAAAAGCTAATACACAAAATACTATATAAATAATGGTTTTTATTTCTGCCTTAACAGTCCGCGAAATATTTCTCCTATTTTCAGTGGTCCGCAGACGTAGTAAGGTTGAACACCACTGCTTTAGAGTGTTAGAAAATGGTTGTTGTGATAAATAATTCTGGAATTTTCTACAATGTTTTAATTGTGCCAAGTCCTAAAATGTTATAGAAATTTCAATTGTGTTATGCCTTTAGTAATAATAATAATAATAATAATAATAATAATAATAATAATTTGTAGTGTTCCAATGTCCAGTATTACAACATTCTAGAAATATATTCAGCTTTTCTGTGTTCATTGTAGAACTTGTTGCTTTCCCCAAATTTCAAAATAATCTTAGCTTCAAAACTAAATTTCATTTGAATTGGCTATAAAAATTCCAATAATTAGGAAATATAGAAATTCCTACTGTATTGTAGGACTGGTATTAGTGCAAAATTTACAAGTTTTCTGAAATTCTGTCTTTTGCCTAATTAAGTTTAGATAGAATAACAGTGAAATCATACAAAATACATTGAAACAGTTAAGGAATTTACAGAATATTCTTCAACTGACAATTTCTCTAAAATTTCAGAATTTTCTGGAACAGTAAAAAATGAAATTAGGTTAAGTATTGCATGTGTCCTAATACTCTTATATATGATACTACAGAGAATTTTTCAGTATTCAGAATAGTGTGAAATGTCATAGAATTCTGTAAAAAGCAATATAACCTGGTACAGTTTGCTGGAATCTGAAGGTGCACCACAGAACTTCAGTAAAAATTTCTAGAATGTAAAAGAACATTAGGAAAAAGAATTCAAAATTTTTAAGCATTGGAGACTTTTCTTGATTAAGATAGAATTTTCTAACATTTGAGAATTCTGGAATATTTGGTATGTGGACAAATTACTCTATTGACCGTTTATGGAGAACTCTGTGGTTTTTTATTTGTAAAACAAATTTTGGAATAGTCTGTATAAAAAATCAGAGTGCTTGACAATATCCCATTTAACATCAGTCTTTCTGAAGAAAAAAAACTGTTAGCTGCAGAACAATGTGGTTTGTGTGGCTATATAGAACAGATTGAAAAGCATTTCATGTTTTATGGTCCCTGTTAACACATTTTATTTAATTGCAAGAGGCTTCTAGTAATATATTAATTGCGATTAGGGAAACTGCTCAGCAACTATAAAAGATTAAGAAGTGATCGATTAATAGCTAGTTTTATTTTTCTTTGCATTCCTAGTAGGATACCTCTGAACCATTTAGGGAATATCTTTTTTTTCAATGTATTTAGCCTGACTGCCTAAACACAGTTATAGCATACAAAATTTTATCTCTATTTTACTCACGTCTTTTTTTTTTTGTTTCAGTGCTTCACAAGGAAGATCATATGATGGTAACTTTTTTAAAAATTCATTTTAACCAATTTAGTTATTTTCTCAGTGCTGTTCAGTTAGATTCTAATACTTGTAGACTAACTAGTAAAAGTGAAGAGCATTTGGAACTTTTAAAAATGATGAAAGGTGAAATGTATTAATTTCTGTTATGCTAAAATAGAAATTATTAATTAAAATTTAAAAGGTATATTCATTGATGAACTAAGGTCTTTTCTTAGTGATTTTATATATGTTCATCGCTTCACACATTTTAATTATATGGATATTTAATAGTCTGTTTAGCTCTCTACTTAGTTTGCTGTACATAGGTTTCTTTTAAAAAATTTTTACTTTAAATTGTATTTCAGTATTGTTTTTTTTTATTGGATAAAGCTTAATGTGTTATGTTTATTTACATTAAGAATTTACAACACAAAAAGCCTGATAAGAATGGGTATATATTTATTTGAATCTCAACTTTCAGTTTCTCTCTTCTATAGTCATAGTATTTTTCAGTATATTTTTTATTTAATGACTTTTATTACAGTGTAAACACCACTTGGCCATTCGATTGTCAAACATCATGGGTCGTACCAAGAGTATAACTGTCACTGACAAGCATCTAGCAGACATACTAGCAGGAATTGAATGACATGCAGGCTGGTAGTTTCACTAAACTTGGTAAAGTGACTCTTAAACAGGTATAATAATCTGGTGTTGTGCAAAATCACTGGCAGCAAATGAGAAATGAAAATTACATTTCAGCCAAGATATGGAGCTTGCTAGTTCTGATATTTATGGGTGGCTGAAAAAGTCAGGTGACAGTCTTGAACCCTGCCATTGGTGGTATGGTAAGAAAATGACAAAGTTATCTCAATAAGCAGACAAATACTTATGAGGAAAAAGCTTAAGCTTAGGACCATGGCTTTGGGCAAATAAATCTGCATGGTCTGAAAGAGCATAGAAGTGCTGGTAGCCAGCAAAGTGAAATAAACTGTGTTTAGAAGGAACACAGAGGTAAATTAACAGTATTTAGAAGGTACATGGACTTAAATAGTGTTTAGAAGGAACATGAGTTAAATGAACAAGAGAAAAACACAAGTGTAGTTGGCCAACAAAATTAAATAAATTGTCCATTGCTTCATTTTCTTCACAAATACTTAATGTTATCTATAGGCAAACAGTTTTAAAATCTATAAAATTCATTTGGGCTTAAGTTGAGCATTGCCTTTTACTGCTCTCATCAGATTTATTTTTACCAGGGTTGGCACAACCAACAAATGCAATCAAAAGTATTGTTTCTTTTCATTTTTTAGTGAGTAAATGTGCTGTGGAAAAATAATCATATTCTTGTATTCTACCATTTTGTGTTTTTATGCAGCTAATGTTCCTGTACCACAAGTTCTTTGCATCCTTCTTGTAAGTAGCATAGAGAGAAATTGTCATTTGACAGCTCAGAATCTTTATGTAAAGATATTTTTATTTGTTTGCACTGTTATCTACTTGTTTATAACTGTCTTGCCTGTTGGCTGTCTCACATAGACTGATAGAGCATTGAAAAGTTTACATATTGCATATTTTACAGAAAGAAATTTGTTCTTGACTATACCTGCACACAAACTATTACTTGGAGTAGTTTTGTCCCATAGCTTCACTCTCGTAAATGACTGCAAAATATAGATGGTTGACTATAAATTTTTGTTAATTTATAAAGATTGATCTTCCAGTATTGTATTATTAATCATCATCGCAAAGCAGACAGCTCACACCAAAATCCAATATTAACTGCAGTCTAAAATATCATACCTAGAATGAGAAACACAATCTAAGGCCTGGAAAAGCTCAAATCAAATTCCAGACTTTTCCCCAGAATTACGGTTGTGAGTTTACATTCAAGATTACTACAGATTGGAGAGACAATGTTCAGATAAGTGAAATAAGTTTTTAATTAAATTTTCTTTAAACTACATACATAATATAAATAGTAAAAGTAGTATACGTTGGCTACTTTCTCAGGAGCTATTTTCATATTCTAACCCCTAAATTATATGATTTGCTCTATGTGTTGGGAGATTTTAAGCAGCCATTTAAAAAGAAGTAAAACTTGTTTTAAATTTGCAAGCAATACAAATCAAAAACAAAATTATAACTGAAACAATAAAATTCTTTATTTCACATTCAGATACCTGATAGGTCAAGTACATAATGCTACTAATAATTTGAAGTTAATCACTTTCATTTATATTATGTTTTAATAATATTTATAATTATTAAATATAAAGCTATGCAAGTGTGTACACATTTTGGAACCAAACAAGCAATGCTGTTTTTACATACACCTTTTATTAACTTCCATTTAAGTCATTCAAAAAGTGATAATTATCATTTACTTAAAGCATTTCCTCAATCTGAGGTACTAAAATAATAGTAATCTTAAAATACATCATTAAAAATGCACTTGTAAAGAAATTGTTCCTTAGTTTAAACAATTCTTTTAACCTATAATCAATTCTATTTTTCATATTTAGGGATTTGTACAATATCTTACAATTTCACATTTTGTTATTTTTATACAGCCATAATGTATGGCATCTCTGTTCACTATGTTTTTCATAATAAAGGCTGTATAGCTGTGTATACAACATTAAATTACAAAGAATTCTTGACCAAGTCAGTTTTGAAAATCTACAGGTTTGTGTCTTAATTTGAAATTGTTTTATCTAGTACATACTCCGATATGAATTAGGTCAGAGACCCTAACACCTTTAAAATGATAAAATGATAGTACACTTCATGTATTTTGACTTTAGTCTATACAATGCCACAGTATATTATATATCTGTTTATTCCCACACTACTTTTATAGGTAAGTGGTTTAAAATTAATAACAGATTTTTTAAAAAACTGACCAGAGGTTTTAGTATTGGAATAATCAGTTACTTTGTGTATAGCATAGTGTATATAGCCTAGTGATCAGGGAGATTTTAGCATTCAATTAGTTAATGGCCCAAAAGAAGCAAGGTTTAATCTTACTAAACCTGTTTTTAACCAAGTGAAAGGAAATTTTGGTTCAAGAAATGAAAGTGTTCACTTTGACCTGTAATAATGAACTCTACATGTGCTGATATATGGGACATGCAGTAAACTCTAGCGAGTACCACTTTTAAGTTAAACCTACATATATTACAAAAATTAAATTAATTAAAAACAAAACAATACAGTTAAAGTCAAATATTTGTTTATAGTTAAGTATAACTATAAAAAATATTACTGAGATGGCTTATAACTGAATAAATAGTATTATTATCATACTACTAAGTAATAAGATAATTTAAATTGCACTGTGAAATTGTGGGTAAAACTGAAATCTATAAATTAAAAAAGACACCTTTCCATGAAGTATTTTTAAAAAATAAAAATATGTAGGATAATTTGAAATGAAAATTTTAGAAAATATTTAATTTAAGCATAGGAAGTCACATAGTAACATAAAAGTGTTGCCTTGAAAATGTTACCACCTTTGGCAACACAAAAATATACATGCAGTACTACAAGTAGAAAGAATGCAGGAAAGTTTCTTCAATGGAACATTTAAGAAAACAAAAACATTTCTTAGGCCATTGTTTGTCAGTCTGCTGTGATCTGTGTACAGCAGATTTTATGACAACTAATGCAAAAATGACTTTATGGTACAGTCTAAATCTTAATAAACATTTTTACAAGATTCTGACTAACTACTTTCTGATACTTCATGCATATATTGCAATGTGGGTATGCAATAGTCAATACGTGTTAGAGTGGAGATTCAAAATTCAGTGCAAGACCAATTGTGTGTGTGTGCATTTAAAATGTAGCCTTTAAAAAAAAAAGAAATACAACAAAACCTCTTAGATACTTCATTAAGTTTTGGATTATTTATCAGACCTGCTACCTAGAAAATCAGACTTAGTGGGCAATTAAACTCAATTAGAAAATCACCATACATTTCCACAGCACATATATTGTCATATGGTATACAAGGTGGTAGTGACAGGATACAGTTTCTTTCAATCCAGGCCATTATACCATATTTAAATGCCACTTTAGTTAAACAAACTGGAAGATAATGCCAGATTATGAAAAGTAGAAAAGAGTAATTTGATCAAACATTCTACAAAGAAAAATAGTTGTGCTGTTCATATCCTTAAATCAAATTAGTTCACACATTAAAACTCTGCATCGAATTCTCAAATATAAATCATAATAATATTTTATTCACTTTATCAACTTGGCTATTGGTTACTGTATATTTTATATATATATAATAGTTTCCTTCTTTTGATTCATAAATAATGAACAGTAGAGCACCAATTAAAACTGGATATGATCTCACAAAGTACAAAACTTGATGGGATTTTTTTTTAAAGGGCAATATCAGACAAAGGGAATGGACACAAGTTGCATGTGGTAGAGGAAAAATCTGTTGCAGTATGTCTCACTGGCAGTTATGTTATTCCTTTCTGGCAGTGCATTTTATTTAAAACTATCAAAAGTGCTATTTATGAATCCATCATTTTCTACAGCTCACCTATCCCATCATTCCTTGTCTCTCTGATCTTAGATTGAAATATTAATTTTGTAGCTTTTTGTTTAATTTTTTTAAGATTTAGACATTTAAATAAGCATCGGGACAACTGGACCAGATAATCAGTGCTCTTCTATATATAGCATTATTTACAAAATAAATTAATTTATATATATAGCATTAAATAAACAGCAAATTAAAGATATACAAAATATATCAGTACTTTTTAATGTAGAACTGGTATTTATGGTTTAACATGTGTATCATGGTAGATTCCTAATCAATATATTTACTGATATATTTTATAAATATAAATCATTACTATTTTAACAACATGTCTTTGACATACAGAGATGTGAATTATTTTTAGAAAGTATTTAAAAAAAGTATTCTACCCAATGACATTTATCTAGAAGAATGCACACAATTACCTGTTTAACCAAGTGTTTGCATCTCATCTTAGTGGTCCTTATATAAATTGCAATCAAATGAAGACATCACTGGCATCCGTTGTGAAAATCGGATACTATGGTTGCCGCTAATCAAGGAATATATTTTGATGAATAATCATTTCTTAATATAAATCAACCTATTCTCCCTGCTGACATTTCTTCATTGTCATTTTCAATCAATCACAATCTTTGTAGATAAGTAGATGACATGTCCAATATGAGTGGAAAACATAAAGTTGATTAGCACTTCTGTAAGGGATTGCACAAATATCAAACAAATGTTCTGCTAGAGTATTTCTACTTCTAGCCAGCATTATCTTATACATGTAAAACCATACAGAAAGTAAACTAAGCAAAGAACCTGATACTGTGATAGCATCTCTATTTCTTTGAGAGCAACTAGCACTAGAGTGACCATCAATACCAAAAAGAACTTAAAACGTGTTTACAACAACACATTATAACATCTTTCTGCTGCCAAGTGAACAAATGTTCTGCAAATTGCTGCATGCAGCTAAAATCCCTAACACAAGTATTGAAGTAATGCTAAAAGTTAAACAAGTGTAATAATTCTAATGTAAAATATTTATTTAAAATCAAATGGACAGACAAAAACTTTAGATATGCTGCCTTTCACATGCAGGAGTTGACACATGGATGCTCAGCTGCCATTAGCATCCAATTTCAGTTTGGACAGAGATATTTCATTTCTTAAGCAGCAAATTTGATTTCTTAATTTTAAATACATATTTTCAACTTGGTTATTTATGCATACTTATGAGCAGAACTTATTAATATCATTCAAGATGATTAATATGCAAGACACTGACATAAATACATGCAGCATTTTCACTGCAGAATTAGCCAATCATTCTTCTCAAACTGCAAGGGCAGACAATTAACAGGAAAATTATGACAAGGTTGGTGCACAAAGTTAAAAAGTTCATAAAATGAGATTTCCTATAGCAAATCATAATTAATCAACAGTTCTAATCATAAAATTACTGAATTAATTTGTAAACATTTTTTGTAATCTCCTTTTATCATAAACATACAGCATTGCAAACACAAATTTGTTGGTTCTTAATTGATCTTAAAATAGTACTTTAATTAAATGCTAAGTGACTTGTGGACACATTAAACAATTGTAGACTAAAATTGATGCTGATTTGATAGTTAAAATATTTACATAATATGCATATATAAACTTATTTTTAAAATACTAAAAAAATCCACTAAATAAATAGACTGTTTTCTAAATCAATAAATATTAAGAAACAAAAATCCATTTCTTTGGAATCTAACAGTGATAGTAATATTTTCCCCCCTCTTTAATTCTGTGTTAATTTTTTACTTGTGATAATTTCAATGCATATCAGCATACATCGTTAAAATATATTATAATTCTATTCAGAATAGATAATTAATCTGAACCTTCAACAATCTGAGCTTTTATTGTATATAGGCTGTCAAACAGTCAAGCAAACAAATTCGGACTTACACAGATTTCACCCTACAAAACCCCTCTTCATTTTCATTAAGAAAGCAAATCAGACCTTAATCCTTTTCTCCCATTACTGGCTGTCAATATCAGCCACATTACCAAAGGCTTTGTCACTTGGTGTTTTGCTCCACAAAACAATAAATTATGTTTATTCAGAAACAGGAAGTTATTTCGAAACAGTAAATAAAATGCAAACAAGTCCTATGGTCTGGAGGTAGACTTTAATATACTAGCCAACAGTCTGTAATCAAGTAAATGAGTGGCTTATGTTTATCATTCACCTTTTGCTTCAAATAACCTGATCATGAACTTAGCATCAGACTCTCCTTATCCAGACTGGAAAATTCTTGCCAATGATAATGTCTTCAGTTGTCAATAGCATATTCCCTCACATCAGACTAACAAATGATAAAAAAATGCTGCTTCATTCGTGCAGGCAATAAGCCTCCACCATACAAAACAGGCAATAATTACAAACAAACACATTTTGCAGACAAACTGATGTCCGTATTAAACAATCTGTTAGAGCAACAAGTAATCAAGCTCCCAGCAATAGGGATGGGAAGCAGACAATAGGCTTACTATAACTATCAGAGGGAGAAAAAGAAAAGGCATAAACGCAAGGCATAATAATGACACAAGCGTAAATCATTGCTAACACTTTAGTAACAGTTAATATACACATTTATGGGCCACACTACACAGCAGTTAACAAATGTCATAAGACATATTTAACCAAATCGATTCAAAGTAAACAGATACCAACATCAAAACATTTTTTAAATAATAGATCGAATTATGGTTTTGAGTGTCTGTTCAGAAGAGGGGTTCACCATAGTTGCTATGGTAATGTCATAGCCCCAGGCAGGGTAATTATTACTTTTTAAAAATGTGTTTGCATCGTCAAAAGTCCCATCCCATCTGACATCACAGTAAGTCATCTAGCCAAAGAATTCTGTCAAGCTCAATGTGTTATTAAAAGAATGAAAAGAAAACAATAAACTGTCTTGAAATTTTTTTAAAATAAAAGGATTGAAAATTAGATTTTAATTTTAATAACTGGTCAATCTACTCTGTGCAATTATGCTTCAGTAAGTTTAAAATCTGCAAAGAACAATATTTCTCAATCCTAAATAAACTAACAATGATGAGAATGTGTGTTCATGTAACAAAACAAAAAGGTGGAAAATGTATTACAAAAACTATACTAGATCACACAAATTAAAAATGTTAAGATAATAAAATAGTTTGCTATGCATTAGATTTAACAGTTTATTAACACATCATTTTTATAAATATTATATATCAGAAGACAATAAACACTCTAAAAGATGTTATCTTAATTTGTCCAACTCCTGTTCCCATGTCAAATAAGCTATTAAAGTGATGAAAAATCTTCTAATTTACATCTGTGAATGTTTAAAGAATTCATTAATGAATGTATTTTATTCACCAAATATAAAATCTAAATTCAAGTATAAAATCTAAATTTTTACTAAGTCAATTCTATGTCTCCAATAATTTATACTAAAAATAATATATGAATGGTAAACTAGCTCCATATAAATTAATAACAGTGTGCAAATACAACACTCATGTTGTTAAAACAGTCAATGCTGCCAATATAAAAATTTTCTATCATTTCCATGATAGGCAAAAATAATGGAATCATGCAATGAGATTTGCTCCGAAAGAAGGAAAACATAACACAATGTATGGTGTGTTGAAGAAATTACTTATGCAAAATAAATACTGTCAAGATGGTAATGTTTTAAAAAGTACAATATTTCTATGGCATTAAGCTAAAACTCCAATGCAATAAAATGTTCTTAAACTATTTCACCATAATCAAATTTTGTTGGAAAGCAGTTCTATTTGCTTGATACAACAGAATAAAAAGCATAAATACCTTTAAAAGTAGCTGCCATATTGCTGTATTTTTTAAATATTATTATTAACTTGAAAAATTAAATTTTACAAATTTTTTATGTTCACAAATCTTTCAAAGTAAAGTTCACTGCAAAACAGAAAAAGCGCACCTACTTTCTCTGGTGATAACTAAGATATAATATTTTTTAAAAACAATTACAGAGATACTTGTAATCCATCACTGCGCCGAGGGCGTTTAATAGATGGTGTGTTCAGCATGAGATGTTTATTATCTCGTTTACGTTTGTGTCCTGGGAGCTGCCGAAGGAATGGTGGATTTTCGGGGCACAAGGTTTTGCGAGCAGCTTTACGAACCCGTCTTATTGTATTTCTCGTCTTGTGAAGTAATCCAAAATCTCGTCGCTTTTTAGATTTTCCAGTGTTTTGATCAGTGTATGAAGTTTTGCTGCTCTTATGTGCTTTTTCTTTCAGAGATGAAGAGGAAGGTTTACAAGAGCTATCAATGGTAGTTTTTGAATTCAAATTGGGTATCAGTTCACTTCGCTGGCTCGTCTGGATTCGCAACACTTTCCCCAGACTTGGGCTGTTAGATTCAGTATTATTTTTGCTCTCATTACCTGTGCTTTTTCTATATAAGGGGTGCTTAGGTTGCTGGGTTGAATTCTGAAGAACAGATCGTGAAAGCTGACAACTGCGTCGCAGTCTTTTTTGCTCTAGTACCACAGCAACTTCCACATCCATCTCTCCGTTTGTTTGCATGTGAGAGTCATGGAGAGAGGCATTAAACATAGAACCTGCCTGAATTTTTGGATTGGACACTAAGTCAGAAGACACTTTTGCTGCATCCAAATTCATTAACTGGAGCAAAGGTTCTGAAAGAGATGATATTGAAGACAATTTGCTTTGCAATGGAGAGCCTTTTTCTCGAAATCCAGATATAGTATCATCTGACTTTGTGTTTTGGGATGCAGGTGAGAATGTCAAGTGAAACGAACTGGGGAGGCCTGCTGCTGCTTGGATACTATCATCCATATTCACAGAGGTCAGTTGGGGACGGAGTAAAGGGTGTGACAGCCGATGGGTCATAGCATGCCTGCTTACGCTAACCTGATTCTGAATCTTTGACATTCGAGCAGCTTTGGATGCAGAAGAAAAATCTTGGTTAGAAATTTCTGGATTACTGATAGATGGGCGAGTCAGAAACCGGCATAAGGCATCCACTTTCCGAAATTCCTCATCACTATTCTTATCTAAGGTCTTTTTCTGTTTCATCTTTGAGTCCATGTAATAAATGCAACCACTAGTATTTCTGCTAATCTTATGCTGGCTATCAGAAACACGTGCAGAGTCACTGCTGTAAGATTTCAATGCACTCCAGTTCCCGGTGGTGTAGACTTTTACTTGACTGTTGCCATCTGCACTCAAACTTTTCTTGTTCTCTGAGCCCCTGGAACATGCACATGTATTCTTTTCAACATTTATGTATTCCCTACCACTTTTGACAGATTTATGCTGACTTTCCAAAGTGTGTCCTGCATCACTACTATAAGATTTCACCATGCCCCATCTCCCAGCAGTGTAGATTTTTATCTGGTTATTTTCTCCTAGAGTGACATCAGCTCTCTTGTCTGAACCCTGAGAAGAGCCAGCACATTTTGCTTCTGAATCATGTTTATGGCTTCTTGTGCTGATATTCTGACTGTCTGGAAGATGTGCTGTGTCACTGCTGTAAGATTTTGATGTGCTCCAGTTACCAGAAGTGAAGATCTTCAATTCATTATTTTCAACTGCAGCCACATCCTGCTTTTTCTCTGAACCAGAACAATCAGACATGCTGCGTTCACCATCTGTAGAATCTCTTGAGGTTTTCTTGTCACCATTAACTGCATTTCCTTTACAATTACTAACCAGGTTATTGCTTTGGTTACGGTTTGGCTTTATCTGGCCATAATTAGTGCTCAATGTTCCCTCACTAGTTTCTGGTACCGAAAGGCTGCTTTTGATCTTATCAACTGAAAATCCATCTTCTGCACCATTGTGAAGCTGCTGGAAATATTCTTCCCGTCTTTTGCGAAGAATTGTCAATTTGGATGGTCCTAGAGGATCAATGAGTACTACAATACAAGAAATATTGTCAGCTTTCATCATCTTCAGCCGCCATTTGTTTAATGCACGTGCCACCAACCGCTCTGCTGGATTAATCCAATAACTTACGCTTACACTCTGGAAAAAACAAATTAAATTAAAACAAATACAAACTGAACAGGTTTCATGAAGCTTATTAATGAGTTAATGATGGAGTAGCTAAAGTTAGAAATGAGGCAAGCCTGAATATTATAAGTATAGTCACTTAACAGTATGAATACTGAAACAGACTGATATACAGAATAATTAAAACTATTTAAAAGAGGAATTGGCATATTGACCATCGAAGCAAAAAGGATTTAAGGAGAAATAGCATTTATTAAGATAAAATAAAGACTACAGACTTTGAAAACTATATTCAAAACTGTTTATTTTTTGCATAAACATTACCCTACACACAAACTGGAAGTTAAAGATTCTACCTTTTCACTATTCCTGTCCTGCCTTGAAGCTTTTATAAAATCATTTATTAATATAGTTTTCAACTTTGATATGTCAGCTGTCTTTGCTAGAGGAAAGCAATATTAGCACAAAGTAAGAAAGAAGCTGATTTGTTTAACCAATCAAAGCTCAAGAGAGTAAGTATTAAGAAAAAGGCATCCAGAGTTGTCATAAGATAACAGAAGTAAAACTTTGATAAGCACTGCAAAGTGCACTTTCTGATTCTCTCTCTCTCTCTCTCTCTCATTTTTTTCATTATTTTTAAATTCCATGACTTTTCAAAACCCAATATTTTTTTCAAACCAATAACTTTTCTAAGATTTCATGACCCTATACAGACCTGGATATATTTTTAACATTTTGTAAATGCCAAAATGACACAGTATATTGTATATACTCATCACTACTGGACGCCATTTAGAAATGTTAAACATTATCAATTGAACATGACAGTACAGATCTAGGAGAACATTCCTGTTAATGTTGTCTATAACAATGGTCTTGACCCTCTAGCTCCCGCCTGTAATGCTATCAGGCTCATCCAACGAATACAATAGCAATGAAGACGAGACCAATTCATTTGTCTGCACTTTTCACCTGCACATATATTATAGCATATGTTTTACAATAACAAACATGGCTACTCTATTTCCCCACAATACTTTCTGTCACTACATACTAGGAGCGCCAGGCATTTTCTTGCCAACTTCTCCCAGTTGATGTTTGACCCAGTATGGCTTTTTTTATTTGTACTGAAGCAGTTTGAAGACAATGAAAATAGGGACTCAAAATACTCTCAGGTGATTGCAAGAAAAACACATAATCAAAAAAGTCAATATCTCCAGGAACAGCTAACCAAAAAGTCAGGAAAATACACCTTATCTCAGAGACAACCCAAAGGTGATGGAAACAAAAAGAACTAATGCAACTAATCAATGATGTAAGTGCTGACACCCTACTGAAAGCTTAAAATACACAAAATAATGCCTGCAAAAAGGCAGAAAACTGGTACTAAAAAGTATGGTTATGCTACTCTTGGGACATGTAACTGGTGAGCTCTATCTTTCAAAATTATTTTTTCTTTGAAGTGGTGAACCCTTATTTAGGAGTTTGTTTAACATACATTACCCCATACTCTCCTAATGCAATACTCGTCTCAATGTATAATGGTAAAATATGTCAAATGCCTATTACAAACTTAGCATAAAATGTGTCATTTTAAATTATGAAACCATTTTACTTGATGAGAATATCTGATATGGCATCAGCTGATACTCTTGTTTTCTTTGAAAGAAGTCAGAATTATGTACAGCTGATATTATTTTCTTTGAAACTTATGAAAGAAGTCAGAATTATGTATGAGACATTTTGAAGAATTGTACATATTATTTCAACCACCAAAATATCACCAAGAAAAATGCACTTTTTATGAATAAATTTGATTTTTACTACCAATATTTGACCATCTAATAAGAGGTACAAGTCTCAATGGCAGCAAATTATCTTATCCAACTGCCAATCATTCTAACCCAAAATACATAAATTTAAAAATAGATTAATGGAAAAAACAAACAAATCTTGGAACTGTTTTTTTGACAAAAAAAATCACAAGTTCATCCAAAATCACATGTGGACATGATGACATATTTACTAACAGGGGCAAGGACAGAGAGACAAATGATAGAAGTCGATGTTAAACCAAAGTCACAGAAAACATAACATCATGAACAAAGCTACTAGAAAGTGATGGGTAGAGAGAACAAAACAAAAGAACGTAATGATCTGAACATATTTACCAACAGGTCAAGGGCAAGGAGGAAAAAATTACAAAGATCTAAATTTATCAATCACATGTGACACAATGGCATAAAGATATTTATCAAAAGGGTCAGGCACACAAGGAAATAACAATGAACATAATATCTTTACCTAATTGGCTGGGAGAAAAAAATGATGAATGTCTAAGTTTATCTAAAAATCAAAAGTGACCAAATGAAGTGATGAACTAGGTGAGAAAATGATGAAAGTTTCAGATCATCCAAAGTCACAGGAAGATAAGGGTTGGAAGGAAAAATGATAAAATGCCAATTAGGGCAAAGATGGACACAAATTGACTAACATGGTCATGAATGGAAAATGAAAATGACAAATGCCTAAATTTAGCAAAAGATGGAAACAAGTCAACTAGCAGCAGGGTTATGGGTTGAGAGATCAAATGATACAATATCTAAATTGACCCAAATAAGAACATAAGCTTACTAACAGGATCATGAATGACTCGATCCTCAAAATGCATTTCTAAATCTATGACAACAGACACGGCCTCAGCAGCTGAGATCATGTTCCACATGCCATCAGATCCTAAAATCAAACACCGATGTCGCCCTGGCTCCAACTTCATAACACTGACATCAGGCTCAGGGGAAACAACAAACTGACCTTTGTAATAGTCATAACTCCACAAATCCCCTGCAAAGAGAGAGAAAAAAATAATTCAGTGTCGCAAAGGATTTATTATGGAAAGATTAAAAGCTTTGGGGGGATTTTATTTTATATCAAAATATCAGACTCGTATACCAATATTAAGTGCAATGAAATTCAGTCAATGGTTTTATACAGGGTGTCCAAAAGTTACAATATCTACCAGTAACACATCAGGAAGTAACAAAGAATAATCCAATGCTGTTACAGTCATAACATCAAGTCCATCTGGAAGTACAGCTCTTGAACTAGCTGAATTAAAATCATTGACAAATAAATGGTGTATGTAATGTTCAGTCCATTCATTGTCAGTTTAAATCAGTGGGTCAGTCTAAATCCCTGTAAGTCTAATTAGATACTATCTCTCTTCTGATTAAAACCATTTTTTTTTACACCTCCTAAACTTATGGAAATTTACATGAGAGAGGGCTGTATGCCTATGGAACTATAAGATAGCAGAGAAAAGGTTATCCATAAAAACTTAAATGGGAGCCAAATCTACAAGATGAAAGCAAAATTCTGAGAAAGGGCAACAGTAATCTGATTGCAGTGGTGTAGCAGGATAAAAAGCAAGTGGCCAACCCAACCTCCATGCAACAAGCTTACCGATGCATTGGAAAAAATAGTGCTCATCAACCTGTTCTCCAGCCACAAGCTCTCTTTGACTACAATGTTCATACGAATGGGTGGACATTCATGACCAGAAGAGAATGAAGTATGAATGTGGGTGGAATTCCAAGAAATACATTTTGGGGATTTTTAGTAAATTCTGCCATCACAAACATTTTCATATTTTTTTTACCAGATTTCAACTGTAATCCATCGATGCAAACATTTTTTTTATCTTGATTTTCATTGTAAACTTGCCACTCAACTCATTGCTGGATTCAGTTTTGCACTTAAAAAGGAAGTAGAGTGCATCTATTTTCAAACTGCTTTACACACTGTGGAAGAAAATGCCAAGCCCAGTTTGAAAATAGATGCACACTACTTCCTTTTTAAGTGCAAAACTCACAAGAGTCAAACTTGGACAGAGGGACTTAACTCCCGTCTTGTCCAAAAAAGTTTCATTTTGTCGAGTTGTCTCCCTTGTCCCCTTACCAAGAGTGCACTATCAATTTTGGTTAGCTCAAAAGCAAAAAAAAAAAAAGAAAAAAAAGAACCCTGCAATAACTGAGTTTAAACATCTCATTTTATACATGACAGTTTTCAATTGTGAAGTTGGGTTATTCCCATGTTCACAATTTTCAAGCTAACTTCTTTTGTAAAAGAACAATCATTAATGCAAATTAAATACTCATTCTCTCTATAAAATAACATACCTCTCTTGGATAATACAAAAACAGAACTGAATGTGCTTGTGGCCACCAGCTCCAACTAGGGCAGGTTATATTGGAAAACTCAGAAATCAGAGTTAGACAAGTCACCTGACATCCAGAACATTTACATTTCTTTCAGTGACAGATTAGCTGTTCATTTGGGATTAAATTGGGCTGCATCCATACAGATTAAATTTAACTTTTCTTTTATTTAAATTTGTTATTGTTTCATAGAGTTTCTTACATTATTTAATTATTAATGATAGCAGAATCATCAGTATTTCTTGTATATTTTCTTTTAATAAATGAAAAACTGGTTGATGAACAGCCTTTAGTTTTCACATTATTTAATTAGGCCTATTAATTGTAGTAGGATTTTTCATTGGTGAAGAACTAGAAGTTCACAGTACAAATAGTGCTAAGATAATATTTATGGAACAGAATAGGAATAAAATTATTTTTAAGTGGGGTGATAGCATGGACTGTAATGATGTGGATGCCAAGTTTGTATTTAAATGGGGTTTAACAATGGAGACAACCAACAGAAGAACCTGGACAGCTGTTGACTTTAATGCATTACATGAAGGATTTTCGATTTATAAAAATATGTACTTGATTAATATTTGAATCTGTGTTATGCATATTCATTGTTGGAAATAAAAGCACATAATTAAATTATATTTATAGTGTACATTATTATTATATTAAATATCATGTCACTAATGTGTACTTAATTCATGTAAACGTGGATATAGTTTTAGAATAAAGTTATCCATACATATTTTCATGTTTCAATGCTTTAATTTACTTATCACAAAACTTTCACAACATAAAGATATGTATTACTTATTATTTTGTTATAATTAATAATAGTGTGTTGAGCATGTTTTTATATCTATGAATTATACATAAAGAATACCAAGTATACAATTTTAAAGATTTTTTAAATAAAAAAGTCTTTATTGTAAAAATATTAATTCAGATAAAACATAAATAACTGATCTGCATTTGAGATAAATGGATAACTCACTGTTGATCATTTTAATAGGTGAACCAATACTGTGCTATGTATAGTTTCTAAGATGTGATCATTTATCTGTTTTAATTTTCTTTGTAAATAAAAATTGTATAGTAAAATGAAAAATATAACTTAATAATAATATGTGATTAAACAGAAATTATCTTTATACATGTAGAAGGACTATAGTTTACTGATCATTTTGATATGTGACCGTTTAGCAGTTTTAATTTTCTTTGTAAATAAAAAATGTAACTTAATATGTGATAAGACAGAAATTATCTTTGTACATATAGATATAGTTTGCTGATCATTTTGATATGTAAACCAGCTCTGTATGATGTATAGTTTCAGAGATATAGCAGTTTGCTTGTGTACGTTTTCTGTGTTAAACTTCATTAATGCCTTTAGAGCATCCAATAATTTCTACATTTTCTTTGCAATGCCTTTGGAAAAAATAGGCACTAACTACATAGTAAATGATTTAATAATATGCATATACACTGTACATAGTAAATGATTTAATAATATGCACTTTGGTTGTACTTTGTTCATCATTTGCATATGTTATGATGCCATGAATGTTCCTTTTTTGTTGCATTTTGCGAGCAATTTTATGAAACAAAAGCCCACTTTCTTTTGCAATTTATAATAAAATGAAAAGTAAATTTTGCATTATATATGTTTTTTCTTGTTGTATGTGACCATGTTTATTAGAATTGTTGGATTGTATTTTAGTGTGGTTTATATTTTACTTGTAATAAACTTGGAAAATCACATGTTCATTACGTCTAAAAAAAGTTGACCACAAATAACAACACTAAATTAATGATTCTCAAAATATATTGCAGCTATCATCACAATTTTTTGTACACAAACTTATTTCATCAGTACACATATTTTGAGCATAAAATATTTATACTATATGAAGTAGAAAAAAATTAGTGGGACTACCTAATACTTGTAGCCAATGTTGGCACAATTACAGTTACAGATAATCTGAGAAGAAAATGTGTCAACACTTGATTAATTGGGTACAAAAGCACAAAGGATAAGAAATTTTACATCATTGAACAGTGACACAGGATTTATGAAACAAAAACTAATTTGGCAGTATTACAAGAAATAATTTTCAAGGTCATCTGCCATTTTAACATGTTGCTGTAGCAGAGAAAGTACCCCCCAAAATAATAACCTAAGGAGTAAATAAAGAATGCAATCTGTACCAAGTGATCTGGCAACGGCGAGAAAAGGGATCTTGTCTATTTGAGTGCTTCGACGAACTGGTCCTTTGTGATTGACCCTGGGTCTGCTCCAAACCACTCGTTGTACACCACACTTTGCTACCACAGAACCCCCACTCTTTTCAATCCTTGCTCGTTCTTCAGGGCTATCTGGTTTGTGATCCTGAAGTTGAAAAGACAACAAATACACACAGTACTTACAAAACAGCTCACTTTTCAATGTGCTGAATTTTATTCTCAGAACTTCAAGGCCTACATATCTATACTAGAACAGTAAGATAAAAATACTGGAAGTGTGTGTGGGGGGGGAAGAGTTTGGAAAAGTTATCTCCCCTAGAAAAAAAAAAAGAATGCCTATACCATCAAAACACTCCACTTTTATATAATTCATTCATGCCAAATGGATTATACAGAAATTGTTTTATTGTTTTTCTTAAAATATGTTTAGATAACTTTAAAAAAGCGGTAATGAAAAAGACATTAGTAAACAGTAATGATAAGCTGTCTTGCAGGTCTGAAATTATTCAGCACTGATACAGTGAAACTTAACAATATATATATGTAAGAATTCTTAGATAGAGTAGAAAGAAAAGTATGGCAATCACATAAACAAGCCACATTTTCTTTATCCAAGAATAAATAATTGCATATCTATAATCAACATTTTTTCCTATTCTTGGGAGAATAATAAAAATTGTTGATAAAGGGGGAGGATATAATTTATTTATACAAACACATAAGTTTGCTCATTATTTTTTTTTTTAATTTCACAACAATATAAAATGTCTTTCTAACAGCTAAGGACAAAAATTAAAGATAAAATTTATCAACAATGAAAATTTAATTTATAATGTCACTAATAAACATGGATAGACAAATAAATCCAAGTCATGCCAGTTGCCATGGCCCCTGAAAATTTTCACCTAGCATCTAAGTTTCAAAATTTTATTTATTTAGTCTTTTGCAAATGCTCCAGCATGTGAAAAAAAAGAAAAAAGAGTTGTCTCTAAAAATGTTGGGGTTTTGTCTACCAATGGTAAAAATAAGATTTAATCTATTCTAACATTAAAGTTACACATTCTGTCCTAGTACTTCTGACTAAAAATTAGGTTGTGGTTGATCACTGTCTTTATTAAAAAACATTAGTAAAATATAAAATATGAAAGTATTAAAAACTGACATTGTAATAATAGAAACTCTCATGCAAAATAGATAACAATGATATCTTCAAATTCACCTTAGTTAAACACTTTGGTTTCATATAAATAGCATTGCGAGGTCCTTCATCACAACCCAAGACGATACCTGAATCACCAGCATGTCCAATATAGAGTTTTCCCTGTTTGATGATAGCAATGCTGGCTGTTGTACCAGAAGTACTGGGTAAGCCACTTGGTGTCCGAGGCCAATTGTCTGAAATAGGAACAAACACATTCCTTAAGAAAACTGTTTTAAACTGAAGCATATTACTGACATAAACTACATTATAAATAGGTTATGCTTGCAGGTGATCTAAAGACAGCAACATATACTAAAATGTATGACCTTTGGCCAACAGTTTACAATAATACCTGTGCAGTGGCACTGCATCTTAATTTCTTATGCAGGGATTACATTCTGATGTCAGCACATAAAACTGAAAGTCGCTTTTAGTAAAAAAAAAAATATGATAATTATTAGTAGATCAGTCACAGGAGCAATGAGACATATCTCTCAAAATCTAAATAGGCAGGTTTGTTCATCACTGCAACTTATGACTTTTGATGAGAGTCCATGTTGTAATAAAAATAAATATTTATGTATTTTTTAAATACTAGAATTACACTCAGCGCAGTGAGAAGGAAACACTGTGTGAGGCATGAGAGAGTTTATCAAATGCAGGAACAGCAGATGCTCATTTTTCATCTTACTATTTGCTCAAGATGGCAGGCAGAATCGACTACCTTGTCTGTTTTAGTGTTTATGCAAACAAACATACACTGATAATGTGATATGGCTGAATGTGCATAAGAATAAGATACAACTCCACTGAATAATTTACTTCTAGTAAGAAAACAGCTTGTTCTCCCTTCTACTGAAGACCATTACTCACATTACTTGTCCCGATGCTTGTTTAAATAAAATTAATAAAAATAGTTTTAAAGTAATTTAATGTAATGTCTGAGTGTTTGCCTTAGTGTATCTTAATTAATATAAAATTTCAGTTCACGTCTACATTGTGATATAGAAACAACTAATCCAAGCAGTGAAGACATGATATTATTATTAATTATTTTTTACAACTGGAAAAGGAAGAAAAGGGTTTTTTTTTAAACTGCAAACTAGTAAAAAAATATTCCAAGTTAAGGGGGGTGGGGGGTATAAAGAAGAAAATTTAAAGGATAAGGATGTAGAACAGGGGTCACCAACACGGTGCCCGTAGGCACCAGGTCGCCTGCAAAGACCACATTATTAATATTAATGGTCTTCACATTATTAATAATGTATAATAAAGGCAAACTAGAAGAGTGTATGAAACTGGTTGCCCTTCGTATGACTCAGTACCCATGAAGTAGCTCTCTGTATCAAAAAGGTTGGTGACCCCTGATGTAGAACATACTTATTTTTATGAATCTATTATATTACTTATTAGTCATATTCATTATACATGGCACTATTTCTAAACTTCTGGGTAAGCATAATTTAGAAATATAAATATTATGATTCAAGCATGGAGCAATACTAATAGCTTTAAATTTAATAAAGTGTTGTTCAACAAACAAGATAATTAAAAAATTAATACATGTAGATTATTACATAAACAACTTAAGAAAAAGATCACATACATATTACATGCATCACATATTCTCAGTATTGTAAATATTATAATACTATTAATAGTAATACTGGAAAGTGGAAGAGCAAAAATTACTATTAAATCATTATGTTACCAAACTGTTTTGAAAAATATTATAAGCAGTTAATTGCTGGATTATGCTGTATTATAAGCTGTACTTCCTATAGTTATATTTACCACTTATATTTAGCTAACTTCATTGCTGCAGCATGTCAATCAAGCATAATTAATTTAAAATTTATAATGGCAATATTTCAACAATAACATTCATCAATAATTAAATTCAATTTATGTGAACAATGTGAAGCCACTATAACTTTTAATTCCAATGAAGCAAATAAATCAAAATAAACAACTGACCAAATGAACAATAAAAAGAAATGAAACAAAATAAAAAGCAAACTATTTAGTTCCTGTATATTCATTCATAATCATATGATTTCACTGACTAAGGCAATTGATGTTATTAAGGTCCTGTCCTCTTGTTTAATTTAGGCTTCATGATTACTTCCAACTTTTGTAACTGAATGTCAGTGCAGAGGGCGAGATTTTTAGTATATTGGCAATAATAAAAAAAATATATATATATATATATTAACTTTGATTTTTGAAACATTGTTTAGTTCATCAGTTAACAGATGCTCATTACATACTTATTACAGAGGTGCTATGTCAGTCTGGTATACAATAAGTTCAAATGGCAATTTTCCAATATTTCTAGTGCTATTACAGTGAGAGAACTAGTAATACAACCAATTATGTCTTCAGGTGATTATATCATCCTAATGGAACAAAAATAATCCTATAAAATTAAAACAAAGCAAATTCTACAAAAAATGAGCTGCCATTAAAAGAAACATTTTTTCAATTGAATGGTGGGAAAAACAATGTAAGTGATAACTAATTTACTGGCTGAAATTATAATCTTGTATTTGTAACAACAATGCCAACTAAACTCATACACCAGCATTAACTGAATATTGTACAGAGTTTGAGAGGACTAGTTCATTTCCATAATTTAGTAATATGTTTTGTTCATCAGCTGATACAATATTTCAATGAAGTTCCATTAATCTGGCAAGTGAAACATATTTTATGAATTACCACTAATATTATTTACTATTACAGTATTAGTATTACTGTATTAGTTTCTGAACTAGCAACACAACAAGTGCTCAGCTGATATAATACTTGAAAATGAACTACTGACCAAGCCAATTAAAAACAAAATAAAATCAAAAACTGAGTGAAACTGAAAGGATGCATCTCAGTTCTCACCTCCACTCCAGCTTTTTAATCTAGTAGCCTAACAAGATTAAAACCATGGACAAAAGAGGCACCAGATCATCAGTCCTCTCCACTCCTTTACCCTTTTCAGAGCATGGAGTGGAAAAGAAAAAGGAAGAAAGCAACGAAACTTATGAATCCGAAATTGAAGATTGTTTTGAAGAAGAAAAAGATAACCTTGAGGATCATTCTGATGATAGAGACATAAGAGTAGGGTAGTCGCTTGTTGATTACAAGAGAAAAGTAAAGATAATAACAAAAGATCGTAAAGAAGAAAAAAATCCTATCACCTCTCAACTTTACAATATTCAATGACAATGAGGACCTTAACGACATTTTTGGAAAACTGTTATGGACAATTTTCCGAAACATGTGAGAAACAGACGTCCAGAAAATTATATATACTATTACTAGTTACTACATACCTAAATTTCAGAAAGCTTCTCCTAGACTACCTCCACAGTCTCACCAAGACAACATCATCCAAAACAAAAAGACTCAAACTTCACCCATCAGCGCCAACACAACAGCCATATCAACAGTGCAGAAATCACCATAACAATGGCACTGACAACCATGGCAGTACTACGGGCAGCAGTATTCTCAATGGGGATATTTCAACCACCCCAATGTGGACATGATTCAGCTGATGCTCGAATATTCTATACTGGCTGCCAGCAACAATCTTCATGCATCCCAATGGACACCAGGGACAGCCACATCAGCAACAGCAATGACAACACCACCAGTGAGGAGGCCGGGGGGGGGGGGGTGTTTAAACATCCCAGAAGCACATACATACTAGGTACAGACTTGATGTGTTACTAGCCTGGGCTGTGTAAGACACCCCCTCCCACTGCAACATCAGGAATGACAGCAGCAACAACCACAACTTTAGCACAGATTACCTGGCTATGCTTTGCTGGCCAGAAATGTTTGCAATGTATGAACACACAACGATACTACAAGTTGTTAAAAACTCAAGGAATGCATGACAATACAACTTTACAAGGCGACTTTTAAAAAAATCTATTGCAATGACGACTTAGTCTGCAAGCCAAACCACCCCCTCCCGCACAAACTCCCCTTCTAAGCCCAAAGCGCTCCCCCACCCCACTTCAACAAAACCAATTAACAAACGGCCTGCTATTGTAATGAAAGTAATTCTTTGAATTGACCATTAAAAATACACTTAAAGAGATAATTAGTTATGATTACTGACTGAAATAACAAATAAACTTAGACAATGGCACTAAATGTATGCTGTACATACTTATTTTCAGAGGACATTGTATTTTGGTTTGTTTGAATGAATCTGGTAATCAGCAACTGACAAAAACTTATTTTTAATCATTGACACTAGTGTATGCGTGTTCAGTATTACAGACATTTTTTTGAGTAACTGAATAATATATGTTCAGATGTAAAGTGCTAAAAATAATTTATATCAACGATCCATAAAACTTTTTGACTGACTAGTTAGGTGTTTTACGTCCATGTATTGATTTCGTAGGCAGACTGACCAAACGGCTAGATCTACTGACCAAACGAATTTAATGAACGACCCTCTATTGCAATAATTTTAAATGAAAGTGAAACAATTAATGAAATTAATAACTTCTTATGTTTTTAAATGATAACAATACATTTACATTATAGGTATACTTTAGAAAGCTCGTTTTAAATTAGATATTTCACTATTTGGTTCCTTTGGCTGCAAGACGCTCCCACCCCATATTCCACCTCCCCATAAGCAGTTCCCAATTAACCAACCTTCACCTTCGTCACTGCTTCGCGGAGATCATTAAATTTAACCAGACGAATAATGGTAAATCACACCTTTTACATTAAAATCAATCTTTTTCATGAGGACAGATATACATGTCAAAAGCATGCCCGTTACGGTTATTCATTATAAAACAGTATTTTTCGGTATTGTAACAATTTTTCTCGAGCCAAAGGTCATTCCCTTGACAAATCGTTGTAATGTAAAAATGCGCGCGATTTGTGATTTGAATGGGAGATGTTTAATCGAATCATCACTGAACCTAAGCAAGCTTACTATACACAAACAGAAAACGTACGCTGGCTTTCTAATTTTATTTCTAGGACTAATACCAATAATAATAAGCCCGAAGTTAACACAATGTATCACACTAACCGTCAGTCTTCCGTGCAGCAAAGAAAAATCATATATCAAATAATTATTCTCACCTAGTTCTTTCCACATTCCTTGATGGGTATCCAAAAATCCAGATTTTATCGCGAATAATACATCTTCATCAATGTCATTCCAAAACTGATCGTACTTTGTGATCTCATTAAGTAAGTTGTCCCGGGCAAACCTTGATGCTTCAGGACCGCCATGCCCATCAAAAATTCCAAAGTAAGCAAACTCATAATCACGATTATCTTTCTTAACAAATTTTATCGCATGATTATCTTCCATATATTTCCTTTCTCCCTGATCACAATTTCCAGATACCCTAAGGTTAACGCCGATCCGGTGACTAGTCATTTTGTTAAATCGGTTGATTTTCCCCGTCCGACATGGACGGCGTATTTTCAACGGAATTTCATCTTCGCATTCATTGGTTGCGTATGCGTGACCTAGGCCACATTACTATTTTTAATACAAGCGTATTGATTGGATGCAGTTCTAAATAAAGTTGGCATATTATTTAAAGTTTTATTTCGTAGCACATATAATAGTATATGTATTCTTTTAGATAATGATAGTGTGATTTAGTGTAAATAGTGATTTCGAAGAGTCCGAAGGATTTTAAGTAGTGTTTTCTTCTCGTTTTATTTACATACATAAACATAAATAGGCCTTCCGTATTTCTGATTTACAGGCTCTTTTTCTAGTTGCATCTTCGTGTAATGACATCATATCAAACATTGACTGATTGATTTTTTATTTGTTTGCTTGTTTCTTTGTCCAGTTTTCGTGTTGCTTACATTTGGTAGTTCAGAAAGTAGGACATGTATGGTTGAAAAAAAGAACAATTTACAATTTTTCTTCACAGTAGAAAGGTCCCGCACATGCATATGTGCCTTCGCCGGTTGTCCGATTGGTGCTGACTTGCATGTGTTTATTTTTGGCTTTTGACTTGAGACTTGACTTTTGACTTTTGACTTGACTTGATGGAAACTTACAACCTAAATCGATTTCGCTGCCTGATATGAGATGTACTGCAGTTGCGGGAGTTGAAGATGACGATAGACAGAGTGGTGGGTGTTGACAGGACAGTTGTAGAGAGGCGATGATGAATGATGATGGCTGGTGGGTCCTTGGTCCTCTGGTCAGTAGAGGCATGAGGCAACCCGGTTTTCCATGGGCTACTACTGTGGTTATTGTTTTGTCTTCTAGGTTGTTGTCGCTGTCCCTGGTGTTGGAGTGGAGATGGTGGGTGGGGGGTAGGATAGTAAACCAGGTATGTACCTAGTGAGTACACATGCCCGGAATGTTCAACCCTATGTCCTTCTCACTTTGCCAAGTGTTGTCTGTTGGGATGTACATAGACGGCCAGTAGAGGTAATCTAATATAAAATGAATCAGGTCCGCAATGGGGTGATTGAAAACCCCCCACTGTGGATACTGTTGATCTCTGTACTGCCGTTGTCATTGGTGGTGGTGGTAGGTGTTTTTTTCTTTTCTTTTCCCTGTCTTTAGTTCTTGACTGACATCATGAATAGATTTTTCCTGTGCCTGCTGAATATTGGATGGTGGCCTGTTCCTCTTTTATTTCTCTTTGGTTGTTTTCCGTGTTTCTGTTGTTGGTGGCTTTGTTGGTGTTGTCTGTTGGGATGTACATAGACGGCCAGTAGAGGTAATCTAATATAAAATGAATCAGGTCCGCAATGGGGTGATTGAAAACCCCCACTGTGGATACTGTTGATCTCTGTACTGCCGTTGTCATTGGTGGTGGTGGTAGGTGTTTTTTTTTTTTCTTTTCCCTGTCTTTAGTTCTTGACTGACATCATGAATAGATTTTTCCTGTGCCTGCTGAATATTGGATGGTGGCCTGTTCCTCTTTTATTTCTCTTTGGTTGTTTTCCGTATTTCTGTTGTTGATGGCTTTGTTGGTGTTGCTGATGTTGACTTTGACAAGGGCGAGAGACAGGGAGCCTCAAGCAAACTTGTATTGTCTTCGATGGCGGCCTTGATTTCCCCTAGTGTCTGGGTCTTTTCTGGTGTAGGTGTTTCCTTGTTATGCTCTGGTTGATTTTATCTTTCGTCTCTATTTTATTCGTCTCTGGTTTGGCTATTTTTTTTTTTCGTTTGAATACAATGGTTTTGGATTTTATTTTCCTAAGTTGTCTGAGAAAAAGCTTCTTTCAGTGGTTGTTTTGTTGTATGGTGGAGTTGGCTTTGGTTTTTGGTGGAATTATACAAACAATTTGCATTGTTCCTGTGTTTGTGGGTGTTGTGTGTTCTCACTTTCTGTTGAAGCTGACTTATTGAATTCCTGGGACATTTGTTCTTGCAGGATCTTGCTTATAACAACTGCTTCGCATTTGGCATAATCATTTCTGGTGAAGATTGAATAAAATAAACAACCCTATGTCTCCTCTAGGTTTTAATTGCTGCTAATGAATTTGTTCAAGGAGGGAGGGGGGGTCAGAGGTCTAGAATCTAATCTTTCTAGCCTTGCTATGCCTTTGAATCTCATCTTGCTCTCCCTGCCCCGAAAAGATCTTGGGTATAGGAGGTAAGACCTTGACTTTTAGGCTACTCTAGTGTTCCTTCTTTCCATTTTAAAACTTTGTAATCCGTTGGATTGAAAGCTGGACGGGACGCGCGTGGGAAGTGACACGTGTATTTTCGTCTAAGGAGCACAGAGCTACAGAGCTATATAGAGTTATGGTGTACACTGTACATGACATAACTCACTGTTAAAAAGGGGGGGGGGTGTCTCTGTGTGTGTAAGGGGGTATATCTCGGTGACAGGAAGCTAAGGGGTGGTGGTGATATTAATCTTCCTAAAACTTGACGTAGACCTATTTTATTTTGAGGCATTACACTATACTTTTTGGTAAAAATCCATTCAATAATCAGACAGTACAAATACAACAACCATTGTAAATGTGCTTAAAGTGCATGGTTGTATTTTGAATAGAGAGGATAAAGTTTAGTGTTCTGAATTTGAACTATAGTGGACATTGTATTTGAGGAAGTAAAGTAGGGAAGTAGGAAAGAGAAGTAGAATCGACCCTTCGTGCCAAGGTCAGGATTAGATTTGAAGGCAAACACTATTATTATACTGTACAAATATTGCACTGTTATAAAATTCCGTTAAACAATTTCATTCACTATAATCAATGCCTATGGATTTAATTGCTATCCAGCTTTATTGTTGACATAGTTTGATAATATGCTATTATTTTTCTATTTACAGAGCGTGTGTATGTGACTGTGCAATCAAAAGTCAATAGAATTAATAGTTTAAATATATTTCTGATTTATAATTTGACTTTTTTCCCCCTGAGTATCGTTCTGATTTAAATGATCAAATACAACTACACCTGAGTACGATCTTATATCTAGTCCAATCAGTGTTTCAGAAGACAATAAAAATTCGATTGTATCTTTTTCGGTGTCATTTAGATTCATTGTTTATTTCAGCCTTGTTCGCTTAGTACACTCGCGTGATCTATTTTTAACATGTCGATTTTAGAACTAATCGACTTCTTTCCTCTTCGTCAGTAGCCTGTTGATGTAGATGAACCAATTCAGTGTCTCTGCTATCTAATCTGATTGTAGCAGGCTCTTAGTGCTGGATTGCGAACCTGTCGATATTAATCGACAACATCAAAACACCTCACTTTACTCAGAATCCAGTGTTTCTCTGTATCATATTACTTACTTTTCAACATCAGTTAATCTGTCGCCGTCAGGTCAAATTCAGTGACCTGCTGCTGTCTGATGATGTCACTTAATTTTAATAGATGTCAAATTATCCGCCCTTATTAGATTTTGCCACTTACTCGTTTTGTACTGTATGTCATAGAAATGTTAAAAGAAAACTACGAAATTTGTTTCATGTCATTTCAAAACTGGAGGCTCGCTGTTAGGCCTACATAATTGTTTCCTAGGACTATTTTAATATCATTTGTTTTCATGAAAGACAAAATGTCTCATGCTCCTTAATTACAATTCATTTTCTGTGCATTCCTTTGGATGTGGCTAAAGAGTGTTAGGGGAATTAATTACATCATTGCTTCAACTGTCCAGCAGTAACCTCCCTTAGGAGATTGCGTGATTACTTCTGAATAGAAGGAATAATTATAACTTGAATAGCACTGCTCGCAAAGGACTAACCTCCCTCTTGGAGTTGTTTTATTATTATAATAATAATAGAAATCGGGAAAACAGTTAATAATAACCATTATAACGGTAATAATAATTTCTTAGTAAATAATGAATAGTCATCAAAAAGCACTTGAAAAGATTTATTTTTGTATTATGGTTGTTCTGTGCACCATAATAACTTAAAAATTATTGTTTTTGCGGCATTTGATGCCGAAGTGCGAAATCAATTTCAAGCGCTCTCCCTAAATTCCTCATAATCATTTATGCCAAGTAGTTGATAATGCTTCATTTCTACCTAACATATATTCTACTTTTAAGTCTTTTACCTTTGGGTTTTAAGTGGGTGTACAAATTACTAAAATCACAATTGATAAGCTCCATATTTACCTCCAAACAACACTAGTAGACTAACATAACACAAACACTTGACTGAATTCTGCTTTAAGGCCCACATCTGATCTCAAATAATTTTATGGATGGCTTGATTTTGTCTCAAGATTTTGCACAGGTTAGGTCCAAAATGTATGGGTAATCTTAGTGGCACTGGTAATAGACAGATAGGGAAGAGAACATTCCTAGTAAAGACAAGCTTATGGTGGAAAAACCCATTGGGACAATATGGAAATAATGAATAAATTTCATACAAAATTTATAAATATGCCATTTTCGCAATCATCTCTTCTGCCTGACTAAAGGTAAACTTTTTTTTTAACAACAGGAGATTTTAATTTATTTTTACTTCAGTATATTCTGTTTTGTTTGTTTTTAAGTACAAATACTATTTTAATGTATGCAAAATGTTTTCTAATTGCACACAGTCCTTAAAACAGATATCTACTCATTATTTTTTGTTTAAATTGCTAATTTCAGCTTGACATAAAACTGATTGTAATGTAATTTTTTCTGCAACAATTCTGTAGACAACTGAGGGGATCTGTCCAAATAATTCATCTTTTGGATTGTTTCACATTTAATTGTGTTTTATTTTTTTGACAAGTAGTTAAAGCAGCAAAGAAAATGTCTTAATAATGTAATTATTGATAGATTATAATAATTTAAATATAAACAAAAATGATTGACACTCAGTTTGTACTTTTACTTGTCCCCAAAGTATTTAATTTATTTTGTGCAATTACATAAAGGACGTGTTCTTGCACAATGGCTGAATGTTCTAACGCATTCAGAGCAAATAAAGCAGTAGAACAGTCATCATACAAACCATCAATTAAAATTATCTGAACTGACTATCCCAACACTAGTTGTTATGCTAGTGCAACACTTATTTGATTCCTCTTTCCACACTACTAGCCAAGACTTCTAAGTATCCTCTTTTACACTTCTAGCCAAGACTTCTAAGTTTCCTCTTTTACACTACTAGCCAAGACTTCTAAGTTTCATCCTTTACACTACTAGCCAAGACTTCTAAGTTTCTTCTTTTACACTACTAGCCAAGACTTTTTAGTTTCCTCTCTTCACACTACCAGCCAAGACTTCTTAATTTCCTCTCTCTACTTATGGATTATCCGAACTATTTCATTAGCAGAATCTACATTGCTTCCAGTTAGTTTGGATAATCGATGCTCTATTGTAGTAAGTAATGGTAGTAAAAAGGTAAAAGTGTTAATGCAGACATAGTTCAAACAATGCCAGCAGCAATGTAATACAGACATTTTACAGCAAAACTTTCCCCTATGAAAACATATTTTCATGCTAAATTTTATTTAAAAAGTAACAGAAATACAACAACAGAATGGTAAATTTTTAATATACTAGTTTTAAAAAAATATTTATTTAAACACAAATTACAAATTTATCGAACAGCTGCACAAACTCTCATACATGCAGGCATACCAAAGAATGTTCAGCTTTTACTAGGGCTTTTTAGACTTTTTATCACTATCATCATCCTCTATAAAGAAATCTTGTATTTCTTCTTCATTGTCTTTCACAGTCTTTTCACCAAAGATCTGTGCAACACTGAAGCGACGTAATTCTTCTTTTTTATCCATTTGTTGTGGCTGTATATTTGTATCAGACTGTTGCTGCAAAGAAATGAAAAACAACAGGCTTGTAAATAACAAGACATTTAAAAATATTTTCTTCACTCTTTAATTAAAACTCTAAAATCTAATTCACAGATAAAACATAATTTATAAGGCATTCAGAGTGACAGCTTTTGATTTAAATTTTGCAGTTTGGGAGTCTATTAAGGTACAGTTTCACTACTAACTTCATCTGTTTTGCTTCTTACAAAATGACTCAGATGTTGGAACAAAAGAGTTAAAAAATCAATTTGAGAAATGAGCCAAACAATAAGAATGGATTCAGCTTTATTCCATAAAAAGTGGATTTCAAAGCCACGATTCACCTTCACTCACACATGCACGGACGTGCAGTATAAATCACTGATGAAATTCATCCATCACTCATACAGGCACAGTGTACAGTATAAATATTTTTTCTTTACTCTGTTATATTTGCAAGACACAAAAGTTGGAGTTATGCCTTTAACCCTTGTATGTCAAACCACACCATTTGCTCACTTGATTATGCATTTTCCAAACTACACTTGGAAGTATTCATTAAATGTTAACAATGTGGCTATGAAAATATGAACTGCAAATGAAGTAATTATTTCTTTATTTATTGTTTTTTCTAATTAATTAAATGTAACTTTATTTCTTTATGTGATATACAATTTTTATTCTCCACTTTCTACTTCTAGGATAGAAATGAAGAAAATAAAATCGGAATGTTAATTGCCTTAGGCAAAGATTCTTGAGACAATCTGTCCATTACTGTTAATACAATTACTTGGTCAATATAGCTAGTGTAGATGGTCAGAGTTAGAATTTATAAAGCATCTTAATACACATGAGCAGGCATGTTTTGCCTGCAGGCTTTCTTGGTCAATGAACCACACCCGTGCAATCTCAGATTAGTCCAAATTTCTAAAGGAGACTTTTCATGCACTGCTGAAACATTATATCTTGCAGATCTCTACATAGTCTGCCAATTTTAAGAAATTTTAGGAGCTATTAACTCAAATGTGCCTCTCTTGCAATGGAAGATACATTTCTGAATTTAGACTGAAAACAATAACATAACTTGAGGCCATAATGTCTGCCTGATCTCTTACATTAAGCTTTTATTATAAAGGATTTGAGTATGACTAAATATATGTTTTCTAAAGACAGTCAAGGGCATAAAAAAAGTGCTTCAAAGCCTTTCTTCTTCTTCTCTTACTGGCTGTATTTACTTGGGCGCCATTCCTTATGTGTGATGCAAATTTCAGCAAGGAGATGAATCTAATCTGTTGCCGCCAGGAGAAAGCGAATTTCTCTGGACAAGATTTGACTGGCCATTCATAAAGAAGAACTCTGGGGCTGCTGACAGAACTTTTGCCTGACACTTTTTGAGCAGTGCTGGCCAAATTGACCCACTCACTTGTTGAGAATTGAAAGAATTTGACCATCTTATCACCTTTAAAAATATCTATTAGGTGAAAATTTTCAATTTTAACATGCTTAAACTGTCTCTATGACGAATTTCCATTTCCTACTCATTTGTATAAATCTCTTTGTAACTGTGTGTCACTTTTGTTTGGACTGGAAAAACTCTGAAATGTGAACTTTATTATCTTTTGAAAAGCAAACTGAACTGTGAAAACAATTATTTTCACATGATAAGCTATGTGCAAGCACATACAAAATTACTGAACTGAGCTGGTTCCACATTTAATTTAATTAACAGAATTATTGTTCAGCGTCATGTATTTGTGCACGCAAATTTTTGCCATTACTGTAACTATTTATACAACCTGAATTTGCATAGTTAGAAAACTTACTTTAAATGCTAGATTTCAACTTGTTTGATTTTATTTTGTTAAATAAATTATATTTTGTTAACACTTTTTTTTAATGCTTTTTTAATAAAGAAAGACTGATAAATAACTGATGGATGGGAGCAAATCTTTACTTAGTAGTTAGATTATGAATCTTTAAATACAATGTGTGAGAATTCATGTAAATTCAGTGTGGCAAGATGCTGCTGCTATGACTGACACAAAGGACATGAAACCAACAGAGAGAACAGCAGGTACACCTGTCATCTCACCACTCACCCTCAATATTTTTTCTCTCTGAGCACACATACTTGAACTCAAGTAAGTTAAATACGCTTAAGATCAATACAAAAAAAGCACTGAAATATGATAAAAAGCATAGGGGTTTTTTTTTAATGTACAAATTAATATTGTCACCTTATATCAGTGATCAGTATAAGACTTAAAAAAAGAAGGAAATAAAAAAATTACAATAAATCACTCAATTTAGCACTCACCACGATGCTTGCCTGTACTTCTTCAAATGTTCGCAACCTGTATCCCTGTTCTCGAACAGCAGCAGCTGCAGCAGCCATAAGCTGTTCTTCAGGAATGTCATTTTTCTTCATCAATTCTATGTAGTTTTCCACAAACCTGAAATGAGATTAAATGAGAAGAGTTCTGTCTGGCTACCAAAAAAGTTGACAGTATCACTAACAGTTTACAAGAAAAAACAATTATCTACTTTATTTCAAATCAGATTAAGTAAATTAAGTGAACTGAACATTAAGTGAATATGTACAAGTAAAATAAATAAAAATACAGTGACACTTCTGTTATCCAACTGCTATGGCCGAATAAGCCGATAAGTTGGATGAGTGAGGAAAAGGAGAATGTGGCTATAGATATGAGAATTAAGTAGAAGATAAAGATATACTGAGGCCTGAAAGTTGGTTTATGATTATAACATCAATGTACCATTTCTGTTCAATTTGAATTTTACAATACACAACAACAACCAAAAGTTAAATAAAAGACAGAGAGCATCACAAAAACTGATCAGGAAGGTATAACAAGGGAAGTCACTTTATCAAATTGCCGCAAAAAATGCAAGTAAGCAAATAAAAAGGCAAAATCAGTGTATTCAGAGCCAACTCTTTGAGTATCTGTTACTATTATCTTAGATAAATGCATACAAACAGAAGATACAGTTTATTTCAATACATGGTAACATATATGCTTTGTTGTTGTTTTTCACAATATGCATCCTAATATAACTATAACAGTATAAGAAAATGTGACACTATGCCTATTAAAGCAATAAAAAAAATAATTAATTTAAATAAATGCATGCATACAGAAGATATATGGTTTATTTCAATACATGATAACATATATGCTTTGTTGTTGTTTTTCACAATATGTATCCTGATATAAAAAAAATGTGACACTATGTCTATTAAAGCAATAAAAAAATTAAAAAGAATTCTCCAACTTACCTATTCTATCTGTATTCTAATTTTATTTTGTGTGGTATGCTTTAGCAAAGTTGAAAAAAAACAAAAAAACCCTCATTATTATAAATAATGATAAGTATTGATAAAACCAACAAAAACCCTCATTATTATAAATAATGATATACACTAATACAGTTATATCAGACAGCGATGGGATGGTTACTCTGTTCATATCATCTGTTTGGTCACTTATGCTCATACCAACAGACCCTCATCAATAGAAACCTAAATCAACCAACATGGGTTGAAGAGTGCGGATAGTTAGATCTGGATAATCAAGCACTGGTTAAGTGAGGTTTCACTATACATGCATTCACAGTTCTTCACTTTTAACTTGCTCTTTAGTTAAAAGTAGAATTAATGCTATTACATGTAATATTTTCTACTATGTACTGTTTCAGTGTATGAGTATTTTGAAAAATCCAAAATGGATTATGTACTGTCAATCAATTTAGGCAATATCCAGATTTATCCAGAAACTTAGAAAACTTACACCCAACATGAGACCTGAAGATATGATTGTTTTTTTTACAAGAAAAATTATTAACTAACCTTTGGCATGTTGTCTTAACTCTTTGATTTGTGAGATCAATTACATCCGGGTTCCCGAAGGTTTTGTAAAACTTACTGTAAAAGATAAAAATACATCTGTCAGTGTTGTAAACTAGCTGTGTCATCTGCAATAAGTTAAAAACAAAAGGCATCAATAACTACTGAGTGTATCTTCAGACTAAAACTGTTTAAGTTAATTAAGATGACTCAAACAAGCCTAACTTTCTTCTCTCTCTGTTATTTTAAATTAAATAAATTAAATTAAATAAATTTTATTTATCCTTCACTTCTCTTCAATGAAGTTCTTTCTTGATGCTCAGTTCCCACCCATGACAATAATAAATTTTGGCAGTGGTCTTTTATTATTTAGTGTTAAGAAAATGGAAGAGTCTTTTGGTGATAACAGAATTATTAAGGCAAATAATTATAAAGCAAATTTTAATTCTCTGACAAACTCACAAGAAAAAATCAATGTTTTACTGATGTATAAAAATACATGATTATCATAAAGATGTAAAAAGAATCCTGTAAAGATCTAAAGTACTTTCTGTATTTTCACGCTGGTGAAAACTTAAATTATATCCAATCACATACAAACAACAAAACTGCTCATATCTTGATTTCTGTTTTCACTTACTAGTTACTTTCCATAATTAGTTTTCAGTTTCAGAACTTAACCTTAAAATAATCTCTCTAAATCTAAATATTAAAAATCATGTATTAAGATGATAATGATGAATATTGTGAATGTGCTAAACTTTGATAATTTAGTGATAAATATCATTGTATGGTATGAATCTTACATACACTCTGATGACGTCTTCAGGGTAAAGAATCTTAGGCACTTCCCTCTGGGGCAGAGGTCGCTCATAAACTGGTGGTACCTTAGGAGGAAAGGCTTCATACACTTCATACCATACTGGTTTGTCAACATCTTTTAGAGCTTCAGAACGTAACAAGCCTTGCAATCTATAAGAATTGTAAGAAGTGTGATTAGACAAAATAAATAAATGTTGGTGAATCTGCTTACTTTGCATGTAAAATTAAGAAAATGGCCACATAATGGGAAAATATATAAAAATATGTGGGCCCTAACTTATAAAATTTAAGCATGGCAACAACAAAAAAATTGTGGAAATCACAATGACTTTTGTTTTTAAAAGAAAAAGGTTAACATTTCAGAGGGCAGTACATGCAAACATCTATAGACAGCCTGCTATGTTCGCGTGCCGACTGTTGACGCAGACTTGCTGACAGTAAATATTACGGTTTTCTGTATTTATACCGTTAAATTCGGCTAAAAAACAAAAAAAAAACAACAAAAAAAACAATATGAAACCTGAAGTAAAAATACTTAAAATAGTATACAGCATAAAAAGAATAGTTGAGGTTTTGTACAACAATCAATCTTATTCTTAAGCTATCATGATAGAGAATATATTAATCCTTAAAATGGGATATTATAAATGCAAGAATAAATTAATTAGAGAACTAAAACACTTTAGACTTTAATGAGTTTAAAGTTATAACCGAATTGTTTTAACTAAAACTAGTAAAAGTAATGTGCCTACAACTAGTACAAGGTCGTCTTGAAAGACACGCGTGTGCTGATTACATAGAATATCACAGTTCTGCTGATATTATTTGGTGCAGTTACAAATATTACTATAAATATCGTTCAGTGTTATATAAATATAAATGTTTTTGCATTATATACCTTTTAAAGATTGATCCATACTTTTCAATTCTACTGCCTGCCATTTTTAAACACAAAAAAAAAGGAAGAGTAACTTCCCTTAAAACCAATCGAGATAAGCGACATAATTCCAAGGGAGTACGAATAGGGTGCGATCAAGTACGATCGATATGCAAATATAAGTAAGTGGTATATACAAAACTCCGGAGAGATCAAATTTAATAGACCAGCATTTTTCTTCGGTTTTGAAAATAACTTCAGTCAAAGATTTTGTTGACTTTATAGCTGCAAAGTGGTGCCAAGTTTTAAGAAATTCTTCATTTGTCATGTTTATTTCTTTCATATATTTCATATTTCTGAAATATGACCACTTATGTTTCATTGCAAGGTCTCCTAATCCTGCAGTCCATTATATGTATATTTATGACTATTCATTATATATTTTAAAGAATCCTTCCAATATTTAAAACAAAAAGTATACAATAGATATGAATATATACTGGTAGGTAGAATTTTTAATGTTGAAAAATGTGCGTCCCTTGACAATATGAAAAGTTGCTTGCTACCCCCGGAACTAGAAAGAGTTTTAGTAGCCTATTGGTGGTAACATTAGGCTAAACTAAAAGTAGAGTAAAAAGTACTATAATATACAAATGAATCCTGTGGCGGAGTAAATTTGCCTCTCCCTGTTTCTAGACTTAATTGTTATATAAATTGTTGAAGTGACCCGACCTTGGCACTCATTATGATGGTATTTTTGTAAGTGTCCGTAGTAAACAACTCGAATTCAGAATATGCTAGAAATTGCTGATGATGCAATCCAAACCAGATCCAACTGGATGAGTAGTTTTTATTATCCAATGATTAAGATTTATGAGAACGAGACCAGCCAGTGGGCTGAGATCAAAAGTTTAGCTACGGTAGAGAAGTCTGTTGTCTAATCACTTTGAATTTGGTTCCTGCAGTCTAATGAAACAAGCAGTTTCGCAGCTTAGTTGAATATAGAAAAATTAATTTTAATAACCATACTAAAATAATTTGGCTTCAGCCTTTAGCCTACCTTTATAAGTTTACATGTGAGATATCAAAATAACAAATATTTATTATGCTGAGCCCAAATCAGAGTTTCTGCATTAGTTCTCGATAGGTTGTAGCAAAGGTCTGTTATTATTTGTCCTCCAACTGAATGAACCCTTTCTGATGAACAGTTATTTGCTTGTATAGCAAGTAAGTTGCATGCCACACTTGACAACACTGGTAGTATATTTTTATTTTCCTTCCAATACTCAACGGATCACTATCACGTTCACTTATGGGCTGCCACTCCTAAGCCCTTTTCACGGTGGAAAAAACCCAGGATGGCTCACCTCATTTGATGGAAGGAACATCAGAATCTATGGTACTAACACAAGAATTAAAGAGACTGGCAATACAAGGATCCATGATAGCACAGGAGAACCAGAAATGGATAAAGCATTCTGAGATATGATCACAGCGATCGCGGAATCATGATATGACGTAGTCATACTACAAGCCAACTTGGTACATTCTACATTATCCAACGGCACAATTGAAAAAAAAAAAGCCGCCATCAACCGAACAACAGATTGACAATTAACCTCCACCAACACATGTGAAAAGAAAGTAAATACACTGATTGTATGGAAGACCCCCTCTCCTTACCAAAGTGAATTCTTCGTAAACAACTGCTCAACCGAGGAAAGAATCATTTACTCAGACTACATCAACAGCAACCGAGAAATTAAAAAAAACCCAACCTCATGTCACCATGAAAGAAGATATTTCCTCCCCCCCCCCCCCCGAATTAAATAACCAGTACACAAAAAACGACAAAATCAGCCAGACTGATTCAGAAGTCAACAAGAAAACAGACACAATGACAGAAATCGAGGTCTGGAGGTTCTGCCACTCTCATCCTTGCCATAGCCAACAACAAGACAGCCACCAACAACGGAATAACCATTAGAAATTAAGATAGCACAACAAAAGAAAAGGACCGCCTCCCAGCATCAGAAGAGCCCAGAAAATTACAGAAGAAACGGCTCAACAACACAGACAGCCGCAGACAAAAGGGAAAAGAAAAACCACACCACCGATGGTTGTACAGAGAATAAATGTATCCTCATATCACCCCATTGCGGACATGATACAAATGATGTTCGACCACCTGTATTGTCCGCCAACACCGTTCTACGCACATCCCAACAGACAACACTTGGAAATGCGACGGCAACAACGACGACAACTACAACACTAGTAAGGGTGGGGAGGAGGGGTTGAACATCACTGGCGTGTGTACTCACCAGGTACAGACTTGGTGTGCTATAAGCCTGGGCTCTGTAAAATACCCCCCTTTCCTCTCCAAAATTGGGGACAACGACATTAAAATCTCCAACGACCACGATATTAATCCACGGACAACCGGGTTAATGCATGCCTCTACTGGCCAGACACGTGCGCCACGGACCCATCGTTCACCATTCATCATCACCACTCTACATCTTTCAACAGCCATCCACTCTGTTTTTCAACATCTTCAACTCTCACATGCCGCATGCCATCATCCCAATTACTGACCGATTTTATTCTAGTCGCTTTTGATCGCACTGAGTTGCCTTTAGATAGCACCTGATCGCACAGGTTACGAAATTTCCCACGTGGTATTGAAACCATCTACATCTGGGGTAAACAGAATGGGCAGGAGAAAGCATAAGGTAATGATAGTTAGAATACATATTATTTATAGAATTAGTCGTTTTCATTGCTGATGTAGCATAAAATAAATTGCTCTTCTTTTATTAGATATCGATATTTTTTCTTTCGATGATTTCTTCTTATTTACTCTAGTTTCTCATTAAAACTGTTACCACTATGTTTACACTTTGCACATTTAAAATTATATTCTTCTGACATTATTGTTAAAATTAAGGTGAATGAAGTGGTTTAAAACTGATTATTGGTTTGTGTTAGCTGGTACTGTTTGGGCTAATCATATGACCAAGCACAAAATATAAACTAGAAAAGAGGAGTCAAGCTAGTTTATGTCATGAACAAAAGTATTGTATTACTATTAGTATTAGCATAATCTGAGTAGATTAAAAACCCATAAAATGTTGGGATGATATATTAGTAATAATAGAACTAATATTTCATTACTGAACAGTCCATAGTTATTCAATGAATATCAATCATGCATCACAGTTCACTTATTTTAGCACTGCTTCATTCTGCTTGAGTGGGTAATTTTGTTTTGAGCAACTTATTTCAGTATTTTATATCAAAATTATCAGTCATTATATAATGTTGATAAAATATTAAAAGTTGTATTCCATAAAGTTAATTGTTGCATGTTCATTATATTATGATTATCATGTACAGTATGAGAGTGGAGCTGCCACAACCTACATTTCCAGAAATCAAGCCATCAAGAAATTACAGCTAACTTTGTCAGACTTTAGGTAATAATTTATTTTTAATTTCAGCTTCATAATGATAGTGTGATGCCAACACTACCTAGTTAATGGTTATGATTATTATTAATTAATCATCCATAACTGTGATGAGAATCTTAAATTTATGTTATTAATAATTTTCCAACAGACACCACTCGTCTCTCTCAGTCTCACTTGATGGATATGCGGGCGCTGTAAATATTTTCTCTCTTCCACAACATTAAAAACAAACATTTACCATCACACAGTATTTCCATAGGTGGAAAACTTTTTACTAAAGGAGATAAATCTGTCTTTAATCTATATTTAGCAAGCCCCCATCCACCCACTTTCTTCTCCAATATAAGGTTATCAATATCATTGAATATGTGTAAGAAGGTCAATAAATTTTAAAAAATCAACAATCAAATATACATATAGCAAATACAATGATAAAGATTACTTGACATAAGTATTTCCATGAACCCATGTTTGAATAATTTTAATATCTATACACTCTACAGTCTTATATCTTATCACAATTCAATAGATTATTGTCAATACAAATCAAAGATAGTTCTTATCAGAACAGAAATGGAGTTATTAGAGATAATCAATAAAATATTTTCTATGTAGTCTTGTATAGGTGAAGTCTCAGTAGTCTTTTTGTGTGCTTTTTGTAACAAAGCCACAAGTTTATTGTTTACATTATTGTCAATTCCACCTGCTTCCCTTCTCACGTTTTTGAGCACTGATTAGCTGCTATTCTCTTGAGACTAACCTGGGCACTCTGTCATATTAGCTCCCTCAAGCAGAAGAACAATTGTAGCAATTTCCAGTAACTTCCTTGTAGTTGTACCAGAAATTGCTTGATCTAGTCAGCATACCTTGCCATCACACATTAATGGAGTGCAGTGTATTCCTTACACTTATACACTGCGGTAGATACTTCTTGCATCTACCACGATCATAACAGTTTATGATCAGTGAACTAGGAGATTCAGATAAAAAAGGAAAGGTTGCTTTTTCCTTGTTAAATAAAGTCAGGGAACATGCATTAAGTTTACAGTTTATTTATTTTTAACTCTATTCTCTCTTACATTCAAGTCTCAGCTTACAATTTCCTGCAACAGTATTTATTAGCCTGATATAAGCACACAGCATAATAAATACAGTATAATTTTAAATAAATAATGGTTTATGAACAGGTTCACTAGAAACAGTGTCATGTGTTTACCATACTACATATAAGCATCTTAGTTCACAATTTGTAAAAATAAATCTACTCACATTGTACATCTCTACATAAAATGCAAGTATAACATGCCAATAGCAAAAATTCATGAAATACATGTATTTCAAAGTCCATTCTCTCTCAATCAGTCACTTACCACTAAGCTAATGGCCACCTTTTATGACCGGGCTTCTTTCTACTCCAAATTCAAAAGATTAGACAATAGATTTCTTTACAGCAGGTAAACTTCTATATCTCAGCCCATTGGCTGGTCTTGTTCTCATAAATCTTAACCATTAGAAAATAAAAACTACTCATCCAGTTGGAACTGGTTTGGATTGCATCAGCAATTTCTAGCATACTCTCAATTCGAGTTGTTTACTCTAATTCTTGACATTTACAAAAATATCATTATAAGGGGTCCCAATGTTGGGTCACTTCAACAATTTAATGATTAAGTCTAGAAACAGGGATAGGCAAATTTACTCTGTCACAGATAATTATAGTTAGTGCATTTTTTGCATTCTTTAAAAAAATTGTTTATGACAAGTATTGTGCTTGCTAAGTGTTAAATAGTTATGAAGTCAATGGTATTTAATTGCATACAGTTTTTAAACATTGTTCTTTTAGCACAATCTAAAAATAACTCTCCCCTCCTCCTGCCCTATTTAAAGGCTAATATAATAATAGCTTCAATTTAATATTATTATACTCTATTCTATCCTACTATGGGTTGCATTAGACTGGACTGCTGACTGCTTCCCCTTTTTAGAAGAGTTAATATTTTCACTTACTATTAGTTAAATTTAGCTAGACTGAAAGGTGAATCTGGGTAACCAGTCTGTTGTCAGTGTACGTGAGCATGGAAATTAATTAATCTAAATCATCATGCTGAAACAGGGTCTATAAATAAATACTGGAATGTAACAGTCGAAGACTGGTTGTTTTATTTTCAGACGTCTGTGCATATTAAAGGGAATTTATCCACAAGAGCCATTACATAAGAAGAAAGTGAATAAAGGCAGCACAGCACCTAAAACATATTATCATGTCAAAGACATACAGTTCCTGTTGCACGAGCCTCTCATTCAGCGTTTCAGAGAGTTTAAGGTTTGTTGCTAAAAATAGTTATAAAACTTATATGTGGGGATACATGTACATGTAGTAACATGCATTTATCTTTCCCTCTATGTACATGTGTGTTTCTTTGTGTATATATATTATATGCATACTTGTAATATATGTATATGTGTGATCTGTATCTCTGTGCTGTGTTTGTTAATTATTTTGTTTAAATTATATATATTTTTTTAAATGAACTTATATAATATATATAATTTTAAAATATATATATATACACTGTATATGAATATCTTTGAAACTGAAAGATTACTTTTGATAGTTTTCTTCTTTGTTTTTGTATTTGTTCTTATTTATTGTATGCAATAGTTCACTTATTTGATTTGAGTTTATATGCAGAGTATTCTATAATCTTGACTGTTCCTTATCAATTAATTCTGAAGCATGCATTATTAAATTAGGACATAAGATGTGTTTACATCTTCATTTACCTGCACCCACTAAGTTTACAGTTTTGGTCAGTATGTTATGGAAAGTTTAAAAAAAAATTTAAATAATTGCTAGTTTATGATATTTTCCACACTACCACCTCTGTGCATGTTTATCAACAGCATTTTATGCGACGTCTGAAAAAAGCAGTCTCCAAGAAGAACAGAAGTGCAGAGGAACGGCTTAGAGCAAATAAACCCAAATACAAACTTGACAAAATTGTAAAAGAAAGGTTTGTTTTTTCTTCTATTTTTCTTTCTTTTTCTTTCTCTGTTATTTTATATTTTTTCATATTAAATATATTAAATTATTATTGTTTTCCAGTTCATTCTTTTAAGCCTTTGTTTTTGTCAAAGACACTGTGTATGTATTTGAGAAAAGGCTCCATTTTGAATGCTAAAATAGCTCACAACAGTTTTATTTTCTAGTTATCTGGATTTCCTAGCTTTATAAATATTTAAAACAAGTACATTCTAGTGTTGTAAACCAGATATCCTTTCTTTAATACCTTATTTAACTCATTTTGTTTATTGTTATCCCATTTTTTACAGCAGGTTTTTAAGTGTCGTACACTAGATATTTCTTTGTTCAACAGGTATCCTACATTTGTGGATGCTCTACGTGATCTAGATGACTGTCTTTCAATGTGCTTCCTCTTTGCCACATTTCCTGCAACCAAACGCACACATGCACAGATGGTTCACCTGTGTAGGAGACTTACAGGTTTGGTTCAAAATTTATTATTTTGAGTGCTGTTTTGTTTTTCCTCAGTTTATTTTTTAAAAATTATAATTTTAGCTGTTTTATCCCAGAGTCCACAGCAACATTGAAAAGCTCTTGAATTTTATTTTGTCCTTGAAAAGCATTTAAATTTGCCTATAAATCATTGATATTAGTTGAGAAGTCCTTGATTTTAAAAAAAAATCCCAGCCCTTTTTTTTTTTTTTCCTACCACCAGTTTCAGTTTGCATAAACATGTCTATTTTAATGAAGTGTGAAAACATTTGCATATCATTTTACTGCATTTCCTTTGGTTGTTTCATTTCAGCTCTGTACAGTTTTTACATTAACTTTCAGCACTCTGCAGGTGACTTCAAAAATTGAGATAGGCTTCTAGGAAATTTGATTTGGAGTACTCAGAACTTTGAAACTATATAACTAATTTAAAAAATTGTTTTCCAATTCTGGAATAGTAGTCAGTATGGATTTGCTGCTTGGTCAGTTCAGAAAGATTTTTTTTTATGCAGCTTAATTTTTTTAAAATTTCTGTATGAATGAAAAGAAAATGGCTGCTGATGAACTCATTAAAAAAAATTTTCACATATTTTTATATCAGAAGACAACTTTAGAGAATTTAAAACAGCATATAATTAGATGAAAATATGATGAATCGACACATGGTGAGGATAATGGTGGCTTTGCATCTCTTTAGAATTTATAACAAAATATAAATCAGTTTACGAGCTCTGACAACAGAGGATGTCAGGTTTTTGACCATTGGGGTCCTCCATTTTGATCTTCCTTAGTACAAGATTGTGATAGTGGTTTCATAAAAATTCAGTACAAGGTTGGACAATGTTTTATTATATTATATTCTGTTCATAAAAATATTTTTTGGAAGCACTTCGTGAACCATAACATTATAAATGAAGTTGAATATGGAAAATCCTGCATATATGTTAGCATTTTGGGGTTTGAGAAAGTGTCTTTCAAACTTTCAGCAGATTATTTTATTGCATTATTGAATATTATAATGTGTTCAGTGAATATTATTTTATTTTTTTAAACTGTAAAGAATCTAAAACATTATGCTGACTCGTGTTTCTTTTGTCATGCAAAGACAATTGTTACATTAGTCCTAAATTTGTAAATTTTCACCAAGAATATTTTTATTGACAGTATTTGTAATCTGATTCTCTATTTGTGTTGCTGTTCACAAAATGTGTTTTTCATTTAAAGGTTTGTAAATTTTGTTATAGGCTGACAGTAATGATGGTTGTCTCCTATTTCATCAGCCATTTTACTATATTATATTTAAGATTCAAACTGATATATGACTATAATATTAGAGCACTGAAAAAGTTACACTACAGTCAGCACATTTATATACTCCTGCAATAGCCACATATAAAATATAAAATAATATACATGTAATAAATGTATACGGGCAAATTATAGGCACATGAATATTGTTCATAAATATTTTTCACATTTCAACATTTAATTTATTTATTAAACCTTTAAAGGTAGTTTTCACCATATAAAATTATATATTCATATTACCTAATTTTCACCATATAAAATTATATATTCATATTACCTAAGGGTGAAAGTTTCATGAATTTATTTGAATTTTTAAAAAAATTATATCATTCCAAAATTGAACTATGGTGCCCAGTCAGCATTGCTAAAAAGAAGCCGGTGTGCTAAAAGTTAATGACCAGTATTGTACAATGGTATTAAATTTGCTTATAATGTCTTAATTTGTTGGCAGCAAAAACATAATGTCATAGTTATTATCATATCAATTTTATTTTTTTCCGAACTTTAGTGCATGTACTGGTGACCCTTGTATTTTATTATACTTGTTGCTTTAAAAGCTGGTGATTGTTTTATAAAGATTGCCTGTGGACTGTTTATATTCATATAGAAAGATTGCTTGAACTGTTAAAAAATATCCCCGATAAAGAAAACCAATTATTAATGTGGATTTTTTTTTAGAGATGAGTGAATTAATAATGTATAATTATTGTTTTGTGTTGTTTTCATATACTAATTATAAATAAAATATGTAATATTTTAAAAGGAAAATGATTAATACTTTAACACATTAATTCAACATTGAAATGTTAGAGAATGTGACACTTTTCATCAAACAATATGAATTTTGTGTGTAGTATTTACATTACACAAAGTTTGCTGTGCTTATTGCTTCTTATGACCACTCTTGCTAAAAAGTTATTTTCATTTTATTGAGATTAGATGCCTTCCACAGCAGTGCCAATAGTAGACTATCTCCTTTAGACTTACTTTCCTTTAGACTTACTCTTCTTTGGAAATGAGTAACTCAGTGCCTAATTTTTAAAATCTACATGTGAAATAGTATCTGCATACTATTTCTGATTCAGTATTTTTTCTTTTTCAGTCGAGTTTCAGCACTACATCATTGCTTCTAAATCGCTCAGAAAGGTATGTAGTATAAGTATACATGACCATATATACTCAGGTGTAAGTCTGAGGGTAAATCAAAACCTAAATTTTAGAACTTTTAAACCTTACAAAAGTAATGACCCGAGTATTTGTCGAAGTAAAATATGGTAACTCGGTTAAACATTTTTAGTAGAAAGTAGTAGAAGATAATTGTGACAGTGTTCAACAACTATTCTTCCTAAACTATTTTCATAAGCATAATCAACAAAATGTAAAATTTAAGTTTAAAAGTGAAAGTACTGTAAATATATTTTGTCCCGTATAGATTGTAGTATCTACTAATTTTTCTGTAAATTTTTACTCTAAAATGATATATATACAAAATACAGTGTCTAAGTACAGTACCTGAAGTACAAATGATTAAGTTCTTTTTCTAATGTTTAAAAATATTAACAGATATTAATATCTAAAATGTAAACTGTTTTAAATATCAGTCAGTAATATACTACCATACTGATAATTTATTCATTTCTAAACTAGAAACGTGCGTTCTGATATTGCAGTGATGTTTACAATCAAATGCATGACAGGAACTCCATAAGTATTATCTTTGCCAGAATTTTATTTATGTCTTTTGTATTTACCAGTTATAGAGAGGATGCTTTCATTTAAATAAACACCATTTTTAACCACTTAATCACCGCTGGTTAAACTTAATAAAATATAGTGACTTGTGATAGTTACATTTACGTGCATAACAGAAAATATGCATGACGAATACCATTATTTTCTTGCTTATATTGTCTGTATTGAAAAGCTGTGGCACGAATTCTATTATTTTAATGACTTTCTTACTTAATCTCTATTTTTATGGTGCAAGATGTGCTTATTTTAATGACATCACCATTAGTAAAACTTGTTCATATAAAATGATTTCAAGACAGTTGCATTCATATGGTTGGTAATATGAAGCATAGTGTTTCTGTGTAGTGAGTTATATCATCTCCTATCATGATGATTTTATTTTAATAACCATATTTAAGTAATTAATCACCAGGAGTATAGATTTTTACTATAGTGTCTTGAGATTTTTTAAAACTAACATTTCCAGCACTTTGCATGCTACAACTGAAGCAGCAGTTTATTGAAATATACTAGTGTTGGGCCTGTCATGGTAGTATTACCATCTTTCAGCTGTACTGGAGTTTTTCTTCTTTTTTTTTTTACCTGAGTATAAAACAGGACTATGTTTTGTTGATGACAAATAGGAATACATTTCTCAAATTGTACATGGTCATGCAGTTCTTTTAAATAAATAAAAAGTACATATGCAGCAAAGCTGCTTTTTGAAAAACAAAATATTGTTTCTAGTTTAAAATTATATATTGCTATGGATAATTATCAACTCCTTCATTGCTCTTTCCAGTGCTTTTATACCATCTGCTCAGAATCAGATTAGAATGAGAACAGAAATAAGTGAACAGACTATATTAAGCAGTTTTTGTAGATTTTTCTCCATGTTAATTGATATTCATGTGGAAGTCCTTGGCTGTAAAGTATTAATTGAACATAATTTTATTTACTGGCTTTGTTTTTGTTAAAATTTAAAATCTATTTGTATTTTAAAACAAAGATCAAATGGTTTGTAATTATAAATAAGGAGTGTGCTGCTAAATTTGAAACAAACTTGATTGTTGAGCACGACATTGCAAACTTGATTGTTGAGCGTGACATTGCAAACTTGATTGTTGAGCGTGACATTGCAAACTTGATTGTTGAGCGTGACATTGCAAACTTGATTGTTGAGCGTGACATTGCAAGCTTGATTGTTGAGCGTGACATTGCAAACTTGATTGTTGAGCGTGACATTGCAAGCATGATTGTTGAGTGTAACATTGCAAACTTGATTGTTGAGCGTGACATTGCAAACTTGATTGTTGAGTTGACATTGCAGGTATTCATTTCCATAAAAGGCATTTATTACCAAGCAGAGGTTATGGGTCAAACTCTGACATGGATTCTTCCACATAAAACTGGTTATCAAGTATGTATTATTTTGTGGGAAACTAATATTTTATTATTGCATTCTGTTTATTCTTAGAAGTTTTTGTTGTTGTTTTGTATCCTATTTATATTTTTATCACATATAATGCAGGAGCAGATTTCCAGTAATCAAGATTGATAAAAAGTATATATTCATGAATGAGGGTACACAGTAGTAAAATGTGCCTGCTTTGTTTCTGATATTTTATTTTTATTTAATTTTTATCTTTTTTAATTTTTACTCCATACTTTTAGTACTTGCATTAAACTTTAAAATATTATTAATTTTTCTTTTTCTTTCAAGTTTTGCATAAACTTCACAGATTAACACTTTGTTGTTATATTGCACACATTTTTAATTATTTACTAATGTGGAAGGGTGGATGTACGTGTGTCCTGTATTATTTTTTTAACTGAATTATTGGTATTTTATTAATTTAATCTTTTACAGATTTTCTAAACACTTTAACCCCTTTAGCATAGATAAAAATTTTTGAGAAGTCCCCACAGAGGGGGAATTAATTTTGGTAATTAGATCTGAAAAAAGTGCAATATATATATATTAAATATTCGGATAAGAGTTAAAAAATATAATACTTTTAATAGAATTTACAAAAAAATGGTTATTTTTTACTCTGAATTCATCTCGAATGCAGTAACGTACCTAATAATTTCTTTTTGAATGGTATAATAAAATCAGAAAAATACATTACTAGATAAAGTGCAACATCTTATTCTTCACAGTTTCTCATTGTATTATTTTGAAAGGTTGATCACAACAGTAATATCCTTTTGTTGAAGATATGTTATTGAGAGTAAAATAGTCTGTGTGACAAGTATGTGTTTACCACTTGCAATGGACAAATTAACTCTGGGATTACTCTAAATGGGTTAACTGCGCATTATGTTCACTGTATAAATATTTGAACAGCTTATTGATGTTTTTGTTGTATTTAGTTAACTTATTTGCTGGTTCTTTGCATTTTAATAATATTTTACTTGATTTACTTCTCTCTGGAATTATGTGGGTTTTTTCCCTTTTACATCTCTGTATTTACATTCATATAAATTATTGGATAGATATGTGTCATAGTTTTTGATCTTATATTAATTTCACTTCTGAATTTTTTTTTCCCTCCCACTGTGCACTTGTTTAGATGGTATTGAACAATGAAACAGTCAGTTCGTCTTTAGTAGGATATCACAGTGAAGTTGCTTGGTGGATGCCATATGAAATGCTTATTTTTCTGTTAAATTACATTTCATCTTTTGGAACAGAACAGTGAACATTTATAAGATACTCTTTGTAAGTAAAATTGCTTGTACAAAATTTTGCTTGACATTTGCTTTTAGCATCCGCAAGAAGTTGACTATAAAATCATGTCAACATTTGTTGAGTTTTACACTACACTCCTGGGCTTTGTGAACTTCCGACTCTACCATAGTCTGAATATGCACTATCCACCACAGGTAAATGTCAACATTATTTTGGTGTTTTATTTTTTTTGTGTATTTGTGGGGACAATATAATACCAAAAAATTTTGAATGGAAGATTGTATAACATGTGCAGACTGATTTACCCATGTGCTTTTGGGGTTATAAAATGCAAAATTGAGTTGCTCTACACTTAAAAATGTAGAGCACAATTTAGTTGTTATGAAAGCATGAGCTTCAGAGTAAAAAAAAAAAAAAATTGACTTCATCAAGATACTCTTTAACTACAGTTAGTCCATCGCTGCAGGCTTATTATTTATCAGATGTTCTTTATTGACTTGGTAACTTTAATGTAATAGCAGTAGGCTACATGGACATTGCATAATAACTGACAAATGATCACAAAAAATCCAATGCATATAAGAGTTAATCTGTGTGATTTCGATCTCATCTAAAGGAAGACTAATTATAAATGAATCAACATTAGAAAATGATAGAGGTAACTATTTAATGAAAATGATTTTTCTTTTGAACAGCTTGCTCAAAAATTGGATGAAGGAGAGGAGGAAGTTTTGTCCACTGAAGAAAAGGAAGAGGTAATAACGTAATTCGTTTGTATTTTGCTGAGTCTTTAGAGTATAGTGCAGTGCTATGCATATTTAAATCGGTCTTCTTTATTTCAGTTTTGATCATTTATTTCTGTGTGTATATGTGTGTGTATTATGGTATATATTAACAATTGAATAGTTGTTAGCAATATGGAATGTTTCGTTGGACCTTTTCAGTTATAGTGCATATCATGTTTGAGTGGGTTGCCTTATGTATGTCTGCATAGAGCTTCATCAATATGGTATGTATGCAATAACAAACTTTATACTTGGAATCTAGAACTCAGGAAGGCTAATGCTAGATAAAAGACCACTCAAGTGTTAGACTTACATTATTTTAACTCTGGATGATTTGGATTAGAACAGAAATATACAGTACTAACATTTCACGATTTGTAAGCATTCTAAATCAGTGAGGCATCATGTACAATGAATATAATGTAGACATATTTGAGGTAAGCATTTAGCTACATTTATTTCTCAACTTCAAAGTGTCATAATTAATTTATTTGCAAAAAGCCCACCTCTTAGCATAAAATTTAAATATGCTACATGACTAGTCATCATGTTTACTTGATTCAGAAACCAGATACTATTTTGAAACCTTGCTCTAGGCCTATGAATGTCTGCTTTTATTAAGCATAAGAAAATGGGAGCATTCAGACACTACAGGAACATTTATTTACAACCATTGTAACAGTTTTCATCAATTTAGGGAGCCCTGCACATTCTGTTATCAGACTTAGTGGAGTTAAGAATTAAATCAGGTCTGACCTTATTTAAAAATTCATCTAGGCATGCTTTTGACTACAGAGAATAAGGCTCATAAACTCTGAGAAATATGATAGGTAGAAGATGTGGTGAGAACCTTATCCAAAAACTTGTATTTCAAAAAATTCCTGTTTATGTTGCATTCACTTTGGTCTTTTGATTTTCCTTTTGCTTTAAGCTTTACTTGCCTTCATATAACCTTTGAATTTCACATTTAGTAATAGCACATCTTATAAATACATTATAAATGAGTAAAGATTTATGTTCTTCAAATTTGTGAACATAATATACATATAGTCAGACATAAATTGCACGCTGGGGTTGTCTTGCCGTGCACAATTCTCTTCCCTCTTTGAATATACTTGCACATTGTAAAAAATGTTATATATACTTAACATTGTGGGTTTGTATACTTAACATTGTGTGTTTGTATCCTGTATAATCAGTGAAGTAGTTAACTTGTTTATATATGTCATATGCTGTAGAATAAAGGATACTTCACTTTCATGTTGTTGTTTTTTTATGTTCTATGTAATCAGTATAATTAATTCACTGTTCCAGAGAGTTGAAGCTATGACTCAGTCGTTGATGACTATTGATGGAGATGCCCATGATGATGTAAGAGTCATTCTTTGTTTCAAGACACTATTTTAATTATGGCATTACCTTAATTTACTTTTTATTGTTTGAGAAAATGTAAAACTAGATTAAAATACAGGTAAAAACCCAAACCTCAGTTTAAAAAACATTATTACCTAAACATTTTTAACAAATAAGTTTCTTGCTGATCATTATTTCAAGTATTCATTTTACCTAAAATGGGTATATGCTTATGTGTTTCACTTGTACATATTTATATTATGAAATAATTATCAGCTTGGAGTTCACCTAGTGTAAGAATTAAACAAAAAATCAAGGTGACAGTGAATATATAGTAAATCCTTCCTAATGCCCAAGATAACTTAGCAGAATTCAGTTGATTATTTTATTTATAGCCTATTCATCCATCAGACCAAACTATTTCCGGTTACTTGTGATATGTATTTATTTTTTTTAAAAGTTAGACATCCTGACTGAAGAAAATAATGGAAAATATTGTCATAAGAACAATGTCCAAAAACATGTCAAGATGTTTGACAATTACAGCAATGTTATTTTTTTTTCTTTTCTTCAATTACTATATAAAGTGAAACCATTGTTCTTTTAATGAATTTTAAATCTTGGGTCTACAAATCTGTTTAATATGGAAAAAGAGTCTATTACTATTATTACTGAATCTAATGGTATTTGTATAATACTTTTATTAAATTTTTGTGTTTAAGGTTTAACAGTTACATATTTATAAACTAGCTGCTCTTTCTGAAAGCAAAAATATTACAGTTGTAGAAAGAAACTTCAGTTTGAAAATAATTGTAAGGAAAAGAGATAATTGAAATTAGACTTTTGTAATTAACAAAACATTTGCATTGTCATATTATATTAGCTCTTTTTTTTTTTTATTGTAGATTTACTGTTGCTTTATTTAAAAAACCTCAAGAAGATCAGAAAGAAAGTACTCTCGTTTACTAATGATTTGCAACTTTATTTTAAAAAATGAAGTTAATAGTTTGCTATTGTTCTTCTATAGTAAAGATTTTCTTCGTTAATCAGGCAGATGAACCAGATGAATTCGTCACTGACTCTGGTGATCCAGATTATGTTGAAAAGGCGAAGATTGAGGCTGAGACCTTGAAAAGACTTCAGAATCTCTTCAAAGACTGCAAGTTTTTTCTAAATCGTGAAGTCCCTCGAGAGTCACTAACGTTTATCATCAGGTACTTTGCTTGTAACATTTGGCAGGATATATATTTGTATGCTTATTAATGATTGATTAACCCCTTTCTAGCTGGGCACCTATAATATTTAACAATGTTTGAAGACAGTCACAGGTCTCAATTCTGTCATACACATTCATTGCATATGATAGTTTTTGAGAAGTTTTTATCGTGTTATCCCCCATTTTAATGTTTTGATAAGCTGTAGACTTATTTTTTAGAAATATAATATGTTGACATAGGTTATGAGAATGCAGATTCTTTTTTAATTTTTGGTTTGCAGTTTTGACATTTTTGTAGTGTTGCAGACCTAGATATCTTCTTTTGAAGAAAATGTATGAAATATATGAAATGTATAAAAAATTGTGATTTTTGTGCAAGTAAAAATTGCTTTTTAAACCTACATTTGTTTAACATGTATATGTTTTCCAAGCCAAAAGCACACGTTCATACAAAAAGTGTTATCTCCCTTTTATCATTAACACTCATTTATTTTATTTATATAATCGTGAAAGTAGTTTTCACCAATTATATCCACTCACCTAAAAAGGTGATAAGTTTGATGAAATTATGTCAATTTTAATGAAGAGTTATTTCATTTTTAAAAGTTGGTATGTGTGTTGGTTATTTGCTGCTCAGCATAGCACTACAAACAAGAATTCATTGTGCAAAAGGTTAGTGTATGGCATTGTCTATTGATAGTAAATTCACTTATACTGTTTTAATTTGTTTGTAACAAATGTCGTATTTTTGAACCTAGTGCACAAACTGGTCTTGAATAATATAATTATATTCAGTTTTTAAAAAGCCCTTGAAATTTTTCTAAATTGCTTGCAAATCCTGTTTTTAAACTAGGCTCAGCCCAGCTAAGGAAGGCAAGTGTATTAAAGTGGCACTTAGTAGACAATGCTTTTTCTTTTGAATGATAATCCTTATCCCAGTGTGAGTTAGTTGTCATCTTTTGTTTTCTCTATGTGTTAATGAATAGAATTGTTACTTTTCTGTTTAAAATATGCTGGGATAATGAAATAATAAAATAGTACGGCTTAAAGTGGCAAATTTTCATAATTCTGTTATACTATGATCCTGAATTTAATACGATAATAATTTTTGGATCCCAATTATCACGTAAAAGCAGGGTTAAAGTGTTTGTTAATGAGATATTTGTTTTATCTCGTCTTCAGTTTATTATCTAAGTGCATTTGACTCATTTCAAAAGAATGATGTATATTGTCCATCAGTAAGGTACTGGAGAGGTTAAAATACATAAATCCTATTTTTTATTTTCCCATTGCTTCTCACTTCTAATTAAGGAAAAAAATAGGCTCTCTCGCTCTCTCTCTATTTACATTTTGTGTATGTGTTTATTTGTTACTATAAATGATTATTGATTGATCACCCTACTTCTGGTTATTGCAGGGTTTGTCACTTTTGCAGACAGATTGTAAAAGCCTCTTTGCTTTCTTCCAGGTCTTTTGGAGGCCAGGTATCATGGGAAGAGTCTTTAGCTCCAGGGTCAACATTTCAAGAGACAGATGAAAGTATCACACACCACATTGTAGACAGACCTTCTCTGTCAAAGCAATATCTTTCTCGGTTTGTTCTTAATCTTCTTATTTTTATAATTATTGGTAAGCAAGATAATACATACAAGACATCTCATATGAATATGGTTACAACACCAAATTAAAATTTTTCAATAGAATTTAATATAATTGGATAAAATTTTTGATTGCATCTTGAATTTACTAGGGGAGAAAAAGGAAGCATCTGTGGTCGGAACATTCTTATTGTAAATTGGGAATTTTTAAAACTAATTTTATATTATTTAGTAACTAATAGTTTTGTATATCAGCAATTTATTATATATTTTTAAAAGGTCGGTGAAAATTCATGAATTTTATTTATTATTGCTTTAACTCACATAAAGTGTCCTGATAAGGTTAAGGAAGAGTCATTAATTTGCTAAGAGGTTGCATCTTTAGGAAGTTATTACTGCTCATATCAATTTTAATGTGGAGATGTTTGAAGGTTATGCTGATTTCATGCCAATGTAGGACAGGGTGGGGTAGAGATAATTGAATTGGGTGGAGGTGGGACTAGAGGCTAATGGTATATTTACATTAGGTTATGAGTTTATTGGAATTTTTATATATTGATTTGTTTAATTGTGGCTGATGTGAGTATGTTCTCTTATATTTTTCCAGTAATTCGATTTTATTATTATTACTATCATACCATTACTCTTACTACTATAGTATTGTTTGTGCATTTTGTCTATCATATATATATATATATTGTGTTTTCAGTTTTTTTACTTGTTATTTATTTATTTATTTTCACTTTCCATTGCATGTATTATTAATATTATTATTGAAATTGTATAAAGTTAGTTTTTATCTGGTTCTTGTGTTTGGGTTATGTATAAAGCAGTCTAATTTCTTAAGAATACAAGTTGCCATTTGGTTTAATTTTAACATTTAAAAATAATATTATTTTCAGAAACAACCTTGAGATATTGTAATTTACAAATAAATTTATCAGTTTCCTTGTCCTGCTAGTCATTTTCACTTGTTGTGGCTGACTTGCAGGTACTACGTACAGCCACAATGGGTGTTTGATTCAGTTAACTCAAAACAGCTTCTTCCAGTAGAGGACTACTTCATTGGGGCTGTACTCCCACCTCATCTGTCGCCATTTGTGGAGGAAAATGATGGGGACTATGTGCCTCCAGAGAAAGTCAAACTTCTGCAAAAACTGCAAGGGACAGTGCCAGGTACTACTGTATAAGCGCAGTTGTTTGTTTTATATATACAACTTTTGGATAATTAATTCATCAATCTATAGTAATTGTTTTATGAGTTTATTCATGAGTCTTAAATAATTAATGCGCAAGACTTTGTTAATTAATTCATGCAGTTAAGATTTCTAGTAAATCTGGTTTCTTTTTTATTCTTAATCTATCTGTGTTAAACAAATAATGAATTAAGATTTGTAAGTTTTGAGTATACTTGAGTAGAAATAAATGGGTTACAGTAAGACAGCTAAGTTAAATGTGGATATATATCTGACCTGGAAAATCTCTGAAAAGTTTTTAAAAATAAATAAATATATCCTTTTACATTCACACTACTGCTTTTTTTAGTTATATCATTACAGAGAAATTTTATTCCGTCGGCGTTTTTAATTTATATAGTTTTTACAACAGTCGCTATATACAATTTATTAAACTTTAGGTTAAGTTTGTTGTTGTTTTGAATAATATTTTTGTACAACACTGTTGTTATTCTTCATACTGTGACATTAACTTTAGATGTAGAAGAAGGTGAAAGTGATGATGAAGAAAATGTTGAGGATGCACTTGAAGACAGTGAAGAGGAAGAAACAGATGAGGATGATAGTGAGGAAAGCTCTGATGAAAAGGATGGTAAGGTCATACTTTCAATCACATTATCATCTTTATTTTAATTCTTTGTATCTCCAAATTCATGTATCAGCCTTAGAAGTATGTATATTTATTTTCACTCTGTGGTTCCTTCAGTGAGATGTTCTTTCTTAGATATGATTGTCAACAAACAGTTAAAATTTTTATGTACAACATTAAAGTAGAAATTTAAAGACAAATATTTAGGACTTGAAGAATTAGAAATAAGAACGTTTGCATCACTTTTTTGTCTATTTTATTGTTTACATATTAGAGGGACAGTGCTATGACAACAACAGATATATGGACTAAACAAAATTTATTACTGAAAATTCTCCTGATTAAATAATTTTGCATATAAAACAACCCTTATTATATTGCTTGCATTATTAATAATTAATATGTATTTATTAGAAGAACAAAATTCTTAATGACATTAAAAATGCATATTTCAAATGTACTGTAAACTATGTATCGGTTCAATGAAATTTTAATCATTTGTCAAACAAACAAGGTCCTGCTTGTGTTTTTTTTTGTCATGATTATATATCACCAGAGTTGTAAAACTATCAAAAGTTACCATTAGAAAATTACTTGAACTTATTTAGCCAATAACAATATTAAAATGAGTACGGGGACTTCCATCTCCATTCTGTACTGAATGTATATGGAATAGGAAAAAGGGCTGTTCAGGAAAAGTATATTATTTTGTGAAAATTAATTATTTCTTCTGAATATTATTTATAACTTTAAACCAGGTAATGAGAATAGCCTACAGAAGTCTTGTCATTTAAAACTGTTACAAACATTGCTGAATCCGAGCAGATTTTATTTTGTTAGTTTCACATTTGAATCTCAAGGGGAAAGCTATTAAAAATGACAGATTTTATGTTAAGAAAGTTTTTAACAAAATTTAGATCCACATATAAACCTCTCACTCTCTGTAAAGACACAGACAGATGAATATTCAAGAGAATTCAGTATTTACTAAAAAGAAAAAATAATAGTTTAGTTTAAGTATAAACTTTGTGATATGATGAGTATTTATCATGAAGATGCATAATGTTTTAATTTTAAACCACAGTAAATTGGTGGCTACATTTACCCGAAAATGGTTTCGTTCAAGAAGGATTGCCATGAAGTAAAATAGTTGTACATGATAGATGAAATAAATAAATTGGTGCAACTACATTTTTTTATGTAGAAAGTTCTGATATTCCCCCTACACACACACTAAAATATTGAAAATGATGGTGTTTGTGAGTACTGGTTGCCAAGAAAACAGTTTAATATAATGAGGAGAAAAAAAACTAGCTTGAAATTTAGTCTGCATTTGCTTTTGAACAGAATACATTATTTTATAGAATTTTGAATGTAGATCTTCATTTGACAATTATGTTAGCTGTCTTTTGACTAAATGCTAAATCCAACATGTGCCTTGCCAAAGGTGGATGGGTCTGATAATGTTTATGTTCAAATTTTTCTTTTTTGTTGTTTCAGAAGTACCGAAAGCAACAATGCAAACAAGGGAAACTTCAGCTAAAAAAAGGAAATTAGAGAAGGAACCTCCACCCTCTGCCACCAAAAAACCAAAAGTAAAGCGCTATTTTTAACAACAGGAGCGATGGGGATGGGTCATTATTTCTCCCTAGGAAAATTCTCAGCAATTATGGGTGTTGAGCTTGAGCTGATTAAGTTTGTACTTCTGTATTTAGTTTTATTCCCAATAATTTTTAGAATTTGAAAAAAAAGAAAAATAATGTGAGATTAAAAAAAAAATTGTATAAAGTGTCAACAACAAAATTCCCTTATCTTTGCTTTATTTGCTTTTGATGCAACTGGAGGTGTAATTGGCAGTAATTAAATTCTGAGACAAGAGTTTTGTATCGATCCAGTGCCTTAGATGCTGTTTTTATATTTATCTTTGGACAGACCATGGTAAAGGAAGGCCATGTGGAAGCTATTGATGTTGGCCAACAGCTGTCACGACAAACTGCTGAGGAGAGACGCCTTGCGGAAATGATGATTCCCAAGAAGCACCGTCGCCTGTACCACAAGATAATGTACTCTAAAAAGAAGAGGTCACAGGAGGTAAGGGTTCAAATTTTAATTTGTACTGATGTTGTTACACTTTTATATCTTTCATATTACTGTTGTATATCTTCAGTTAATACTGTTATATATCTTTTTATATTATTGTTGTATATCATCACTTAATAGTTATATCTCTTATTGTTGTCTATCTTCATTTAATACTGTTATATATCTTTTTATATTATTGTTGTCTATCTTCATTTAATACTGTTATATATCTTTTTATATTATTGTTGTCTATCTTCATTTAATACTGTTATATCTCTTTTATTATTGTTATATATCTTCACTTAATACTGTTATATATCTTTTTGTATTATTGTTATATATCTTCACTTAATACTGTTATATATCTTTTTGTATTATTGTTGTGTATCTTCAGTTAATACTGTTATACATCTTCAAGTGCTACTGTGTATTTTCTTGTTCTACAATTTCTGTGCCTTCTTCAGAACTCCTAAAAGCAATACATTTTCATAAAATTTTCAAAAATCTGTTAATATTGTTTTACATCAGAAAAATGTGTTAAACAACTGTAAAATTATTTCTGTACACAGGATCCTTGATATCCAAGGTTCCTTTATCAGTTTCTCTGTTTATATGTTGCCAAATTTTTTAGGTGATCTACATAAATATTCCCAGCGCTTATCCTTGAACCCAGATAATGCTTTGCATTTCACACACACTTTTGCATTTTTCCCACTTGCATACCCCCCCATGTCTCCTACCAAGCAAGTAAACAGCCAATGCACAACATGGTTTGTTTGGTGGTGAATTATGTTTTCCTGTTGGAAATATATTGCTCTTGTTGGAGATATGAAATAAAGAGCGAAGTTAAATAGTTTGTCTTAAAGTAATTATTATAATAGATATAATCTTGATATAAAATTTGGTACAAGCAAAAGATGTGATAGATGTTACATATACTTTTCATGTCCTAAAATGATTATCCACACAATTTTGAAGAATGCATAGGCAATTAAAACCATGGTTCTTAACTGAAGCACCTAAATGTAAAAATGACACTTCATATCAGTGTCTTAATGGAGATGGAAAGGCATTTAGCAACAAGGAATGAGAATTTATATTCGAAAATTCCTGTCAAGATAGAAATATGATCCAAATTGATTGTTCATTGTGGATCACATTTGAAACTGTCGCTGTTCTCAGTACCCGTACATTTTATTTTTTTAAGATTCTCAAGGTGTTGAATGGAATTTTTAAGATAGAAGTACTTTATATAAAATATAGTTTATGTCTAGAAGTGTTCTTTTAACAGTGCAAAACATCATTTAATTGCAGGCTCTAAAATTAAAAGAGAAAAGGGAAGCTATTGACAAGGCGCAAAGGAAGGAGAAACGGAAGAGTGGAAAATAGACTTATTGGACAATTTATTGTAAATAAAATCGGTTTGCCTACAACAGTTGAAACAATTTTTGTACTTTGGCATGCTTGAAGTGTATGTAATGATTTAATTGACAGCTTACAATTTGCAGCATAAAGGCTAGTTATCAAAGATGAGAATGCCAGGAACAAGCATACAAAAAAATTATAATGAATACCAAGTGCCTATGCTGATGGGGTTGCTGCCCCTTTTACAATTTTGTTTAAAAACACTGTACAAAAAGTATAAAATAAAATAAAAAAAGGTAGATTTTCTTTCTTTTTTGTGTGCATATGTAATTTCTTATTTATTCTTTAATCTTTGAAACCTGTGATTATTTACATAAATTGTGCAGTTTTTGTCATGGTTCATTTCACGGTCCAAGTGATCTCACATCACATTTCAACAACTGCCTTCATCTTGTGAATGGATGAACACATCACTCATACTTTGCAGCATAATATTCAAATTACATCTTGAAAACTGTGAAGTAAAAAGAGCATTTGTGGCTGACAAGTCTAAAAAATAGCTCTGGATGCAGTACACACACACTGACACATTGAGTCTAGAGATAAAATCTAGTCTTTCGAATTAATTTGCACTTGAAAAATGAAAAAGATAACCGTAGAATGAATTAAGCGAAAGAACTTGTATGCATAGAAGATTTATACTGTTTCAAGTAAAGCTATAAAACACTAAACTAATAGTAAGTCATCTAAGATTTATACTGTTTCTTTTTATGTAAAACACTAAACTGTTAGTAAGATCTAACATTTATACTGTTTCTTTTTATGTAAAGCTATAAAACACTAAACTGTTAGTAAGATCTAAGATTTATACTGTTACTTTTCAAATGAAACAATAAAATACTAAACTGATAGTAAGATCTAACATTTATACTGTTTCTTTTTATGTAAAGCTATAAAACACTAAACTGTTAGCTAGATCTAAGATTTATACTGTTACTTTTCAAGTGAAGCTATAAAATACTAAACTGATAATAAGATCTAACATACTGTTTCTTTTCAAGTAAAGCTTTAAAACACTAAACTAATAGTAAGTTTTGTAATCCACAGTAAGTTTATAAGTCTTGAAACAATTTAAAAAAAAAAAAAAAGCTAAATACTTCAGACTGAGAAGATTGAACATAAAATAATAATTTATCTGCTGTATTTGCAGTGTGGATTAATGCATTTATTCAATATTTTTATTTGTTTTTTTAGCAATCTCAAGACATGAATATTTTATTGTAACAAAACACAAGTTAGATCACATTTAGAAGTATTGTTGGAGTAGCAAAGGAAGAAAAGGGGTGGGGTGAAAATAGTTCATACAGGTAACTAATGTTTTATTTTTGAATACATATAATAATCATTTAAAAAGTAATAATTTCAACTCTGCTATACATCATTTTAAAAAAAACTGGTGTGGCAAAAGCACAATCACACAATAAAGTACAATTATAAAAACAATTGCTGGACTATTAGCGAGTTGTCATTCTCAGTATATATGTGTGTTTCCTGTAAATTCTTTAAGTGTGTAAAATCACTTTAATTTCATATTATTTTTGTAAATATTTCTTGATTCAGTATTGTGGACCTTTAGCAGAACCATTGAAAAACACCAATAAATGCAAAGAGCTATGTACTGACAAATACCTGGTCACCATGTGATCATGACTTCCTTGGTGGGGTCTAATTTATGCAACCAATCATTAGGTACTTCTGAAAAAGAATGCAGATCATCCGTAAGGATATTAAATCAAACTTAAAAATATGCAATAAGATTATGCCCCAAAGAGTTAGTCTCTCAAATCACTTACAAGGTGTGACACGCCTGGTGTGTTAATACTAATTAATAATTATATTTATGAATTAGTTTTGTCATAATCGCTTATCAGTGATTAATTAAGATTTATTGCTTAACATGAGTTTCCTACTCTCATATCACTATAAGCTTACCACCGGTACAATAATTTCTTCGCAGGTGGAATTTCTTACTTAAGGAGTAAACTAAAACAACAATATAAATCTCCTTTCATTCACTAGTCTAGCTCCTGAACCCCCATCCACTCACTAACTACTCTAGACAAGGCACATGTAAGAAATATATAACATAGAGATTTATTATACAATACTAAATATAATAACAAATACACAATAATTTAAAAGAAACAGTTCTCATGTCCAATATCTCATATTCTAACCTAGACAATCATTGTTTTTACATTTCTATGATCTTTACACACGGTTGGATAAGAAGAGTTAACAATAAACAATTTCATGACCGAGTCATCGATGTGGCGACGAGTTGCCTCCCTGTCCTGTGATGCTGTTGAGCACACTGTGAGAATAATAATGATCAATGTTAATTCTTATCACCGTCCTGGATTTCCACGGTGAATTGCAGCTTCGCAGGCTGATGTTCACATGCAACTGGATTGCGCTGCTCATGCTGGATGAAGAATTGATTACAGTTGTATGTACTGTAAGTAATGACCAGGCGAAGTCTGGAGGCTGAGTTGAACAAGTCCTCCAACTGAAGCCTTAGGTTTGGTCCCTTGGGCTTTGTTGTTTGTCTTTCCAACCAGGACTTGAATGAATAACGAAGAAAGGCACGCTTGCTGCAACACATGGAGCGTAGCGCTTAGAGACAATTCTTAACTCCACTATCTTCCTCCGTGCTCTCGACAATCATTCAACTTACATTTTATCTGCAAGAGAATTGTTCAGCCCCATACATCCTTCATTCATTGATGCCACATTTCAACTTGAATTATATATCTCAATAAATCAATAAAATTCTAATACTTCTCAATCAAACAGAAATTCTAACATATCAATTGAATAAATTCTAACCCACTATATGAATAAAAGTTTATCACAAATTTATTCTGTCTAGTTCGAATAGACAGCTTACCAAAATACATTGATGACTGCCTTTCAAGCTGGACCAGAAATCTCTTACAAGAGTATTATTGCAGTACCTTGCCATGGGACATGACAGAGTATTTATGGACTGGGTTTCGGTGGGTCGGGACTGTCCATCTGGACCTGTTTCATTTGTCCACTTCAATACTGCGTCCTAAACCTCCTTGACAGCATTTACCACATTGGTTCTAGTTTATATTTGTCCGCTTTAATACCACATCCTAATAATCTTTGACGGAGGTTACCCCACTACAACAAGCGGACTGGATCTTTCCCCACTCTATCTCTAGCCGGAAGGTGGTTGTGGCAGACTTTCACCTGATTGCAATTAAGAGGACTGACCAGAGAGCTCTCGCCAGCGACTGTCCATCAAATGTGACTGTGCTAACAGTTTGACACGGCATGGTCCTTTCTTTCATCGGTACAGCGTGCAAATAATTAAATGTTAGCCCAAATCAATTAGGGATGACTTCCAAGCGTCACACAAGGTTTTATTTTTTCACTCTGGAATAACCTGAATATCCATTTATTTGGAAGGCAGCTCACTCATATATATTCCTGATGCTGTATTTATTCTGTTTGTGGTGAGAGAATCTGCGCCTGAATTTTGCAAATGAGATGACACTGGCAGGTCACTCTTTCTCATTGTTACCCTGCCTTAAAAATCTATATTAAATTAAATAATTAATAACAAAATAGGTATACTTTTATATGGATTGAATGAAGGTATGAGACATTGCAATAGCTGGCATTTCCCTCTTTTCTCTACTTTGATCTGAGTGTAAAGGGTGGATCTGAGTGTAAAGGGTGGATCTGAGTGTAAAGGGTGGATTGAAAACAATGGAGTAGAGAGCAGGTTTTCATGATGGCTCACTTCTTGATAACTTCACTCTGGATGTCTTGATAACTTCACTTTCTTCGTCAAAAACTTAAATGGTGTCTTTACTGGAAGTGAGTATCATTTGTGGTTACTTTCAAGTTTGATGAGGCAGACAAGTGCTGCAGTTCAAAACTTCATCTTTTAATATCCTGTGATCTCTCAGGAGCTGATTCTGTGATGTGAAAGGGCATAGATTCCTGCCATAGAACCTATGTCCAGTGACCAGGATCATGGAAAGATAAGTGATATTCAATTCAAAGCTTTTCACTTAATAATTCATGATACTGAAAACTGAGGAAAACATTATAAACAGAAATAAAAAAATAAGAAACTAGAACTTTATTATTCTCCACTGACTAACTTTGATTTGTTTATTATTAAATGTGAAGATGAGTGATGGTTTGAATTTTTTGTTTACCAGTGATTTCTTATTCTCTTCTTTTTAGTTTTAGAACAGTGGGGCTTTTTTTCAAGGTCAATTATTCTTTTAAATATTTGATGGACTCTTTTGGTTACAGAGCCATTATTGGTACATTAAAAGACTATTTCTTTTTTATGTACTGTTGTGATAGTACCACTTATTTGGTGTCTGTCTTTAGTTTGTAGATTGTGGGTTATTTGGTGTCTGTCTTTAGTTTGTAGATTGTGGGTTATTTGGTGTCTGTCTTTAGTTTGTAGATTGTGGGTTATGGAGCTATGACTGAAGGTTACATTTCATAGCAAAACTTTTTCTATCCATTGTTAGACCATTTTCACTGAATGCTTATTTTTGTTATTTTGTTTATCTCTCCCCATCCCAACCAGCACATGGATATTTGCTATCCTTAAAGTTCATGTGCATCATGAGGTCATAGTTAAGAAAATTTCCTATTTCCTTGTAAGCTAGGTCAAACTAGATGTATTATGGTGAGTTGTTTATAGAAATTACAGTCATATATAAGAAAACTTCTTACTTCCTCCTAAAACAGCGCGGAAGCCGGAAGCGCCCTCTACACTCAATCAAACCTCCTAAGCCAGGTCAAACTAGATGTTTTATGGTGAGTTGTTTATAGAAATTACAGTCATATATAAGAAAACTTCTTACTTCCTCCTAAGCCACAAGCGCGGAAGCCGGAAGCGCCCCCTACATGACCAACCAACCTCCTAAGCCAGGTCAAACTAGATGTTTTATGGTAAGTTGTTCATAGAAATTACAGTCATATATAAGAAAACTTCTTAATTCCTCCTAAACCAGGTCAAACTAGATGTTTTATGGTGAGTTGTTTATAGAAGTTACAGCATGAGAAAACTTTTAAGCCAGGTCAAACTAGATGTTTTATGGTAAGTTGTTTATAGAAATTACAGCATGAGAAAACTTCTTTTAAGCCAGGTCAAACTAGATGTTTTATGGTAAGTTGTTTATAGAAATTACAGCATGAGAAAACTTCTTTTAAGCCAGGCCAAACTCAGGATATCTTGTTTTATGATGCATTTACTATAGAAAGTTATAGCCATACATGAGAAACTTTCTTCTCCTATGCCAGGTCATACTCAGGACGGATAGATGAATGTATGTATATCTATCCATCCATCCATCCATCTTTCTATCTATTTATGTGCAGTTTCTTTATAAATTTACAGCCATTAGCATTAAATGAGGAATTTTTCTAGTCAGCCAGAATGTCTTCTTTTTAAAAGGTGCATTTTCTTCAGAAAATTACAGCTACAGATTAAAAAAAAATCCACATACAAAAAACTACTACTATTCTATGAAGGCCAATCTCTGAATAACTTTTATTTTCTACAGGAAAGTATAACTTTAAATGTATATATATATATAAAACTTCCTTCTAATAAGACAGGCTAACCTTGATGTCTTTTTATGGCGCATATTCTGTGCGAAACGAGAGCTGCATATGAGGAAACTTCCTTCTAATATTTCAAGCCAAACTGTGTTTCATAAGAAAATGTTTATGGAGAAATAATCTAACTTTATTAGTATTGAAAGCCTTGTTCACAGTTCATTTAAATAGATCAGTTTGAAACTTATACATACAGACCTTTTAGCATCACAGTAAATAATCATGAAAATAAAGATTAAAAAATATGTCCCTAAGAATGAATGCTATCCAATTACAAATACATTTATAATTATAAAGATTTTATCTGTACTAGCTAGGACCATTATATTCTCCATTGGTTTTCTGTTGTAGCTGCAAAAAAAAAATTGCCTTGCATTAATTGTTATTGTAAAAAATACAGTTATGATATACATTCACAATGCATTTAACTACTATGATTGTAAAATACTATGAGTTTGAATATGAATTTCATTTATATAGAATCCATTTATAATTATGGAATTATTTATAATCACATTCTAAGGTACAATTAATAATCACATCTCTAGCAGCAATGTGAAAAAAAAAATCCAGAATAATTAGCACATCACTAAATACAACTATAAACACATAGTTATTGTCCTTACAAACTCTGACATTACTGAATAAATCCCAGGTCTATCAAATTTTATTTCAAGACACGTGTACTTCATTCTTTTTTTTAAAACTTTCATCCCATGGCCAATTTACTAATACATGTAATTTATTTATTGTTTTCAAAAAAAAGGGGGGTTTCCAACCTTTCTTTGTCCAAGAGCATAGTTGAAAGTTCAAGAGAGAGGAACAGGCAATATTTCATTTTAAAATAATTTTCTTTGTTTAGGTTGGCCTTAATTGTAAGGAGAATAACTGGATGCCCTTCAGTACTTTTTAATTTAAAAAAATGAAGAATTGAGGTTAAAGTACTAATATTTTGGACACTTGTATAATTAATGATTTAAAAGGTTGGACTTTACCAATTGGTGCATTCTGTATTTGCTTCTTTAATTAAAAAAAATATATTTCTTGTTTATAATTTACAACACTAGTATTTTCTTTATGATCTTTTGTCATACATTTAATATTAAAGTTTATGGGATAGATTTCTGGGATTTGATTGGAAAAAGGCAACAATGTGATGAAAAAACCAAATCTTCATATATATCCAATTCTGTATACATATTTTTGCTGTTGTTTATGTAGCAATCACTCTGAAACACTCTATCTGCAAAATGTTATTTCTGACCCATTAACAATAATTAAAACAGTAGGTTTAATATTAGTTTTGTCAGTGTCAACATATTCTGTGATGATTCAGCATGCCATCAGAGACCCTAAAACTTGTCTGTGATTAATCATGCTTCAACCATTTGTGACCTTTCAAGACTGTCCAGTTTAAGCTGTGCTAATATGCCCGTTATATGATCGGAGCACTATTAAGTGGACTTTTACATTCATGTTTCCTTTGATATCAGTTACATAAATCATACAAAATATATGCATTTCTTCTTTTCTTAATCAGTCTGATTTTTGTCACAAGCTATTTGGCTCTTGGAGTTTGTTTCAAGTTAAATTAGAATCTCTACGAAATAAGTATTTTTCTACACACATTTTTATACTGCTACTGTGCTAGGGAGTTCTAGCAATTAAAAAGAAAATGTTTATAAAATTTAATTTTAATTCCTTCTGACAGAGCTTATTCTGGTTATAAAGATGACTCTACTTATTCTCTATGTGGTTCAGGAGAATTATGTTTGATTGAAAAATGGAATTTTCCTGCATAGTATGACAGTATTGTTTTGCTCATTCATTCAAATATCTTGATTAAAAATAGCTTCATTAATTAATACAAATAACTATTAAAATTTATAAATGAATCACAAAACCAATTTAATCAACTAAAAAATTTGAAAAAAAAAGACATTAGATAAATTTTTAAAATGTCTGCAGTTTTTTTTTTATTTGCGATCAGCACCATTCATCTTTTATAAATATTTTTGGCATTTACAACAGTGATGGCGTAAAAAAAAACATCCAAACAGTGAGTAATTTGTTGAAATGGAGTGGCACATAGTGAAGCTTCAAAAGAAGTCCTTTTGTCAGTGACTTACCAAATATGTAATAAAGGCAGTAGCATAGTATTACAGTTTAGAATCGAAGTGAATTCACTTTTAAATCATGCTAATTGGATTTCATAAAGTGCAATTAATTTGTAATTTAAAGCTTACAGTTAGAAAAATATTTTTGTTTTCTATAAATTTCTGACAGCGTTAATGAATGAACACCATCCTATTAAAATTCGGGTACATATACTTAAATATGCTACACTTACATATATTTCATTATTTGTGCTGGCAAATGTTAAATACAAAGTACACACGTAAATTAAAATAAATGAATTTCATAATGTTGAATAAAATTTTACAGCATATTTGCACCGACAAAAGAATGTTTTACAAATTATACAACTACGAGACAAGCACTGAATTTATATGCAACTAGGCCTATATATTTACAGTTATAAAAACTATTTAATGTTGAATGAAATAAAACACATTTAGAATCAATATGACTGTTTGAAAATACAAATAATTGTCAGAAAGTTGAAAATTAAGCAAATGTATATCGATTTAGTTGAGTAGAGATGTCTTAAAAACATGTATCTTTAGAGCTCTGAGTTGAGCTTGTACATAATACATTTACAGGCATGAGTCGTCTGCTAGTTATGATCACCGAATACATACATGTACAATGTACCGGTAGTAATTTTCGTAAGAGTTAATGTAAGGGACGCAATTTGCAAGCAGTACTCAAGCGGACGAATGGTCAATTTGGCCAAATCGTATTTCTTGTCCATTACACCTCTTACATGTAATTATTATACGGTTCACTGTAATAGTTTGTTAATTCTGCTATTACTATCGAATGCAGATAATAAGTTTGAAAGACCATTTTATCATATTAACCAAAATTAAAATAAATTGCGTCTGTAGAAAGCCCAGAAAAGTGAATTGTGTATTTAGAAACGAGAAACCTACTGTAAAGCAGAGTAGTATTTAGTAGTAGTAAAGAAATATATTACAGTTACAACTTTAAATTTAGAAACAATTTCAAAAGCCAGAGGTCAAAGGTGATCTTTACAAATGTTTATTTTAACATTATTTTTTTACTGGTCAATACTGATATTCTATTAATGTTGTTGCCGTTGGTTGTCGGTTCATTTTCACAAGTTAGTAAGTGTAGGCTGCATTGTAATCTAGCACTTAATTAGTTTTAAGTTCGAGACCGAATTTGTTTCTACTTAGTAAGATAAAATAAAATTGGAAATAAAGAACAAAAACAAAAGCACACGTTGATCTAATGTAATGTGAAGTTATAAATATTGCTCCAGTCCAAGTCATTTAAAAAAAAACCAAATAAACGACTGAGGGACTATTAGTATTATGAAGCGGAAGTGTTATTAGTGTATCACTAGTTGTACATATATTTTAAATATATATTTGTTAAAGTACATATGGCATACCTTAAAAAATATTATAAGAAACACTTGCTATGATTAAGAAAATATATTTTATTGAAAACTTATATAATGTTTTTCTTCGTTTTTTTTTAATTTTTATCCATTTCTACCTACTTCCGCATAAATTGCATAATTTTGTATGGTGAAGCTTAAAAAAGGCAAGAAAGATTTGCTATGGATTTAGATATAGGGAATTCATCAATTTTAAAAACATTGTAGCAACATACTATTAAAAGGTAAACATTTTTAACTTTGTCATGGAATAACACAGAGCACTCAGAAATTAGGTATCTGTTTACTGACAATATACAAAGAAGACCACGTTCTTTTTGTAGGTACCTTAATCTTGCATCTGCAAATATGCACTCGTCTTGTATGTCTCTGATTGGTTTCCTAGCTATGAGTTGCCTTGGCAACCAGTACGATCCTCATTTATACCCTGCCAGAGGTCCATTCTTCGAAGGCTGGTATGTGCGTCTTATAGACGAAGCAAAGTCTCTCAGTATTGGTTTCTTATTTGGACGCGTGTTGCCAAAATTGTCTGATCACAGTGCCAGTAGTCAGAACGGATCTGCCCCTTCATCTCTGAATTTGATAAAAGACAGGACAGGACAATACTTTTCACATCAACAACATCGAAAAGAGACACCCTTGGTCATTGCAAGTATCCTGCTTCAAGACAGAAATTTCAGCCAGAAGCTGCTTCAGTACACTGGCATTTTCCGCTTGAGTGATTACTCTGTAACTGTCAGAGGTAAGCCAGTGGTTAAAAATCCGGACAGCAAGTCACCTGTGGATTTTACTGTGATTTTCAGAAACAATGGGTCCTTTATTGTAAAGGAAAATAAAACTGTAGTGGACATTAGCATAGGAAACGTGAGGCTGAATATTCGTGCTGGAACACCGTCCCCATGGAGATCTCATGGAGAAGGTCCAGAAGAATGGCTTGAAAAATTCCCATTGCCTTTGCATTGGTTTGTATACAGCCTTTGTTCTTATGTGACAGAGTACAGGTTCTTTGATGCTGACATGGGGCGAGTCATCAGTGGGAAGAATGCTTACATGCACATGGAAAAGAATTGGGGAAAATCCTTTCCTGCTGCTTGGGTGTGGTCTCAAGGGATTACATATTCCAACATAACTGTGGCACTATCAGGGGGAATTGTTAACTTCGACCAGATCGTCAGTGTTACAGCTTTTCTTGTTGGTTACAGAAATCCTTCAAAAGGGATCATATTTGATTTTATGCCAGCTAACAGTGTGTTTTCTTTTGAAGAAGATGGATGTCATGGAATTATTTTCCTAAATGTGACAAGTCTTATGCATAGACTTGAGTTGAAAATATTTTCTTTGATAGAATCATTTAGTGATTGTCTTTTAGGACCAGAAAGTGAAGGATTTCAACCAGACTGCATAGAAAGCTATGATGCGAGGGCAGTTGTGAGAGCATACGTAAGAACTGGTTTGCATTTCAAACAAGTGGATGATGTAGAAATAAGAAATGTTGCTTTGGAGTTTGGGGGAAAATATGTATGTAATAATAAATGCTTGCATGCTTGATGGTTATATTTTAAAAGATGGCCAATCTGTGTATGCCTGTAGTGTAATTAATAGAGGCAAAGATATATCCTTGATTTAATTTATTTTGAAATGAGATGCATCGTTTATCTCTTTTAAGTTTAAATATTCTGTTATGTATTATCAATCAGCTCCAAATTCTACTGTGGCTTGTTGTCACTAGCTTCATGACTACTTTCTGAAAATGTTTTAGTTTGTATAATGTATGAGAGTGATTTGTGAATAACACACACACACACACACACACACACACACACACTCTCTCTCTCTCTCTCTCTCTCTAAGATTTGTTACTGAGATTATTGAAAATGAAGACTATTGGGTACTAGGGTTTGAGAGGCAATATTTTCCCTAAAGGTAGCAGACAGATTTTCAGGTGACCATACTAGTGAAGTGGAATCTAGGTCAACCATGCAAGTAAGGTTAATCAATAGATTTAGGTGTTTGGATAATGTATAAAATTGACAAAATTCTAGTTATAGTGGATATTGCAATATATTCAATAAAACACCATGCGTCTGTGAGTTTTTCAATGTTAATTGTGTACATGAGCTCCATAATGACACAGGGGCATAGAACCACTCTTTAATATGGAAGGTAACTTAGCTCAGCATGAATACCTCTTGCTATTGCAAACCTTAACCTGCATGTAGCCAATTAATGCTGTCATAGAGATCTCATGCATGAATGAAAACTTCGGTTTCTATTCCACTTTTCACCCTAAAATTACATTTATAAAAGATGCTGGCTATTTTAACTTTGCCAGGATGTTTAGAAATGTTGACATTATTGAAATATCTGGTTTTGATAAATATGTATATGTTTGAAGTAGATTCTTGTTTACTTGGTCATTAATATTGTAAGCAGCACCATAAATTCGTATTATACTTGTGATTTTTATCATTTTAATAAAGGAAAAGAAGTATTTGTTTTACTAAGAACTAGAGGCAGCTCTTGCCCTACATATTCACTAGTTTATGAATTACATAATAAAATAGTGAAAGGATAACTCTGATAAGTAAAATATATTGAACTAAAAGTATGATTAGATGTATTTTTGCAAAAATAAGTGATTAATGTGGATTCGATTTCTCAGCTAATTGTTGTTATCTTCAGAAAATATTATTACAAGCAAATGTTTATTTCTGAAACATGTGTTCAGTTTTCAACATTTCAAATTAAATTGCTATATTTTTGTTATCCTGTTGTCCACTGAATTTATTAATTGTTCATTGAATTGTCAGCAAATAATCTGAATATATAATATTACCGACAATGTTATTTATAAGAGGTTGGAAGCAGTACTAAAAAAATATGTAACATAAACACTTTTGTCATTTGTCATAAAGTATCTTAATATGAATTTTAAAATAGCTTATGTAATTAACAATGCTCAGATAATTCTGAAAACAAAGTTGACACAGAAAAATAGAATGTGTAAATAAGGCAAAAAAGCACTGAATTTATGCAGAATAATTTAATAATTTAATCCATGTCAAAGTTCACATTAAAAACAAAGATCATTATACATTTATAGGTTTACACTTTTACACTAGGTTTACATTAAGAGGTTTGCAGTTCTCAGTTACTGACTTCCCAGTTCCAAGAGATTAACTGACTTCAACACTTCCAAGACAGTTACTGACTTCAGGTCCAAGACAGGTACTGACTTCAACACTTCCAAGACAGTTGCTGACTTCATACTTCAAAGACAATTACTGACTTGAATTACCAACCTCACTACTCCAAGACAATTATTGCCTTCACAGTTCAATGTACTGATAGTTCTGAGATGTGACTTCCCAGTTCTAGATAGTTAACTGACTTCTCAGTTCTGAAACAGTTACCAATATCACAGTTCCAAGACATCGAGTGACTTTACAGTTATAAGATTTATCAACTCCCCAGGTATAAGATACTTAAATAGTTAATGACCACAATTCTGTGGCAGATATCAACTTCACAGCCCTAAGACAATAAGACAATTACTGACTTCACATTCCTAAGTTAATTATCAACTTCACACTCTAAGAAATTTATAAACTTATTCTCTTGTTTGTAAACATTCTGTCTCTATTCAGATAAGTTATTCATGCAACAGTTGGCTTTTATCTCAAATTTATTAATATTTCAACAGTTGGCATATATATATTTATTGTTTTGTCTCAGGTTTATTAATATTAAAACAGGTGGCATATATATTTTTATTGTTTTGTCTCAGATTTGTTAATATTATTAGCACTATCCTGGTGAATATTTTTTACATAAGAGTTTGGTTATCAACTTTTGTATTTTTCATATCTGTAATTTTATACAGCATTTTGAATTTTTGCTTTTGTATTAATAACCTGTATGTTTGTATTATTTTTTTAAAATCCTTTTCATCTCATGCATATTTTCTACTTTCATTTCTTGGCCTCTAGTCCATGTGCACTGCATGTCTCTCATTTACTTCCTCCACTAAAGATGACAATTCTCAAAGAACATTGCTCTCATAAATTTCAGGTCTACTTTCTTTCTTGGGCATAAGTCTACAATCGTTATTAAGCATTTGAAGCACATAAAGCTTACTCCAGGCAGCTAGTGATGTTACAGCATAATAAAAATATCATATGAAAAGTTTATATCATACATATATTTAGTTTTTGATATTATAAACCCAGTAAAGTGAAATACACAGATGAGTTTTGATCATGATAAAGATTGAAGACAATAAAATTAATTGCTAATTAGTGTTTGTGTTCCTTGACTTAAGCATCTGAGATTATATGTTCAGAAATTGTGTGTGTGTGTGTGTGTGTGTGTGTGTGTGTGTGTGTGTGTGTGTGTGTGTGTGTGTGTGTGTGTGTGTGTGTGTATGTGTGTGTGTTACTGAGAAAATGTTCAACACTGAATATCTGAAGTATCTAAAAGTTTTGGCATTTTGAATAATCCAATATTAGATATAGTGAAGTATCCACTGCTGGATGTTTAAAGTGTTCAAAAATGTTGGTATTCTGAAGCATCCAAGATTGGATGTTGTAAAGCATCCAGTACTGGATGTTTGAAGTGTATGAGAATGGCTGTTTGAAGCATCCGCAATCAGATTATTGGAATTATCGAAGATTAGATAGATGTTTGTGCCCAAGATATTTAAAGCATCCCAAACCAAATTTTAGGGCAGGAAGATGAGGACAGCCCATCAAGAGAGACAATAATGGCCCTCTATCCAACATTGTCAAAGCAATGGCTTTCATGAAAGGAGGGGTCAAAATTAGGAGGTGGATCATGCCAAATAACTTTAAATTAAATACAATCAAAACTTGATGACACATTTCATCAGCCATTCATCCCAATCTTCACAATTGAAAATGGAGCACCTGAAGTACAAGCTGCTACAGTTTTCAAGTTTTTACAGGAACACCTCGAGAATTAAAAAAGACATACATGTTTTTGTCATTGCTGTCCCCAATGTTGTCTGTTGGGATATATGTAGTCACATCAGCCTGCCAAAACTCTCTCCTCTTTGCTACATGTCTTCTGTATGCATACAATTCCTGTCACACACATACACTCCTAATATTATATCCTGAAAGTGCTGGACACCAAGCAAACCCTAACTGGCAATTTGCTATGCACAAGGAAAAATATGAACTAATGATCTGCTCCGTGCTTTTCTACTTTGGTTTAGAAGTAATTTACTTAGAGTTATATAATTATAATGTTTATACTGTCTAAGGAAACAACATTAATTACTCTTTAAATACAACTCCTTCCTACCATATAATTTACAAGATAAAGTACAAAATAATATAAATAACTATATTCGTTATTGCTCTCAGCCATAAATAATAAAATGGTGAGGATGGGACACAAATAGGCTATTCCCAACACAATACATAGGTTGGCCAATCTTTGATCTTGAGCAGGAATTTTTAAAAATTAAACTACAGCACACCTTGAAATTTTTAAAAGGTAAATTACAGAACAACTGGTTAATAAAATTGTACACAGCCTCATAGTTGATGTTTAAATGCCTAAAGGAAATTATAATATGACTAATGAACTTGTGTTTTTTTAAAAAACACTTTTGACTTTCTTTAAACAGTGATAATCTTTGATTTCCTTTTAATTAAAATAATTACAAGTTTTCAACTGTGTCATGAAACTTGATTTTGTCATAAAGTCCCTTGATTATGGAGTTTTATGGGTTAATAGCCCTTTTGTCTTTGACATGCCAGCACATCTCCCTGTCACAATAGTTCAGTTCTAACATGCCAGCACATCTCCCCTGTCATAATATTTCAGTTCTAACATGCCAGCACATCTCCCTGTCATAATAGTTCAGTTCTAACATGCCAGCACATCTCCCTGTCATAATAGTTCAGTTCTAACATGTCAGCACATCTCCCTGTCATAATAGTTCAGTTCTAAAACACTGGATATTTGACTTGGAAGGCCATATATAATTGCTAAGTAATTACATCAGTCTCTCTTTAAACTTTTATATTTAAATTTTAGATAAAAATTTATCCTTTGGAGTGAAAGGTGATTAAAAATGTTAAAGTGTGTATTATGGAAGTTGTGGTGGATGAGAGACAGAGAATATGAATTTGTAAAATAAATCAAAGTACTGCTACACTAGTGCATTAGCATGAGTACCCATTGAGGGCTTCTAGTGATTTCGAATTTTAAAAATAATTTATATTTAGTTTAATAAAGACTGAATGCAAAGGATTCATATCTGAATGTGCAAAATCACCGTAATATAATTCCACCTCTACAATTAAAATAAAATAAAAGTAAGGAAAACAGAAAGAATGAATTTCAGAACGAATGAATCTACATTTTGAACAAACATTATCATCAAGGAAAGAGAAAAATGACTGCAGATTTTAGGAAAAAATCCATTTATTTACATTAAACATGGAATGTACATAGTGCAAGCCTTGCAGAACAAAATTTTCACGTTGAGAGCAGTATCTATCCAAAGCACACACTCAATCTTGTTACCCATATTTTATAAGCCACACACAAACTGACTTGCATACAAATATAACTGCTGCAAGAAATATCACAGCACACTCATAAACACCGTTTTCAAATAAAGTGGAAAGCACTTAGGGAAAAAAACAAAGGAAATGAAGAGCAGCACCTGATAGTCAAACACCCAGGATTAAACCATCATCACCACACCTCTTGTTTGGCATCATACACTCAGGATTCATTTGTATGCACACCTCTAACAGCTTTGTGATAGCAGCTTCACTTTTAACCTGATTACCTATTGTAACATGGACAATAAATTTTGTTTCTCTCACCAAAATGATGTGCATTTATAACTGTACAAAGATTTTACAAAAATATATATATATATTACAAATACATTTCGATACATATTCCAATAAAAAAAATGGTCAAAGATTCTGAAAAGAATTGTGACCACTAAGAGTATGATTACACAAAAATATAAGTTAAGGTTTCCTCAAAAGTAATTTAATTTTTTTCCTTCTTTTTAATGATTACTTTCATAATGAAACAACCTTCAGCAATAAATACTTGTGTTTCCATCTCCTAGTTCAAGTTATTTTGTGTGAATGGCCACTGTCTATTTAAATGGAACAATCCAATGATGTTAAAGAAGGGAGAAGAGGTCACAGTGACCCATATTTTTCACAAATGTACAGAGACAGTGGAGTCCAGACAGGCAGAAAGGTTCAACAGGTTTTTAAAATAAAAAATGTTTTGAGATGTTACTGCTGGATGGCAGTCCATTTCCCAATCCAGTCAATGCAATAAGCAAAAGACTGACCCTGTGATGTTATCCATTTGAAAAGGCATATTTATTAAAAGAAAGTCTGATGCTAAGGAAAGGATAAATATGCATATGGTACAGGTGCAAACATTCATATGTTAATAAGAACTGTATGTTATGCTGTCTGGGAAAACCCAGCTAGTGAAAAAAATTCAAAAGTGAGTTTTTTATAATTTATTAAAGTTCAGAATCTCACGTTTATTTAAAAAAAAAAATCAATTTTAATTTATGTCAGATAGTTTTTTCACTATACATTTTTTAAAGTACATACCTCCCTGGACTATCAAAGGGGAATAAAATGACTACAAATGGCTACAAATCAATTTTAGCGACTATAGCCGGGTTTTCCCAGACGGCATCACATATAACTCTTTACTGTACACTACTGCTTATGCTGCAATAAAAGAAATTAATTACATAAAAACATTGCATTGTTATATTTAAGGTAGTCCCTTCTACAATGTGTCGAATTGGGAGAGTCTTTTAGGTTACTGAGGAAGTGTATTTTCAAATGGTCAACTTTTGACGGTCTTGGTTATTTTATAAAGAGAAAGATATTTCCTGACAAGAATAAATAAGGAAAAATGAGTCTTATTTTGTAAGTAGTTCATTTTGATGTGGAGTCCTCAATGCTAGTAAATGTCCAAACAAATGATATGCACACATTTCATTCTCTGGAATAAATATATAATTAATTTTTTTATAAAAGAAAGATACGATTCGATGACAAACATGGGACAAATATGGCTTATAATACTAGACATTTAATTTCCTTTTGAGGGAGAAAAATGTACAATTCAAAAGTTAAATAGCAATACCAAAGCAATTTTACATTATGTGCAAGTAATGTCCTTAAAACGTTTTTGTACCTAAGCTGCAACAGAAAAGTATTTGAACATTTTGTGTAACAAAGGGTTATGCAAAATCTGGTATTTATACGTAATGGCTTGGATGAAGGCCCCTTTAAGTGCATGCCATAGGATAGTTTTAAAAATACATTTTGTGTTGCTAGCTGAGTTTTAATTGCAGCTTATGATGGAAAAAGGTGTGAATCATTTAGCAAAACTATACAGACTTTATTTATAGGCATTTTCATGGTTTTGAAAAGTTAGCTATTTCAGTATTTGAAGTGTATTATACAGAAATGATGAAGTGGTTACACAATAGCTGTAAAAGTGATTTAAGTAGTTACTATACAATAGCTGTAGAGCAGCAAAATCCATCTGTTAGTTAAAAATAATATTCTATCCTTCAATTTTCATGGGAAAGTTATTTTCCTCAAAATAATTTAAGCCTAGTCTTTTGAACAGACAAAGAATGATTGACACTTATGCATGAAGTAATGGAAACCTTCTTTAAAACATAATAATAACAGGGAAAAAAAAAACAATAAAACTTTTCTTCTTAAAGATGGTTCATAACAGATTGGTTAACATATTAATTAACACAGATCGGTTAATACACATTAATTAAAACACATATTTCACTGCAAAAAATCATGTCATATCAAATAAATGATGATGATTATTGTTACTCTGAATCCATAATTTTAACCCACCACTGAAATGAAGATAAGATTGACAAGGAAACCTAAAAAGTTATACACCTGAAACAAACAATTTTTGTTTTGTTTTGGTACTACAGCTACTGGATAGTTTTTTTGTTTGTGTGTGTGTGTCCTATACAATGACTAAAATATAACTAGTAGACATATAAAACATAACAAGTATATGTATTCACCATATTTCTTTTTTCTTTTTTCAGCTTTGCAAAGCTTGTACATATACAGCAAGATTTGACAAGAAGTGATGTAAAATATTTTTGTATAGCATCAATTCAAGACAAAGAAAATTGTAGGAAAAATATTTACTATTTTTAAATTCTGAAGCATGCACTTATTATTAACAATATTTTATGCAGACTAATAAAACAATATTTCTGAGTCTCTGTTGAAAAAAATTTTATTTTCAAATTACTTTATAGAATTATAATTTATACACATATAATTATGATAATCCTCAAACTATTAATATATTTATTAATTAATATACCAGCATTTGTTGCCTTACTATATAGAAAATGCTTTCTACACTGTACACAGTCTCAAGAAATGTAAACACATTCACAACAAATACTCCAATGTACTGTAAATAAACTTTTGTGTTTTGTTAAAGGTATCTGTGTGAAGAAGACTGCAAAAATAATTTCTGAGAGTTAATACAGCTGCTACACTTTCATAGTGAAAGTCCTGAAATTAAGAGATTAATGCATTTAGTGCTGTATAACTAGTGTAATGAGAAGAAAATTTCCAGTGTCAGTAACCCCCAACAGGACCACAAAAACGCACCAAAGGTTTGGGGAAATTAAAGATAGGGGAAGAACAGATGAAAGAAAAAAATTAGCTGCATGAGCTATATAATCTGAGAAAAACCATATGGTGAAAGAAATCACCCTCTGTCCAAAAAGCTAAAAGTTCACACAAATGAGAGAAAAAGGGACTCCACTCTAGTAAAGTATTGGCAAATAGCATTATCATGCTCATATACCTGTACTATGTCATTTTTACATGCTAAATAAGTATGGCACAAGGTTACTGATCAAACATTAACACTTTAAAAAAAAAAAAATTAAGAAATATCTCATGAAAAAAAAATATCCAGCATAGTAGAACACTTACAAGTTCTGATACTATCAAAGTTTGTTTCTATGACAACACCTACAAGCTCTATGCAAACACATAGGTTATTTGTTAGATTTCATCAACCAAATCTGTAAATCTCCACAAATCATGACAATAAATATATCACAGATACAAACAACAACAGCAAAAAGGGGTTTTGCAATATTCACCTCAATCACAATGGGATTTTGCAAAGTTCACCTTGAACAAAATGGGTTTTGCAATGTTCACCTCAACTTTACAGGATTTTGTAAATTCACCTTAAACAAAATGGGTTTTTGCAATGTTCACTCAAACTCTTTTGGCTTAACATCCATTTCCAACACATTTGCTTGGGGGATGGGCAACTCTAAGTTGCTTTTCTGATTTATTAAATTTTGCATTTTAAAAAAAAATGTTCAATAGATTCTTAAAATTTATGACTCTTCTTAAAAAGTACATTCATCAATTTATTTTGAAATTTCACTTGGCTCAATTTCAAGATTTTCTGTTGTTGTTGTTTTTGAACGATAACAAAATCTACATGCTCCATAGAATTTTCATTTGTTTGTCAGACCAGCTTCTGATAATAATTATTACTTTCTAAATACATCAAGTTTTCTCTTGCCCTTTCTCTTGTTACAAAGTTATACACATAGAAGAATTCTGAGACAGAAGTGTCAACTATTGTATTTATCTTGTTGATTTAAAAAAGTAATTTAGAATTTAAAATTGCAAGTGCAACTTGATCTCTGCACTAGCATTGATAAATAAAGTAAAAGGAATAAAAACAATCACAGTAACATACAACAATTCACAGCGTAAAAAAAAACAACAACTCAATAAAATTAGTGTGAAAGACATCAAGCTGCATTACAAAGAGAATCAACAATAATTAGTGGAAATATCCATTTAAAAAAAAAGAAAATCAAGTGTCAGATTTATTCAAGTATGGACATTTTTAATATTGTTTTGTTATAAAAAAAAAATACTGGGAAGGGGGAAGTAACAAAAACAAATATGATAGAACTCACTTGAAATAAAAACACCAGGATTCATAGGCAATTAAAAAAAAAAATAATGTCAAGGGCTTTTAAGAGCTGAGTATTAAGGTATTTGAAGGTCATCAGTATGTGCACCAAAGTTTCTAAAAACAAAATTTGTTAGGAAAATAACTATGACATTATGTTTTTGTTGCAATCAAATTAAGATAGTATAAGCAAATTTAATAGCAATACACAAAACTGTGCACTAACCTTTTCTTGCTACAGTGTGCAATATATACTTTAAAATGAAATAACTTTTTTTAAAAGTGCACATAAATACATAAAATTTTACAGGTGGATGGATATAAATATGAAAACATAAGTTTGTTTGGTGAAAACTACTTTTAGCATTATATAAATGACTTGAAAATAAACAAGATAAACATTTCTGGTCAATTTTATTTGGCTATACTTGCCTATAATGCTTATCATAATTCATATGCAAATAATTTTGAATTTTACACATTTGCAGTTATTGTAAGAGTATATAAATGTGCAGAACATAAGTTTTTCAATGAATTAGTATTTCAATAATATACAAGTTCGAATCTTAAATATGATATAGAAGAAAGACGGATGATGAAAGAGACAATTATCATTACTGTCAGCTTATAATAATGTCAAAATTTGCTAACTTTTGAACAAAGAACAAATTTTGTGAACCACAGCAAAGAGAACCACATGACAAATATCTGTCAATAAAAATACTCTTATCTATCATAAAGTTGTGAAAATTGAAAATTTATTATGATGAATGTATCAATTGTCTGTGCATAGCACAAGTTGGTAGAACAGTAAATCAATACAATGACAAATATAATTCTTTATTTTAGATATGTTTGAATTTAAAAAAAACATTCAATGAACATATTCCAAAATTTAATAATGCAACAAAACATTCTGCTCAAAAGTTTTTTTTTCTCAAATTACATTTTGTAAACCTGTAATCACTAAATCACTATCTGCAGCCTGTTGTTTTTGTTGTATGTAAAGAAAGAAAATTAAAGTTTATTTGTACAAGGACAAGCACATCCAGTACTACTCAAGCTACCTAGGAATAAAAATTCACCAGTTTCCACAAGGAATCCTCTAAATTACAGTGCTATAGCAAGATACTAAAGAACATGATGTGGTTCATCACATAGTAACCCTCACCATTTTTTCCAATAAGACTAAAAACTGCCTGACTCTAGTGCATGTTACTTGTTACATGACTCAAAGAAATTACATTACTTGTTACACGACTCAAAGAAATTACATTACTTGTTACATGACTTATAGAGATTTCGTTACTTGTTAAATGACTCATAGAGATTTTGTTACTTGTTACAGGACTCATAGAGATTTTATTACTTGTTACAGGACTCATAGAGATTTTGTTACTTGTTACAGGACTCAGAGATTTTGTTACTTGTTACAGGACTCATAGAGATGAAAATCTGTCAAAAAAAAGTGTACTGGCATGAAGCAGAAGAAGCACTTAAGTGTGCAAGCCACATGCAAAGAAAAGTGCTTTCAGTTTGTTTTGCTGGTTAATTTTGTTTAGTTTTAGCTTATATATCTAAACAAACCCCTTCCCTAACACTTTAAAAAAAAAAAATTTGCCGACTGATAGTTTAACATAGAGTTACTGTGTAAAAAAAAAGGAAATGATGTAAAGCTTTTGCACTTTCAGAAGTGTTGCTATCACTAACTTGTGGACACAATGCAAAGTATATAAAGTTAACACAAGAAAAATACACAAAATATGTCTATTATCAAAATTAGTAGGAAAAAAAAGACCAACACAAAAGCATTTCATTTTCTAAAAACAAACAATTTTTGCTTTAAATTACATGTCAAATCTGCTGATAATGTTGGCATAAGATGTATTTCTTTTCACTGCTTTCACTATTACATTCTACAATAAAGATGCAGTTTTTAGAATGTGAAGGTCAAGGATGCACGTCATCAATTTGTAAAAATATGTTAAACTTGTCCTTAAAATTACAACCTTTTCCTTTTGGAAAATGATTCTCTATTGGTGAAAAACTTTATAAAAGAAGTTAAGGAAAAAATGTACAGGACATAAAGAATTTGACCGCTTGTGTCAGTTCAATGGTTTACTCAACAATAAACAATTATTTTATGTTCGTCATTATCAGGGAGCATTCTTTCCAGATTTAAATAGTTGTTCTTAACAAAATGTTAATTTTTGTATAATCACAGATTTGAACTTAGTTCTATAAATTTATATATTATTGTATAATGCTTTGGGAGATTTAAATAATCTTCATTTTAAGCCACCACTAAATCCATTTTGAAGACAGTGGGAGAACAACCAAAACTCAATTAAAGTTATAATTATTAGGGGTTAAGAATAGACAGTTTTTGACTTATTTTTAAAAGCTAAGAAAACAGTATGAAATAAAGGATGACAAAACAAGAGTAATGTACCAATGGTTGTGAAATAATGTATTTTAAAAAAAAGTTATTAAACAAAGCATAACAATTATCAAAAACAAAAAACAGCTACAAAAAAGCATAACAATGAATTAAAACAAAAACCAGCAACAAAAAATGGTAGACCAGACCAAGATATTTCTTCTTTTTAGCAATCTTTATCCTTTATAGCCAGAGATTGCAGTGGAAAGACATTCTCACTATTTACAGAGTAAAAATGTTTAAGACTATATAATTTAACAAATGTTATATAAAAGCATTAATGCAAAAATATTTACTCAAACATTTCAGGTGAAAAATCACCAAGAAATGTCAAACCCTTTTAAAGTCTTCTTTATGACTTTGGAGAGTCTAGTTAGAAGATTTCAATATCTCATCTTCTCAAGCGCATACAAAACTGGCATCATCTGGCAAAGGCCAGCTTGCCAAAAATGCTAGACAACATTGGACAAATGATTGAAAACTACCACTCATAAATCTCGCAATATCTATTTTATAAATTGTTTTTTGTAACACAGTATGTCATTAACACACTGATAGTCTGACATATACAAGTTTTACACAGATTCTTTACCAAATCTAGCCCATATCACACGAGTATTTTCCAGTTGAATTGCTTGTTACCCCCATGATTAAGACAAGCTATAGGAGGTTCCTTTAGTGACCAGCGCTTGGAAACATAATCTTCTGTTGCCATGGCAAGGCAGCAGTAGGGAAATTGGACCAAAATTTCATGGAATTCCTGGGATGAACGTGGGGGTTTGCCGCACAACTGTCGCAGACACACATCCAAGGTTCCTGCATGTCCCACAATCAATATGCTACCACCTGCTGAAATATAGGAACACACTACAGAAGTTTACAAACACCTGCTGAAATACAGGAACACACTACAGAAGTATACAAACACCTGCTGAAATATAGGAACACACTACAGAAGTATACAAACACCTGCTGAAATATGGAAACACACTACAGGAGTATACAACACCTGCTGAAATACAGAAACACACTACAGAAGTATACAAGCACCTGCTGAAATATGGAAACACCCTACAGAAGTATACAGACACCTGCTGAAATACAGGAACACACTACAGAAATATACAGACACCTGCTGAAATACAGGAACACACATCAGAAGTATACAAACACATGCTGAAATACAGGAACACTACAGAAGTGTACAAACATCTGCTGAAATAAAGCAACACGTAATTTAATATGCTAACATCTGCTGATATAATGATGCACTAAGGCAAAATACTACCATGTGGTGAAATTTAGAAACTAGGTGTTGTAGCATGTGTGCAGAGTTATTGTTTTGGGTCACTTGCTGGGCTTTAAACACAAAGAAACGAATGCTTTGTTTTGCTTAATAAGCCTCAACAAGACATGCTTTGTTTTGCTTACTGGGCTTCAACACACAGAAATGAATAGTGTGTTTTGATTACTGGGTCTCACAATACTTAGAATTTAATGTTTGTTTCCTTACTGGAGCACAGCACTTAGAAAGGTATGCTTTTTTTACTTACTTATTTACTTACTCTTGGCTACAAACTGGGCCTCAACATACAGAGCTGAATGATCTGTTTATAGTCTGGGCATCAACATACAGAGATGAATGATTTACTTACTCTGGGCATCAACATACAGAGATGAATGATTTACTTACTCTGGGCATCAACATACAGAGATGAATGATTTACTTACTCTGGGCATCAACATACAGAGATGAATGATTTACTTACTCTGGGCATCACCATACAGAGATGAATCATTTGCTTACTGACTGGGCATCAACATAGAGAGTTGAATGATTTACTTACTGATTGGGCATCAACATAGAGAGATGAATGAGTTACTTACTGACCAGTATCAATATAGAGAAATGAATGATTTACTTAATGATTGGACTTAACATACTGAAATGAATGATATACTTAATGACTGGGCATCAACATGGGGAAGAAATGAATAATTTGCTTACCGATTGTATCTCTTCATGCCTAGAAATTAATGTTCTATTTCATTTATTGTGCCTTGTCACACCTAGAAATTAATTCTTTATTTTATTTATTGTGTCTTGTCAAACCTAGAAATTAATGCTCTATTTTGTTAACTGGGCCTTGACACACACATAAAAAGTTGTTCTGTTTGGTTTACTGGACCTTAGAAATGAATGCTTTATTTTGCTGATTAAGAAGTTTAATCAGTTTTTAGGTCAGATTTTATGAAAACCACTAACAATACTGTTTGAAACTCATCAACATGTCATAAACCAACAAAGTCCACTTGGACCACGGCTAGATTCTAAGTACAGAGCAAATTTCACTGACCATCATTCTCATGCTTTCGAAGGACGTGCTTTGTGAAGTTTGTGCAACGGTTATAATAGTCCTCAACAGTTTCTTGAACATTTAGATTGCGAGCAGCAATGTAAGGTGCATATGAAGTTTCTACACTGAAACCAGCTGAAGCCAGTTCTTCGGCTGACAACCAATTTGGTAAGGTGGGCTTGTACCACCCACACCATTCAAAAACAGTGGGTTCAACATGGATTTTGCAAGTCATGTCTCCACCTGTAATAGAGAATGAATGTTTTTTAATGTGTTGCAGACATACCAGAATTTAATGAACAGTGTGTGCTTGTGTGTGTGTGTGTTTTTTATACAACTGTAATTTTAAGAATTTAAAAAGAATCCATTTCCGGAGCTGGGAAGTAATTTTATGACTTGGAATGAACTGCCACAGTAGATCTAATGCACTAACTGCCTTTCTATTCCAATTATATATATTTTGAAACATTTAAAAACAAACTCAAACTGTCTGGTATTTTAAAAAAATCATCAGATATGATAAAAAATAAAAAAATAAAAATAAAATCTGCTTTTAAAATCATTTTCACCATATATATCTTGTATGTGGTAATATGATATTTTTAACGTATTTAAAAGCAAAGCACTTCAAGAGGTTTTACAGATGGAGTACTAAGTTTGACAATATAGAGGCTTTATAGAGGGAGTACTAAGTGTGATAATATAGAGGCTTTACAGAGGGAGTACTAAGTTTGACAATATGAGAGGCTTTAAATATAGGATATTAAGTTTTACAATAAAAAGGCTTTATAGAGGTAAATAATGCTTGAAGGTTTGAATATGGGTCTGTTGACTAATATAACCTTTGACTTCTCCGCCTTTATCTCCTTCTTTCATCAAACAGCAAAAGTACTGTTTCATATAAAACCATATCTAGGCAAAATCTGTCGGCAAAAAGCCAATAAAAATGAGTGAAAATAGACTGCTAAACAAAAGTAGATTTTAATGATAACATTTTTTTCAAAAGTCAAATCAGTGAAGACAAAAACAAAAATTATAAAACAAAAATACACAAGAGATACACAAACCTCTGATGAACTCTTGAGCCGTCTGCACGCATCGGAGTGCAGAGGAGGCATAAATGTGTGAAATGGTGATACCTGCATTTTTAATTGCCTCACCTACAAACATTATTATATATACATATGTTGGGAGGCAACAGTTGCATGCAAGATACAAAATCAATATTTGTTTATTCACTGCAATTCATAATATACTAAATCAAGATACATCATTAAAAATTACATATGATGAAAATTAAATCATTGCAATTTTTTTAAAAGTAGGATAATAACTTGCAGACTTAGACATTTCAATTCTACTGAAAACACTTTATAAAATATAATTAAAAAATGCATTAACTAGGGGTCTCATTTCAGAACAAAAACAAAAAAAAATTCTTTTCTTTGAAGGGTGAGAGGAAGAGGAGAGGAAAGTAGAAATGAACAAAGGATAAAATGTGTATGAGCCATAATTTTCTCTGAAACTTACACTGGCATTCTATTCATAATAAGAGAATAATTATGCAGATGATACTGCAGAATGAAATAATATCACCAAACAGATGATGTGAGTGACTATTGCCAGACAGCAAATATATTTTTTGTGTATGATTCAGATTTTGTTTTAAACATGCACACATCGTGTGCTGTGAATTTTATCTTGTTTCACATTAACTTTCATTGTCAATTTCTTTGATATCAACCAATTATGATTTCTTCAATCAATACTGATTTAAGAAAGGAAATAAACAGAATTTGTTCATGTTTGATGCTATTTAACTTGCACTATCAATAAAAGGCATGTCACATTTTTAAGTTTATTTATTTGTGTTAAGCCAGAATACCAATAGCATTTTCAATTTAAAGTTTTAAGTTAAAAAGTGTTATTGTCATTGATAATAAAATGTTATTCAATTCAAAAGAAAAGTGCTATCATTCATAGCCCTTTTAAGTACAATTTAACATTTACGAATGCTTTATTCTGGAAGTTAGAACAGTCTCTGCACCTTATATCCGAATAATATTTTGTCATTTTTATTTTGCTTGAGAAGTTTAACACAGCCGCTATGCTTATTTTCAAGGCCCGACTACTGAAATAAAAACAGTGATGCTACTTCTAATGATCAAAGAAATAATGATGATTTTAAATACTGTAATGATATAATTCAAATCACTTTAATAGCTTAGGCTTGTTGACTAAATCTATTCTGTAGATAGCAATTCAAATCACTTTAATAGCTTAGGCTTGTTGACTAAATCTAATCTGTAGATAGCAATTCAAATCACTTTAATAGCTTAGGATTGTTGACTAAATCTAATCTGTAGATAGCAATTCAAATCACTTTAATAGCTTAGGCTTGTTGACTAAATCTATTCTGTTGATAGCAATGAAACAATTAAAGATTATAAGATAGATGCAAGATTAAAAGCAGTTTTTGCTGGTGTTTGTGTCTACAGGAGTTTCATATTTCTTACAATAAAGATATAGTTGAAGAAAAAAGTTACAAATGCATATAAATGAGATAATGCTAAAAGTGTAAAACCTATAAAAAACAACACTTTGCAAATGAACTTTAATAAATATTATTTTCAAACACTGCACATATTATTTTCTAGACACAATTTTAAAATTCCACCCATTTAAAAAAAGTGAATAAAATATCAGTATCAAAACTCAAAATAAAGGAAAAAATAATAAGTAAAAAGAGAAATTTTCTCAATTATATAGCACATTAGCAATTGTATTTTGAGATGTTTTACTGAATGAATAATTAAAGACCACTAAATTCACAAACATTCAATGGCGTACCTGTAACTCGGGCCTGCCAACAACCCAATTCTGTAAGTGGAGCATCTCGCTGGAAGTCCTGGTGAACTTTACGCTTCACCATAACACGGGGTAAGTTTAAGTTTGTCTGTGTGTATTTGCCTGTTTAGAAAAAGTTAAATGATAATATAGTCTTTCTTTATACCATTTTAGACAGAAGAACATACCATGTATACATTATGGACACAGCAAATTTGGGCAACACTTAACTGATTCTTGTATACAATTTCTTTTTATTTACACCAGAAAAGATGAAGGAAAATAAATAAAAGAAAAATATTAAACTGAAAGTTTAAAAATCTATAAATTGTTTTATCACCCCTTCTTCAATTAACTCTTAGTTCTTTTCTCCCTCCCCACTCAATACATAAAAACACACTTTAAAATTTATTTAGAAAAACAGGAGTTTACCTTTGGCATCGAAGCATTTGTCACACCAATTTCTGCTGAAAACAAAATCACAGCGCTCACCATGTCGCATTACTAGTAAATTGCGAGATTTCTTCTCAACTGGTTTCACAGTAACAGACACAGCTTGTGCCTTTTTCTTCTTTACTACCTGTCATGAACAAAAATACACGCAAGCCTTTCCTTACATGGCTCCAACAATTTTGAAATCTGATCGCCAAACAATAAAATCACTATATGATTATCACTGATGATCTCAATATTGACTGCCAAACCTCATGATATCAACTGATAGTTTACCTACCAATTTAATTATAATGAATGCAAGTTACATATTGCTAGATGCCAATCTGTGTGGTACTGATTGATTGCTGGATATTGAATACAACTTAACTTAGCAATGGATACCATATGACAAACTGCCTATATGCAAGGCACAAGCAGTTAGGTCATGTGGCATTGTCAGTTTTCATGACAGTGAATCCAATTTACTAAAAATTTGTTGCCAAACTACTTGATACTATATGCCATTTTATCTTAGGCTGGATGCCATTTATATGGTATTGTAAACCATTTTACCTGATATTGGCTATCAATCTATATGGTATTGTAAATTAGTTCATCTGACCTGCTTGTTGATTTACATGACACAAAATATCAGCTTACTGGAAACTGTCTGACAGTCTACCTGTCACATAGCTCTGGATATCAGTCTATATGACAATGACTGCCATTATCATGCAGCTCTGTATGCCACGCTACATAGCACTAGTTGCATAATTTCAGAGAAAATACTATAGTGTTTTGAATATGCCAAGGGGGTGGGGGGTGGGGGGGAACCATGTATGATGCTATCTGGGAAAACCAAGCTAAAGTGAAAAAAATTCAAAAGTGTTTTAAAAAAAAATAATTTGTTAAAGTTCAGAATCTCAAGTTTATAATTAATTTATGTCAGATAGTTTTTCACTATACATTTTTTAAAGTACATACCTCCCTGGACTATCAAAGGGGAGTAAACGACTACAAATGGCTGTAGTGCAAAATCAATTTTAACGACTGTAGTTGGGTTTTCCCCAACAGCATCACATATCATCAATTACTCCAGACTTACAAATAAATAACAGCTAACTTCTCTGTGGTCACATTTTTTTCACCTGAATTTAAATGAAAACATATGACCATGAAATGTGTTATGCGCCAGTAGAAGAATGAAATACAAACTGTGCAATATGTATCATTGTTCATTCCTATAAAATATTTTTTTCCTGCCATTTAAATTTGGACAAAATGTCAAAATTACATAATTTGGATGAAAACCTATCAACACTCCCTTCACCAATCATCATGAACTTTCTGCACTAAGTTTCTTTCTGTAACCTTCCAGCTAAACAATAATTTAAAATATGATCTCGCGTCACCAGTCAAATGAAATATAACTAAAAATATTATCTCTTGCATCTACAACTATATATTACTCACATGTAAACTCTTACGTGTACTGTTAAATGAAGTTAACAACATAAAAATGATCTATTGTTAAATGTCAAGTCAAAATATGATGTACTTTTTTTGTGCTTAATTGATATCTGGTCATGTTGTAACTGTAACTGTGTCACTAATCTCTACATGTACAAATACTTTTGTAACAAAAATAGCAAATGCTGCAACATATATCCCAAAAACCTGAAATGAAGATACTAGTAGAAAACATGAAAGTAAGAGAGGGATAACTGTCATTTGAACATAAATAAAATGGAGTTGCAGTGGTAAGACTCGACACAGATGGGCACTTAAAACAAAACCAAAAATAATAATAATAGTTTTTAAACATGTTTAAAACTGACCTTCGCATAGAGATCTTCACCTGCTCCCCACAAGTTGTCATAATCGCCATCTTCAGTGCTTGCATTAAAACCATTGGCCACTGATTCTTTTGGCACCATCTCCTTCTGTACTGCTTCTCTACATGACAATGGGATTGACCTAACAAAGTATTGGCAAGGGAAAGAACAAAAGGTTGTGTTATGTTACTGGTGATTATAAAAGTAATTTTAAAACATGAATGTAATGGTAATAATAAAAATGTGAAATCCTTTTGTTCTCAGAACCATTCTGGAATTCTCACTTTTTGATACTTTGCACTTTTAAAATGTTCTAGCACAACTGAGTGATTTATACACAAATAAAAATTTATTTTCAGCAAGATACAACTGTGTAGCGTGCAAAAATTGCCACTGTTCATGATATTTATCATTACAAAGGGAAAAAGCATTATAGGGGTTTGTATGCCAAAATTGTCATTGCCAATGATATTTGTCATTATACAAAGGAAAAAAGTGCTATAGCAGATGTGACAGAGCAGAATTGTCTGTCCCCATTTTTAAATTAAATATTATATTACTTGTTAATGTCAGCATGACATGACCTTCAGGTATAGTGTATAAGTACCGGAGTTAAAATAACAACTCATGAAGAGAATGTGCTAGGACCTGCTGATGTAATCTAAACCAGTCTTATGTGGATGAGAAGTTTTTATTATACAATGGTTAAGATAGAAAGAACAAGACTAGCCAATAGGCTGAGATCAAAGTCTGCCTACTGAAACAATTCTATTCTCTAATCATTTTGATAATGGTGTAGCTGAAATCCCATCATGAAAGAAGACCATTAGCTTAATGGTGAGTTAAGTGATTGATTGAAAGAGAATGGACTTAGAAATGTTTTGTGCATTTTGCTATTGATATACTATACTTGCATTTTATGTAAAGATGTATTATATGAGTAGACTATTACTTCTATAATTGTGAATTATGATGCTTGTATGTAATATGTTAAACACAGAACATTTATTGTTTTATTTAAAAAGATAAAAAACAACCTATAATTCTTTTTTTAATTTCTACCTATGCAAAGTCCAGATCCAGGTCTCTGCAGTTTGCTGTGTGAAGATATCTGGAAACATTCCCGTGCTGCCTGACAACCATGAAGTTCCCTGGAACCAACCATCTAGACTGGACTGTCCAGGAGTCAAGAAGATGAAATCCCCTTCAACCATTTCCAGTTCATCTCCTAGTATGGGCTGATATGACTTCAATACTTTATGCACCTAATAAAATTGACCGAGAGAAAGGTGAAGGACCTGCCATGATCAAGTGTTATTGATAATTTGCAATATTAATCAATACAATACATTCACCTGGAGTTGTAAATGTGCTTGTTTTTAACTAACTTATATCAATGAATCTAAATTTTCATTTATTTTAAACTCTCAAAATGAAAAAAAATATTGAAATAAATGACAAATGATGTGTTTATAACTGTTGATGAAAACTGAACCATAAAACTTAAAAGCTCTAAAATAACTGGAACAGCACTAGAGTACATGTCAAATAGAACAGTAATTCACTGCAACAAACAACATTTGTTAAAGAAATGTATTAATGTATGGTTCAATTTAATTGTCATAATGATGCACAATATTGTAAGATATATGGATTTTGGAAGGATTCAATTATCTGACTAAACATAAACCAAAAAGCAGTTCTGCGTTTTGAGTAAAATTAGAACCCACTATATCTGCACTTTTATGAACTGTTTTAAAAAAATAAATGCCAAAGCAGTGATGTTCAAAAGTTTTTTTTTTTTTTTTTTAAAGATAGAGAATTACCCATCTGCAAGCTTCATTTGTATAAGATTACCCTTAGAAATCAAAATGGCAGTCAGCAAGGGTTTAGTGGTTGCCATGTTGATTTATTAAAAGTAATCTCAAAGTTAATGTTGTTTTTTTTTAGTTAGTATGCACATGTGATTTATGTGTTTATGCTCTATGGAACTAACTGGAGTATGCTGCATTCAGTCTTTGCTTCACCCCCCCCCCCCCCTCTCAGTAAATACTTTTTGCATTTTATTTATGAGGTAAATTCAGACATTGTATATTAATAACTGTTGAACAATAAACAACTTAATAAAGATTCAATAAATTAGTGAATACCTACTAAGAAAAACAAAACAAACTTTGCTACAAATATTTGGTAAAGCTTTCAAAAAATCACAACTCTACATTGAATAAATAAAAGTAAATGAAAATTATGCAGTTTAGCTCTAGTTCTCTGGATTAAGTCTATGTACACAACACAATGAAGAACAAAGACACTTCACAGAGACTAACTTTAGCAGTTGCTAGGCGTGCATCACGAGAGTATAACCTCAAGCTCCAACGGACTTCAGCATTCAAGTCAATTTCTTGTGCTAGTTTCTCTAGCCGTTGGTGATTCTCCTGTGGATAATGGTGAGCCAATGTGATGTGCAGTGATTTCTTCATATTACCAATCACAATTCCTGAAAACATTCTTTGAAATATTAAATCAGGACAAAATTAATTATTATTAAATATAAGAAATCAATGCTATTACTAAAAAATAATAATTTCAGGGTAAACTCACCCTTAATTAGAAAAAAGATAATCAATTTTCTTAATTTACCTTAGCAAGTATTTATAAACTGATTTTGAGGACAATATGCTCCTTTTGGCATTTTGAAATGTTCAAAATTAATTAAATTTTTAATCCATTCACTGCCAGTCTGTAAAAATTGTGATCACTATACACTTGATGGCAATGACTTATTTCATCAGAAACAAACAGCATTAACAGAACACAGGCTATAACTCTGTCAACAGTTGATTGGCAACTCAATTTATTTTGGGCAATTTTTGAATTGTACAATAATACCTTGTACCACACAATATTTGAGTTAAGATTTTAGATTCTTAATTCTCAGCCTTGCAGTATGTTCACTTGATATGGTCCAACCTGTTTATACACCACTTGATATTTAGGTGGCAATATGATAAGGTTTACTTGTTAAGTTAGGCTTACTTCATTTATGTTTGATTTGTGTTAAAAAAATATAAAAGCCGTAAAAGAAAGCTATGTCACTAAACCTCACCAAAATTCTGTCACAGCCTTAGTGGATATTTTATAAAAGGCAAATGAAAACATATTCTGCAACTTTTTTCATTTTACCATCTATGCATGCACGGGTGAAGACATACAAGAGGTTGCCACAGGGACAATCTTTTATACTGATGACATAACACATTACAAAGCAAAACATTTACAAGAAATTCTTATGACTTGATATTTACAGTTGTAACATGTTTTAATGCTACAAGATATTATTTACAGTTGTAACACATTTCAATGCTACAAGGTATTATTTACAGTTGTAACATGTTTCCATGATGAACAAGAGTGCACGCATATGGAGAAACAAGAACATTACTTGCTTCTGTGTCAAAAGTACAGCAATTAGACAAAAAGCAAGGCATGAGTTGTGTTTTTATTTCCTTAGTCAAATACTCAAGAAAACTGCTATTCTCTCCTGCGGAAAACAAAACTCCAGTGCTGAAAGAAACTATCAAAATCATGGGCAGTTTTTCTTAGCCAAAGGAATTCCACATACAAAGACTTAATTAACTAATGCTATTTCTGAATTGAAAATGAAAAACTCTGATGAAGATTTAACACCACTACCCTAAGAAAACAAATAAATGCAAATTTTCTCACAAAAGGAATTTCATATGTGGAGTTTGATTGTTATCAGCTTACCTGCTGACCTGACTTGAGAGGAAATTCGAGACAATATGCCTTCCAAGAAAGCATTGTAGGGACTGTTCTGACTGGCCATGAGGCCAATATATCCTTTTTGGGGGTGAGAGAAAAAGTCAAATTGAAGCTTTCCTGGTGCTTTCTGTAGTTCTGGTTCCAGTGCTTCTATACTTTCGGTCAAAATGGGAAGTTTTTTATCTTCGACCTGCATGAAAACAATGAGCTGACTGAACAAGACACCTGTTTCAATTTAATTACTGGAAGATTTAATGATTTACACTATTTATAACCAAAATCATCTTCAAATGTCTTTGCCGATCCAGGTGCAATTTAATTACTTTTGAAGAACCATTATGTTTTTAAAAATAAAATATATGTTCTTCATATAATAATAATAATAAAAAGGAAACACCTGTATATGTGACTCTACCAGCTTTGTATGTGAACAATCTGTTTTTTTATTCTGCTGTACAAAAGAGTTTAATTAAATTAACTAACTTTCACATGGGTTAATTTTTATAATTTACTGTTATATGTTATTAAATTTAGATGTTTTGTCAACTGTAGAATGAAATGATACCATACAATTGACGTATTTTATATGAAGTAATTTTATTTATTCAATCAAATATAGTATTTTCAAGAAAAGAATAGTAGCTTATGAAAACTTTATCCAGATCTTTATAAGTAAAACAGTTTGTTTGGATGTAGTATCAGTTTAAACTGATTTTGAAATAATTATTTTTTCAAAACAGGAATTATCTCAACTATTCCAGCATTTAATCTTACTGTAGATCCTCCAAGATCTAAGAGAGGGGAGATGTACTTCCTAAAGAGTAAACTCTTCATTGCCTCATTCATCACCCAATACATTCAATACCTTATTTGTGAGAAAAACAAAAGCATGGTTCCCAAGAAGACTGGGAAGGCTACATAGTTGTATACATCAGATTATAATCTTCCAGAGATATACATTGTCTTCTTATTCTAAAAGACACTACAAGCCAATGGAAAATCAAGTATGGTTAGAACTCTCTTAACTTCTGAATACACTGACAAATAAAAAAACTGAGGTGCATGAAGTACATTCTAACAGGAAAAAAAATGTCCTATGGGCAAAAGAAATCCTGAGCAACTGAGACAGGTTCTTATGTAGAACCAAAGAACATCTCGAAGTTACTTTTAAAATGGAATCAGAAGACAGTAGCTAGAGTTGTATTTATCAAAACCAGAGAACATCTCGAAGTTACTTTTAAAATGGAATCAGAAGACAGTAACTAGAGTTGTATTTAAAAAAACCAGAGAACATCTTGAAGATACTTTTAAAATTGACTAAAAAACCCAGTAATTAGAATTGCATTTATCAAAACCAGAGAGCATTACTAAGATACTTACTGCATATAATTCTGTAGGATCCTTAGCTAGATGAGAATTCTAATCTTAGGAGGTTCAGTTCCAAAGAAAAATACATCCTTTAATCACACTTAATTAAGGTTTAAGAACAGGTGTGTCAAGTTCTAATCTTTACCATGAACTGAGCAAGTTTGAATTCAAAACAACCCAAGTAGGGTAGGGACTATGAAATGAAAATAATAATACTCATGTCTAGATCTATCATTATGTTATTTTACTTACATTTAGAAGACACAAGTAACTATTGTTCAATTATCTTCAGTACAAATATAATGTTATATGACCTATCTCTTTACCTGTATATTAGTTCATGTGAATGTATTTTGCTGATTAGTAAATTAAGCCCTTTATTAACCTTGTTTATAATTTTTCTTTGCCAACTTACTGCGCTGTAAACGATTAACTGGCTAAGCATAAGTGTTACTTTTATTGAAGTGTTATCAGCTGGCTTAATTATCTAAGTATTATCTGGTTAAATATAAATGTTATTGTTATTTAAGTGTTATCAGCTGGTGTAATTATCTTAGTATTAACCGGTTAGAAGGTCATTGATGCTGTAAATGTTAGATTATCTGGTTAAGATGCCAGTCACTGTTTTTTTCTCTTAGTGTGAGAGCGCATACACTGGTGTCAGGTGGTACTCCTATAGCTCTCTGCGAAATGTGTATGGTGTCGTAAGTTTCCAAAGTACATCACTGCTCAAAAAGAAAAATGTGTATGCTGTAGTAAGTTTCCAAAGTACATCACTGCTCAAAAAAAACATGTACCTATGACAGTGGTTAGTTCTAAAAAGTACATCACTGCTCAAAAAAAACATGTACCTATGTTACAGTGGTTAGTTCCAAAAGTACATCACTGCTCAAAAAAAAAAAAAAGCAATATATGTACATGTACCTATGTTACAGTGTTTAGTTTCCAAAGTACATCACTGCTCTAAAAAAAAAAAGCAATATATGTACATGTACCTATGTTACAGTGTTTAGTTTCCAAAGTACATCACTGCTCAAAAAGAAAAAGCAATATATGTACTTATGTTACAGTGGTTCCTATGAAGGAATACCTGTGTGTCTACACCTGAACCTAGCCCTGTTCTGGCTCGGTACTGGTCAAAGGTTACAAGGTACCATCACTAGATGTATGTTGTTGGATGACCATCATTTTAGTGACCCTAGATTAAGTGTCTGTCATCCACCCTCTGCAAATCTGGGAAATTGTCTTCTGTAAGACTGTATCATCTTCAGATGTATCAATTAAAATGACCCCCATATTGTAGCTCACAAACACACAAAAATAAATTAAAACAATGACAAAAAGGAACCAGACTGCTGGGCATGCTCTATGAAAAATAAAAATAAAATCAAGCTTTACGAGAAATTATTATTCTTACAGTCACAGGACAACAGAACATATCAGAACAAACAGAAATAGCAAAACTAATGCTTTTTATATGATACAAACTGAAACAAGATCCTGCATTCACATACTGAGACTATCCACTGATGTAAGTGAGGCAAAGGCAAGTTCACTCTTTAGGAAGCACTTGTTTCACCTGGATTTTTTTGTGCTCCTCAAGGATCAGTAATAAGCTTTAATACTGGTATGTGTGAAGTAACCCCTAAGGTTTGCAGATACTGTTACTGAATGAAAGAAAAATAATTAATGGCAAGGAAATATGCTTTTATTTGAGAATGATATTTCTTAACTGCTTGAAAAATGTACAGTCAATAACATGGGAAGAAAATAGTTTCTTTTTTTCCCTAATCTGAGGATAAAAAGACTCAAACCTTAAAAAAAGAACAAAGTGTCATGTGAGGAAAATAGTTATGTGCCCGGTTCCAGCCGGTTGCCATCAAGGACTTTTCCCAGAATGTTGTCAGCTGCATCTGAAGGGACCCCACTGGGCACAAATACAAAATGTATTCTCGCGGTTCATCTTTGTCCAGTGTTTGGTCATTCACATGTGAAATTAACCTGCAAGAAAAGGTATCAAACAGAACCAATTGCTATGCTATTCAGTAAGAATAATGTGCTGATAAAATGCAAAACAAGCCCCATTCAACAAGACAGCTGATCGCTTGTATAAATAATATAATTTAGCTTAAAGATTAACTGTTAAATACATTTTGTAGAGCAGGCTATGGGCTTGTTTGCAGACAAATTATCTTATGTACAGAGCAAACTGCAAATAAGGGAACACATGCAGTAAGTGAGTTCTCTGATGATCAAGCACTTTCATATAGAATGCTTTACAGCAAAGCTGCATACAAGTCAAGTAGAACACTGTCTGGAACTCAAATACAAATTTTAATACATATCATATACTCAGTTAAAGTTATAAACACAGCTTTAAGTTCCCTTCTCATATATGTTTAACTTTTTGTTTGTATTTACATTTTTATTTGGTTTTCCCTCATTTCTATACAATTTGTTTTTGCTTAGGAATTTTAATTTAAGATTTAGTTTTAAGTATCACTCAGACAATATGAGGGGTGCAAATTAAGTGGGGAGCAGCACAATCAGATCAAATGCATGTTTGTGAATTTCTACTTCTGCAAGGGTATTATGAGCAAACATGTATTCCCCAAGAATGTTGAGGTGCTGGTGTTATGTAACAAACTTGCTAACATATCAGATGATAAAACAGCTTTAATTAATTCACATCACTGCTTAAATTCCATGCATTTTAACAACAGTTACCAGTCTGAAGCTAACTGTACTCCTCGGTCACCGGTTGCTGCCAATGCTTTGATGCTGAAATTGGAAGAGAAAAAAAATTTAAACTTAGCTTGAAAGTGCACAAAGAACTATTGCAGATTACGTCAATGATCAGGTTATGTGCACACTATTACCATACCACTTTATAATACAACTCCCTTTCTTCTCCCATAACTTGAATAAGAATAGCCTCGTAATTTATGGATACTAATCTGACTGCTGGACTATGTGTTAGAATATAAGTGTCAAATAATTTTTTCATTGCATTTGTCTTATGTATATTTCATTGATGATTTAATAAATTTATTGTTAAATTTATTAGCCTTCTTACTTATATTAAACTATATGTTGGAGTGACAGTGGGTGGGTGGGTGCTCATTAAATATAATTAAAGATGGATTTGTTACTCCTTTAGTAAGAAGTTTCTACCTATGAAAATACTGGGTGACAGTAAAATGTGTCTTATTGTTGTGGAATAGAAAAGACTTTTATTACACCCATATAATCTGCCAAGTGGTGGCTCCTGGGAGAATTATTAGTAAACATAAATTAAGATTTCTCCATCATTTGTAATTATTATGGGTGATTAATAATAATAATTATGATAACCAGTAACAAGTGGGTGCATATCACACATACAAATTCATATTTTGAGCTAAAAGACTAAATACATTAATATCTGTACAAAATACATTAATATTTGTACACAAATAACAACAATTTTTTCTATTAACATACATGCAAATATATTTTTTAAGTGCATAATACAAATTCTTTTGTTTATATAATAAATTCTTAATTTTTTAAAAATCAATTTAATCAGTGAAAATTTATAGGATTAAAAAAAAAAAATCATTAATGGAACCTTTTATCTGTAAGTGTTAATGATATTTTTTAAAAAATTAAACAAGGAAAGTGAAGTTATGATTTGCAGTAAACTCTGTTGATATATATAGATAGATATGATATACATGCACTATATCATGTTAAAGTTATTACCAAATAATGATTTGGTAATGCACATAAATTTTATTAATATATCAGTGCTTTCCTTAAAGTACCATTATATCATTATGACTTTATATGAGGTATATTAAGAATTCAACTGTATTAGGAGAAGGCAACAAGACCAATTATAAATCAGTTTCGTGCTAATATTTTGGTGACCCGTCAAATGCACGAACGACAATTGCATGCACCGACAAATGTGCGCCCCAACAAATGCGCGATAGGGTTAGGATTAGGGTTAAGGTTAGGACAGAATGCATCATTGTGCTTTTGTACATCGCGTTTTTGTTGGCGCACATTTGTCGGTGAATCAATATTTCCACTGTTACATTTTACAATGCTATATGTTAATTTATGTTAGTAATAAGGCTGTACAGATTAATCACCATACTCATAAATTGGGCCGATTATTAGAACAATCAATACAATTGGTTATTAGCAGAAATAATCAGTGCCAATTTAAACAAATTTATGAAATATAAATTCATTCATACCATTCATCTTGACATGACTTGATTTTAAATCAGAATTAAATAATGGAAATTAAGGAATAAGTCATTAAGTGGATACCCCAGCAGCTGAGCTGCTTCAGCACTTGACTCACAGCATGGTGTGTGCATCCATCCAGCCACAAGGACAACTTAGTAGTAACTTACTTGATTTAAAACTGTTTCAAGAGTGTGAATCGATCGATTGGATTATTAATGTAATAATATTGACTAGCGATTGTGCACTATTAAATATACTAGTTACTACCAAGCTTATGCATAAAGTTGAACTCAAAACACTCAAAGTTTAGTCTGGAATTACTTCAAAGTAAATGCAGTTGATGAGTCCAAAGCAAACTGCACACTTTGTAAAGCACGTATTTCCAGAGGTGGAAAGGATTTTAAAACTATACATCAAATCTTAATCCAGCATTTGTGCTGCAAGCATATCATCGAACATGGCCTGCCTGCGGCAGATAAAACTGAACAGGATGCTGCACATTTAACTTCAGCAGTTGTAGTAACTCTTCCTACTCTGATTATTGACACCATGATGGACCAGAAGCAGCCATTTGCATTTGACAACCTGAGAACTATTAGTTGGTACAAAGCTACTGCAGAGTTCGTGTTATAAAACAAATAATATGAAATAATTGGTCTCATAATCATTATCAGCAATTTTAATAATCCGTTATATATGGTATCGACATAATTGGTAAAAAGTTACATCAGTACAGCCTTAGTTTTAGTAAGCACAAGTACTGTTTTCTGTCCATATCTTTGCCATTTAATCCATATATAATTTAATTTAAAAAACTGATATATTTATAAACATTAATTAAATTATAAATAAATTAATATTTTAAAGTTCAACAAAGATGTTTAATTATTACATAAATTAAATCTGTATTTGGGAGTTTTGCTGCATTTATTTACATGCATAATGTCTAGGAAAGCTATAAATAATAATTTACTTTTGTTTATATATTTGTGTTATTTAAAAATGGAAAGTGTAAAAAAAAAAAAATACTTGCAAAAGCAGTGTGATACTGTGACTGTGACTGTGAAAATATAAAAATCTGTATACTAGGATTTGCTGATTTTGTACATAAAAATATATATATGTAACACAAAACCTATCACAGTTATTTACATATATAAATATATATTCACTTTTCAGAAAAATCAACAACAAAATCACTAGCTGTGCTACAGTTTTAACAATCGCAATAATAATTAATATTATTTCTATGTGACACTGTGATATTTATTTTATTACTTATATAATAAGCAGGAAAAGCCTGTTTTATATTTACAATTGACAAGTTGTGCTGAAAGTGTTTGCGTTATGTATGTGTCTCTGAGTTTTGAATGTATGTGTTTATAATGGTCACTATTATAGTATTAGTTATACAGATTCATTATTACAGGGGCAGAATTACCACTGTGTTATGAATTAAAACGAAGACACCCAACATCATATGTTTATTATTGTAAAATTACAATATCCTCTACCCGACGTAGCAATAATGAGGTTAATTAATACAGGAAATAAAAATATAAAAAAACCCATCTCTGCTCTCTAGTCTTTTTTCCTTCCTCATCACGAATTTCCTGTCCTAAAACACTCTAAAACCACTAAAAACCATATAAAAATATATGACAAAATTCTTAGCTAAAATGGCTAGTGAAACTGCAAATTATAGCAATCAGAGATTATACATACTACAAACGTTTATACAGTAAAAATACAGAACATATGAAAAAAAAACCAGTCACGTCTTCATACAATTACAAGAAGCTAACAATAAATATGCAGCTTGGCAATTGCAGATGAAATTACAATTCAGACCTTTTTAGTAAGACTGTTCGTACAGCATTTTAAAGGAAGCACTTTTCTTACCAACGCTGCTTTGGAAATCCCATCTGAAGCAAAATGTCCAGCGAAGATCCGCCAGATTTTCTCCGTAGTGATCCATTTTGGGAAACAATTCGAGGAGGAGCTGATGCTTCTGCCATTGCGGACGCTGACGATACTCTTTACTTGTGAAACCATGAAAAGTCTTGACAAGGGACATAACCGATTTAGTACACATAAGCTTAAATCTCGCTCGATTAATTCATACTTGAACTTTTAATTTGGAAGATTTATTTCTTTAATTATAAGTTGCGAATATGTGTTTATATTAATTTAAAACAAATTGAGCTGGTATATTTTATTTAAATAATTTGATCTCAGTTAAACTCAAGTACATTCTGTGTCATTTATTAAGAGGAAAACTCAAGTCACGGAAATCATTAAGCTCTTATCAGTTTAATCGCTGCCGGACATGTCATCAGTTTAAATCGTAATCACTTCAAACACTTAAACTGAACAAAATATGCAAGAGGCCTACATATATGTTTGATTTAAGCCAGTGAGTTAAAATTTAGATAGATATACACTTTTGATAGCTGTATACCAGCAGCTAATGAAATAGGAAGTATTTATCTGAATAAAGACTTGCTCAGTACCTTTGTCGACTGGTGCCGATCCGCAAAGTCATTGAGTGAAATTTGACCAGTGCTTCTACCTTTTTCTAAATTCATATAGATTCAGATACTAGTAGGCTTTATTTTTCCGGATGATTAAGGTATTTCCTTAATTTCAAACCGACATCCGAATCAGCGATAGGCCTAAATGTATAATATATTGTTGCATAATAAAGAAAACTTAATACGGCGTTAATTCTTATACTGAAAGCTCGAAGCGCTTTACATTAATTACTACAGCTAAAAACATCCAACAGACAAAATACTCAAGACAGCGAAAACCGAGATGATATAATAATTATAAAACTGATGAAGTCCCCCACTTGCAAAATGACAACTAGCTGTATTCACACCTGAAAGGAAACGAAATTAAATAAAATGAATTTACAAATGTGCAGTTCAAACAAACAAATTATGGTGCCCATCTCGAGAGTTCTTTCGAAAGTGATAAAAACATATGTCACTGTAAAAGTACACTCCAGGTAGACAGACCTTGATAAACACATCAACATTAACCGTACGACTTAAACTTCGTGAATGTTGAAAATGTTTTTTGTGATGATAGCGCAAACTTCTAATTGGAGTGTATACTGGAATTTAGGAATTTAGGGGCTGGAGCCAGACAGATACGCAAAACAAATTAAAAAAAATTCTGCCCTGAACAGGTAGTCATTGGAGGCTGTTTGACGGTGAAATAATGCCATTTGTGTGTGTGTGTGTGTGTGTGTGTGTGTGTGTGTGTGTGTGTGTGTGTGTGTGCGCGTATGTGTGTATGTGCTTTCAGAACGGTCATAGCTGCAGTACGAGTTGTGAATTTGCAGTGCGAGTTGTGAATTTGCAGTGCGAGTTGTGAATTTGCAGTACGAGTTGTGAATTTACGAACACAGCATATGCTCACAACAACAACAACAACACACACATACACACACGCGCGCGCATACGCACACACACAGAGTTTAATTAAACTTGCATGGGTGTTAATGCATTTGAATAAGAAATAAGATACAGTCTTACAGGGTTGATCAAACATTTTCATTTGGGAGAAATCAGGTATGATTAAAGCCAGGAATATGACAAAGTTTCGCTAAAAATCGAAGAAAGAGTACAGATTCAATGGCAAAATACATTTTAGAAAACAACTGAAATTGAAATGAGAAATATTATTTTTCTGCGAGCAAGAACTTAAGTGCAGGAGAAAATTGTCGCAAGTTACCCTGTGGTTGCCTTGTAGTAATATACTATACCAAATGTTGACTAGTTAAGGATATAACCCATCTACAAGTGCTTATGCAGTGTGTGAACTAATGGTAACAGGTATAGTTATATCAACAACTGTTACGCTGATAATGTACGTAGCGACGGCCAATTTGACGCACGCCATCCACTCTGTAATAGACTGAGAAACAGGTTACTACAATTTACAACAAACTAAGCCTTTACTAAGGGATTAATCATGTTTTCTCGTCACAGACATTCCACACTCACTAGTGTCTTTTCTTACAACCCGTGCGCACCCGAGGCTTCGCCCCCCCCCCCCCCGCCCCAACCGACGGAGGGCGGTTGAGGGTGTGCGCTAAACTAGGTGCGACCTGTTTCATCCCCTTCCGCCAGCCCTCCTGCCCTCCACCTCAGACGCACCGCGACTTTCCCCCCAGAAGCAGCCCAAGACTGAGAACATCGAGAAGATGAAAGGTCTATTGCGGCTTCTGGGATGAGAGAGAGAGAGAGAGAGAGAGAGAGAGAGAGAGAGAGAGAGAGAGAGAGAGAGAGAGAGAGAGAGAGAGAGAGAGAGAGTAACACACACACGCACAACACAACCCGGGCGTAACAGGAGGATTCCATACACATAACATCTCTTCGGAAGAGATCGTTTGTCAAAAATGAAGTCTTGGAACTCTACAGCCTAGTTTTCTAACTTGATTAACTTTATTAACCAATCAAAGTTAAGATTACACCTAGAACGGATTAATATGTATGACTTTCTCACAACTTTTACACCAACACACGTCATCTATCCTTAAAACAAGTTCTCAGTTACCTTCAGCCTAAGAGATGGACAACCACAGGTCTTGATTAAAACTGCACGCAGATTTAATCCGTTCAGTCTACTGTCACTTTACTGAGCAGACGCTACAGAACTAGAGTCCTCGCAAAACAAGAACGATAATCCTACTCGCGCTAACCATTGAACCCACTCAGATAAAATAACTTATCTTTCCCTCCACTCGACTTTCATTTCAGAAATAAACTTTATCACATTTCCAAATTATACAAATTACAAATAACATTTCCTCTTAAAATTATAGGTCAGAAATGAAAATTTATATTTACAATATGTGGGAGAATTTTCCATTTTACATCAAAAGGAAGGTAAAGGAAAAGAAAAATTAAATACTCCACATTTCTGTTTTTCCTGCCAAATAAAGTTAAAAGTCAAGTAAAAAAAAAAAAGGGAATAAATTTGTTGCAGATTTTGATAAAATTTGTTCTGTGCATGCGCGCAAAGAATTGTCTAGTAAATTGAACGATAATAAATTGTAACATTTGCACTATTTGCATTGGGTTGTCGGTTGAAAATCTTACAGGAATTTGGTGAAGAGAAAATTACTCCTGCTCCACAATAAACATAAGTATCTAAATAAAGACCGAAGACATAAATTGTTTATCTATCTATCTATCTATCTATCTATCTATCTATCTATCTATCTATCTATCTATCTATCATTTTAAAAAAGTGTACTAGTCTATCCCCCGTCTGCCTTCCTGCTCGGTTTCCCTCAATTTTATCTCTTTTATTCCCTCTCTGTTCTATTCTCACTTCTTTCTCTCCATCCTCATTCTAATAGTTCTTGACGGAGGTAACTTTAAGAAAGAAAGAAAGAAAGAAAGCATACATAAAACAGTATAAAGTTCGTCATAGGTACATAAGAGCCTAGGTAATAAACGTCAATAAACTTTGACCCACGGGATCTGTGTAGGATATTCATATTTCGATCACACTGCCAAGAAGATCAACAAATGAAGGAAAGCAAAAAAAAATATATATATGAAAGAGAGGTCAAAGAAAGGTGACGTAAACGTTGCCACTCTTAAAGGTCAATTAACAATTTAAAAACAATCTCGCGGCAGAAAACAATAAAAGTAACACCCTCGGATTCTTAGTCAGTTTTATTGATGTGCCCTCGACAAGTATACGCCACCCGCATCTTCTTTGAGAAGTTGGGGATTCGAGAGTGAGCGGTGGTCCACCAGGTGCTCGAGACCCTAGAAAAAAGTGAGGGGAGACAAGTCCTTTTGGAGCAAACTAGGACCCGGAGAGCAGCCGAAGATGACGCATCCAGCGAAGGCTCCCGAGGTGAAAGAATGTTAGCGTGTAATCAAGGACGCTTAGATTGGGGGTCCGATTAATTTACATTTTACAAGGTCGTTTTGATGAAATGGCTTTTCCTTTAAAGTGCGATGTGTGCCTCGGCGGAGTGTTATGAAAGGTTTATATCAATTATTTAAAAAATGCCGTGTGCAATTAATTCGCTATTAATGGCATGCTTTTATAGTTTTGGAAGACTGCCTTGTTCACGCGTAAATCGGCCCCTAAGTTATTTTATATCCGCATTCTCGCATATAATTGCTTGTAATTTAAGTTGTTTATTGCAACAAATGAACTAGCAGACATTTGTGATTGGCGTCAAGTTATTCCGAAAGCCAGCAGGACTTTTCTGTAAAAATTGGGTAAAAAGTTACTTCCGTCTACACAGCAATTAGAAAGTTTTTATTTCACTTTAGTAGACACTCTTGTTATTCTCTGTCTATTCACTCATGATTTTGGTGTTTATTTTATTCTTGTGATTGTGGGCTTTGCTCAAGACAATACAGTAAGCTGAGCACTCATTACATCCCCCTTGAAAGTACGTTTTGTGTGCAATTTCACAGCAGCAGATCATTAGGTCGTTATTCACCTCCGATACAATGTCGATAAGTTCCACGTAAAAATGGTTTTTGGCACTTTTCCCTCAATAATCTGCCTCTGGAACGATTCTTCCACTATTTTTTCTTTGTTATTTCACTTCGGCCGTCAGTGTTGACAATGCTATAAATAGCGTCAGCCTCTTTCTGAGTCTGTGATGTCATATTTACGAAAATAAATGTTGTTCTTGTTCATATTAATTACGTTGAAATCGCACGATTTAGTTTTGTGCATTTTTGTGGCATATCTCTGAAACTGGTAATTATTTTATGGCCAAAAGGTGTTCTGTTATCAAGCTTCAGTAAATTATTTCCAATTCAAACTATCAACTTAGCCCATATTATAGATAATGTAAACAAGAGAAGCCACTGTGTCTGTAAAAGTATTACTCAGTGAAATTATGTACAAAATACCTCATTTCGGTCTTTCAGATTTGCAGTCAGTTAGTACTGTTTGCGAGAGATCTCACGTACAATTTAGTACTGTTTGCGAGAGATCTCACGTACAATTTAGTACTGTTTGCGAGAGATCTCACGTACAATTTAGTACTGTTTGCGAGAGATCTCACGTACAATTTAGTACTGTTTGCAAGAGATCTCACGAACAACTTAGTACTTTTTGCAAGAGATCTCACGAACAATTTAGTACTGTTTGCGAGAGATCTCACGTACAATTTAGTACTGTTTGCAAGAGATCTCACGAACAACTTAGTACTTTTTGCAAGAGATCTCACGAACAATTTAGTACTGTTTGCGAGAGATCTCACGAACAATTTAGTACTGTTTGCAAGAGATCTCACGAACAACTTAGTACTTTTTGCAAGAGATCTCACGAACAATTTAGTACTGTTTGCGAGAGATCTCACGAACAATTTAGTACTGTTTGCAAGAGATCTCACGAACAACTTAGTACTTTTTGCAAGAGATCTCACGAACAATTTAGTACTTTTTGCAAGAGATCTCACGAACAATTTAGTACTGTTTGCAAGAGATCGGTTAGTCACTGATTAGGAATTTCAAGCCAGATTTGATAAACCATTTTATTCTCTTTCTTTTACCATTGCTTTGTGACTACTTTATTTTTGTTTGTTTATTCGTAGCATTGAATAACTTTGTTGTTAATTGTTAACACTTCCACTTCCATGTTTTCATTTAGAAAAGAGATATGTAGCTGAGGGGGGTGGGGTGGGGCTAAAATTTGATTATATTAAGTCAGTCATTACATATTTTGGGAAGTGTTTAGCCCTGAGTAATGGAGATGTGTGGGTGCCAAGAAACCTATCAGTCTTAAGAAGTGTTCGAAATTGCAAAGAAGGTAAGAATTCCTGAACTGGTAACACTGTGACGAAATAAATAGAGTATTTAATGAGTATTGTTCCTGAGGTTTGACCTAGTTTCTCCGACTGCAATCGACAAAGACCCGTCACGGGTGGGATTAGAAGGAGTAAAGATTTGGAAAATAATCACTTAAACCCACCTTACTTCACATATCATTGAAATGACGAGTTTATGTCTATGGAATTAATTTTTAAGCTGTTCAGTTATCATTAGATCCTGTGCCTTGAGAACAAATTTTCCAAGACAAGTCTTTTACGAATGTGTGTCCGCTTTTGTGTTGGTTTATTTTTTAAAACTTTAAGTTAATTTTTAAAACTGTTACGTAATGTCTTCGGATTTGTGTGTGTGTGTGTGTGTCTTTTTTTAAGGTACTATGTATGAATTTAGTCCATTTGCATTGGTCATTCTTTCATTTTGTCAGTCAGTGTTACTAGTGTTTTTTTTTTTTGTCACTGATAAGTTTAAGTAGCAAGGGAAGTCACTCCACATGTACTAGTGTTTTAAGAATGCACTAAATGACGCAATTCAGTCGTATAACACGCACTGATTGATTGAGTGCTGTGGTGTTTATGCATTTATTGATGGTACTTTTCAATGAGGCACTTACACACATTTTATTTAACAATGACTATAATTTGAATAATAATTATATAAAGGGGCAATATGATTTTGAGTTTTTAAGTCAGTCACTCAATAAGACAATAATAAATTAAAGAAAGAAATTAAAAAAAATACTCGGAAATGTTAACGTAACCACGCCCTGGAAAACTACAACTTTTCTCGATTACAAAATTTGCGCGCGAGCGAACACTGACTCACATAATATGATTTTTCACCGACATTAATTTCAGACACGATGTTTTTTGTTTTCTTTTTGTGATCAAAATTCAACAAATATTGAACTTTTGTCCTAGTAGGTTAATGGTTAATTGCTTTGTTCGTAGCAAACCCCATCTCACCCAGACAAAAGACTGCAGTGTTAAAATAATTTCCTAAATTGGTGCACAATTTTCCTTTCCATCCCCAACCCCCACCCAACCCAAATGAGACACCAAATCCTTGTATGCCATCATCAGTACCCTGCGAACTTTAAACAGCAATTTTAATTTCAAATTATTGTCTTACTCGGTAGCATATTTCTTTCTTTCTTTCTTGTCTTCCTTGGTTTGCCTGACAAAGTGATTGTGACCCCCAACTGGGACAATTTTGCTTACAGGCTGTGCGAAGTTAATTTCGAATTTAATGTTAATGTCATCCATAAATACGAGGAAGGGAGATAATATGTATCTCCTCCTTGCCTTCATGTGAGCGAAAGATTGCGAATTATTTTTGAGGCAATAATAATTTCGATTTATAAAAATAGTTTCTCTATCCGTCACATACGTTGATGAGTTTTTCATTCGTGACGGTGGGGAAGATGGCTAACTCTTAGCGTTTCAGTCCCTGTGAGTAGGGGTAGATGAGGTTGGGTGGGTGAGACGAAAGTAAGATATAAAATCTGTCTACCGGTAAGCAGCAGAGTGTCTGAAGGAGAATGGGCAGATGACCAAGTAAGTAACTGAGACATACACACACAGAGGACCCGTGACAACTAGTACCATACAGGACGACCTTCGCAATACAAGGCAGCGCGGAATACAAAGGTACCCGTAGAAAGTGACACTCACATAAAAGAATGACAGACACAGTACAAGACACAGAGAGTGAATGATATGAAAAAGAGAGTGAGTGATATGAAAAAGAGAGTGAGTGATATGAAAAGAAAAATGTGTCCTCAGCGTGACTATCATAAAACAGTTTATCATAGGTTCGAGCTAGAGTGACACTGAGTGTGACATTCATAAACAATTTATCTCAGATTAGACTTTATTAACATTCAGAAATATTTTTTATGGTGTGGCATTAAAATTGCAATGCTTCAAAAAGTGTGATGTTCACAAACAATATAGAATGGAAGTTACAGAATATGGTATTTAGAAAACAACATAGAATGGAATTTACAGAATATGGCATTTAGAAAACAAACATAGAATAGCATTTACAGAATATGGCATTCAGAAAACAACATAGAATGGAATTTACAGAATATGGTATTTAGAAAACAACATAGAATGGAATTTACAGAATATGGCATTTAGAAAACAACATATAGATTGGAATTTACAGAATATGGCATTTAGAAAACAACGTATCATACATAGGCTGTGGCATTAATAAACTAATATGTCATTAACTAGTTATTAACTTTTAGGAAACACCGTATCACAAATGTGACATTCAAATTACAATTCAGCATATACTATATCATCCATAATCTCTGAATCGTAGAATGTGATATTCAGGATCCAGGGAATCGTAACGCTAGGCAATCAAAATAAAAAGTGTCATTTATATACAAGCTTTTATACAGAGTGACATTTTGAACACAAAGTGCCATTTAAATACACGCTTTCTTACAAAATGATATTTTGAAAACAAAGTGTCATTTATATACAAGCTTTTATACAGAGTGACATTTTGAATTCAAAGTGTCATTTATATACAAGCTTTTATACAGAGTGACATTTTGAAAACAAAGTGCCATTTAAATACAAGCTTTTATACAGAGTGACATTTTGAAAACAAAGTGCCATTTAAATACAAGCTTTTATACAGAGTGACATTTTGAAAACAAAGTGCCATTTAAATACAAACTTTTATACAGAGTGACATTTTGAAAAAAAAGTGTCATTTATATACAAGCTTTTATACAGAGTGACATTTTGAAAAAAAAGTGTAATTTATATACAAGCTTTTATACAGAGTGACATTTTGAAAACAAAGTGCCATTTAAATACAAGCTTTTATACAGAGTGACATTTTGAAAACAAAGTGCCATTTAAATACAAGCTTTTATACAGAGTGACATTTTGAAAAAAAAGTGCCATTTAAATACAAGCTTTTATACAGAGTGACATTTTGAAAACAAAGTGTAATTTATATACAAGCTTTTATACAGAGTGACATTTTGAATACAAAGTGTCATTTATATACAAGCTTTTATACAGAGTGACATTTTGAAAACAAAGTGTCATTTATATACAAGCTTTTATACAGAGTGACATTTTGAACACAAAGTGCCATTTATATACAAGCTTTTATACAGAGTGACATTTTGAAAACAAAGTGCCATTTATATACAAGCTTTTATACAGAGTGACATTTTGAACACAAAGTGCCATTTATATACAAGCTTTTATACAGAGTGACATTTTGAAAACAAAGTGCCATTTAAATACAAGCTTTTATACAGAGTGACATTTTGAAAAAAAAGTGTAATTTATATACAAGCTTTTATACAGAGTGACATTTTGAAAAAAAAGTGCCATTTAAATACAAGCTTTTATACAGAGTGACATTTTGAAAACAAAGTGTCATTTATATACAAGCTTTTATACAGAGTGACATTTTGAAAAAAAAGTGTAAGATGAAAGGCAAGTTCTGGAGGGAAGGAAGCTAGTAGAACCGCCAAGCCTTAGGGTGAATAAAAACTAAAGACTTAATTTAGCATAAACTTTGAAAAAGAAAAATGAATGAAAAACTAATCACACATTAATTTAACAGGCAAGGAAAAAAAAGAAAAAAGCTTGAAGAGAAGCCGACTTGTTGTTTTATGTAGAATAAATAAAATAATTGAAATAAATCATCATAAAATTTATACTAAATAAACAAAATAGTTGAAATAAACCATCATAAGCTTTATACTGAATAAATGAAATAGTTGAAATAAACCAGTATAAACATTATACCAATAAAATAATTGAAATAAACTATAATTAACTTTATACTAAATCAATAAAATAATTAATTGAAATAAACCAACATGTACCTTATACTAAATAAAAAAAGAGAAAGAAATAAACCAACGTAAACCGTATACTAAATAAATATTATTGAAACAAACCAACATAACCCTTATACTAAATGAATAAAATAAAATCCAACAAAAAAAAACTGTAGTGCGTGAAATTGTGCAATAAAAAATGTATGTGAACACAATACTTAATGTAACTTAAAGTAAAATAAGATATTTTTGTTCCATTGATCTATTTTTAGAGCGAGAGGTCAGCCAACAATGACGCAATTGGTTTACCCTGTCTTGCTGGCTGTGCTGGCGTATGTAGACTGTTATTACTGGAACTACAATGACCAGCCAAATTGGGAAACGAAAGTTGATGATGATGAAAACTGGTTTCGGGACAACTGCTTCCTCTATCCATATCTAGAGAAGTGTACGAAGATCTACACAAACATGGCCTATTCAAATCAGTTCAGTAAGTAAGAGACAATTACTGTCAATGTCATTGGACCTTAAGATAAGAGTCAACCAGAGACAATAAATTTGATTGGAGGTTGGTATAAGTATCAATAAGAAAACACATAACATTGACCCTGGAATAAGAAACAGTAAAAGACACTGAAAGTGATTGGAGGTAAGGATAAGTATTAATAATAGACAACGACTAATACTGAACCTTGGAATAAAAATCAGTAAGAGGCAACGAATGTAATTGGAGATAGGGATACAATTATCAAGTAAGAGAAAATGAATACCACTGGACGTCGGAATAAGAATTAGTAAATAAAAGAGAACAAATATCATTGGACGTAAAGATAAAACCAGCAGAAAGTCATTGGTCGTGAGGGATAAAAGTGTATGAGAAAGAAACAAAGAATGTTATTGAATGTTTATATCAGTAAGAGAAAAAATGTCACTGGGCGTTAAGGTAAAAATTTGGTCAGTTCAGAGATAAAGAATGTCACTGGATATTAGGATAAAAATAACTAAATTCACAGATGATGTATTTCTTTGGATGTTGGGATTGAAACTTAGTAAATTCAAAGACAAAGAATACCATTGGATGTGGGGATAAAAATTAGTCATTAGACAATATCATTGGGCGTTGGGACAAGAATTAGTCACCAAAAGATAATGATTATTTTATTAGTCGATGTTGGGATTAAACAGTTTTCTTATTTGGCTAATTTTTATACATTTGACCACAGAAAGGATTCTCGGGCCACACAATACGGATATAGATAAATGTGTGTGAATCACAGGACTAAATAACGTATTTTTATTTCTGTCAGGTTAACTGAATTATAGTATCAAACAAATGAACACTTTTAAGATAGTAAACTACCGAAACAACGCAAGCCCCACCTTATTATAATTACACCGTGTTTATTTCCTAGATGAGAAGACATCTTTAAATTAATATAACACGTTTTGTTTCCTAGATGAGAAGACATCTTTAAATTAATATAACACGTGTTTATTTCCTAGATGAGAAGACATCTTTAAATTAATATAACACGTGTTTATTTCCTAGATGAGAAGACATCTTTTAATTAATATAACACGTGCACACTATGAAGCGAGAACACACAGTACATGTATATTTTTACATTTAAAAGTTTCTATTATGTTATAGTGTAACAGCCTGTAATGTGCCAATGGATGAAGAAAATTAAAACGTGTTTTTCTGGGGTGAGCAAAAATAAATTCTATCATTGAAAGGCTTGAGTCAGCTTCCTCATCCGCATAATTAGTTTGTCAAAACATGCAGCAATTAATTAGATGACTGTTGCTGTTTGGATTCAACTCATTAACTTTAATTTGTACCTCACCAGGCAATTTCCTTGTGCCCTAATTTTAACATCTTAGATGCTGAACTTTCTGAAGTATTTTTCACATCAGCTCATTTAGTCGTATTAACCCTTTCGAGTCTGCGACTAAAGATACTACGTAAATGGTCCCGGACAACAGTTAACTTTTGTTTTTGATTCTTACTCTTAATTCTGACAAACTTCTATGAAATTCAATGAGGATGATTTAGAATGATAAACCGCAGTTTCAATTAGAATATATTTTAAATATTATTTTAAAAAATGTTTGTTTACCTATCTTTATTTGCTTGCTTGCCTGATCCCCCTTCTATCTATCTATCTATCTGTATGTCTGTCTGTCTGTCTGCCTGTCTATCTATCTGTCTGTCTATCTATCTATGTCTATCTATCTATCTATCTATCTGTATGTCTGTCTGTCTGCCTGTCTATCTGTATGTCTGTCTGTCTGCCTGTCTATCTATCTGTCTGCCTGTCTATCTATCTATCTATCTATCTGTCTGTCTGTCTATCTATCTATCTGTCAAATAAAATCACCCATCTTTCGATAGCTTGTGAGACAAATCTAAACCAGAAATGCATTCCCGAGAATGGAGCTTGCTACTCACCTGCCAAGGGACTTTGCCCCAAGGGAGAGAAATGCTGTGTTCTCCAGGTACGATGGTTTTGAAACTTTACCTCACTTAAAGGATTAGAAAATATTGCTTCTAAACATTTTTCCGTAAAATTTTAAAACAAAACCTATTGTTTCGATAAAATCTAGTCGTTTTATTGTGAATGAACGATAAATGCACTTTGTGAATTAAAATATATTTTCCTTAGCGGACTTTGCCGAACACACGGCTTCGGGCGTTTTCGGAAACGCCTAAGTCGCGACCTCAAATGAGGGGCAGGAAAGTCGCGACGAGCAGCCTGTGTAAGACGAAGGTGTAAGCGATAACAAGGAGATATCTAGAATGTATTTTTTAAAAAGAAAGATTCGCTCTTTATCAGTTGGAATCTTATGAAACAGAAAGTGATATCAACTCTTCAGGATAGATTTGGATACATCGATAACACGGGTTGTACATAAATACCAATGGAAGCAAACAGTAGATTAATCTAGTCAGGCGACAATCACGATTAACATCTCTGATTAAACTATAATATTTGAATGCTAAGCAAGTAAATTTATACTTAGAATGTAAATTTAGATAGTTCTGCTTACCAATAACTTTCTCCATATAAACATCTATTTATTTTTTTAATATAAAGCAATGTTTGGATTATTAGTTTTGCCATATCACTATGACATGTTTATAGCAATTGATATAATGAATCCAATGATATTTTGAGGTGAGGTACAAATACATATTAATACAATAATAAAAAAAACCCAACTTAATGAAATATATAAATAAATAAAAACACCAACACAAAGTATACATTTTAAAAGTAAATAATTATGAAAATAATAAAATAATCCATAGTATAAATTTAATAAAGAAATTAAGTATTATGCACAACATAAAATTACAAAAATGCAAATCTCATTTCTTCGGCAAAGTAATTGTTAAAAAAAATATATGTATACTGATGAAAACCATTCTGAAGAAATGACACATAAACACCGAAGCAAGGATTCGCGCATACACCTCTCTTTCTGACGTCACGCCTGACGTCACGCGCGCTAAGTCAGAGCTCTATAGTTAGAAATTCTTCAAGATCACGAGATTCGCGAGATTTTGAACAAAAACGGCCAGATGAGCTGGTTTCTTTTAACTTTTTAATAGGTACAGCAGATATTAGGTGCATATATTTTAAAAGGGTGGTTTATTTAATTGTCTGGTTTCAATTAGTTACAGGGTTTAATATAAAATGAATTGATAAGCATTTTAAGAAAACAACACTTACACTTTAAGAGTGCAGAATTCCCGTAACACTCCTAAATGCTATGTAAATAAACAATTTCTTGCCATTGAATGAATAGCCGTCATCAAGACAATGCTATTATCTTTAACAAATGACAGATAAACAACGACATGTGTAAAATATTGATGTGTGCAATAAACACGTGTTATTACAACACCTTTCTTATCACTCCCATTCCCAGACTTGCGACATGGAGTCCGACCAGCGTTGTGTCCCTTTGAACGAGCAGTGCGCCAGTCGTCGCGACGGACTGTGCCCCAAAGGTCAACAGTGCTGTTTTGTGCCGAAATGTACTGACTTTCCGGGTCAGTCTTGCACTTCCGATCCAACCTGCGTGCGGACAGGTCTAGGGGACTGCCCCTACACTAAACCCTTCTGCTGCAGGAAATGCGGGACTTCTTCTGGAGAGTCGTGCACGTGGCTGGCATCGTCTTGTTTCAAGCCCGTTGGTGCCATATGCCCGACTGGTGAGTAAACTCAGTTATTTCTATAAGGGGAAAACTGACTAGAGAATTACTGAACGATTCCGGAATGGCGTCATTAGCAAATGAGCTTTTTAAGGATCCCCAACGGGAAAGAAATCGATAAAGAGTTTTTTGTTGTTGCAAGAATTCCCTAATACTGGAACTGGTGAACAAGCCGTTAACGGATTTTAAAAAGCACAGCCAAAGGATGAGTTGCTGGTTTCTTAAGTTCATTTCGAACATACTGTGACTGACAAATGAATTATTTAAAAAAAAATTTCAAAGTGGCAGGAGTAACAAATGAATTAAAAAAATAATTCCCAAGTGGCAGAAATCTTCCATAAATCTTTTAAGAATTCCCAAGTGGCATACGTGACATGAATCTTTTAAGAATTTTCATACTTCAGACTGACAAGCGTTTTCTTTGAATTATCTCTGAATTGTATAACTGACAAAATATCTTTATCCACATTGTATAAATGACATACGAGTTCTTAATTTTTTTTTTTTTTTAAAGCTTAAGAGTTAAGTTTGTATTCAAAAGGACACAGGAAGATAATCTATGGCCGTAAAGTAGCACTAATAGATAACAATGCTGGGAATCTAACAGGGGAAGATAAGTCTACTCAAACAGAAGTGCAATTTCCCCTTGTACTAATTAGTAATACTAGTTTTGACCAGAACGCGCTCTCATTACGTTTTCATTGATCACGGTTCAGAATAAGGGAGACAAGCCAATACTGTCTCTTTTGTCTTACTGACCGAATTATCTCCCGCCGATTAAAATTCGCATTGACCGTTCAATGACTGTAGATTGTTGCATCATACGTTAGTTTATGATAAATTTATTGCTAGAAATTAGTTGGCAGACACTTCAAATTAGTGCACATTAGGAACAGTGAGCAGGATATAATCTGTAAAGCAAGATTAAGCACTTAGCCGATAATTTATATGTATAGTTCAGGCCTCGATTTACACGGATTTGGTTAAAGCACGATTTGAGAAGCAGAATTCCCGAAACTAATTCACTTGGCTGACCGCACTCGATCCTACGCATCGAGATCACACAGGCAAGCCCAAAAAATGGCGACTGGCAGCTCAGCTCTGCCACCGAGGTTTACAGGCTAGCTGTGACTGATCTTACGCTTGACCTGGTAGATGACAGGCAGATAGTAAGCATAATGGCAGCTATTTTATTGCTATCAGGAGGTAGAGTCTTTGCCGAATCCAGTCTCTCATCCATAGGAAGTAGTAACTTGCACCACCGCTTTACACGTGTCTTGCAGAGTGCGAAAGTCGAGAACCAAACAAAGGTTTCGGAAACAACCTAGTACCATTACTACCACTACAACAAACATAATTACTACTACTTTTACAACAACAGAATTACTACTACTACTACAACAACATAATTACTACTACTTTTACAACAACATAATTACTACTACTTTTACAACAACATAATTACTACTACTTTTACAACAACATAATTATTACTACTACTACAACTACCTCTGGCACTATACACAACTACATTTCTTTATCATCGCCAATCTTCTCTAAAATGATGCTGAAGCAGAACACATGGATACGAAACGTTGAAAAATAAATAGCGGCAAAAATAAATATTTACTAATCGAAATGAACTAGTAAAATGATGTCAGAGTGGGGAGCGACCCGAATATTCGTGTTATTTCATGTTGGAAATTTTGCCTGGCTCACACCATTCTTTTTTCTTGTCTAAGAATTACTATTATTTCTTTTTAACAAACCTATTATGTTAATTAAGGACAACCTGCTTTTAAATTTTATTTAATAAATGCTGAACCATTTAGATATTTTTATCTGTTGTTTAGTTTGATGAATAAAAAAGTGAATAATGACAGTGTTTCATAATGACAACTTTATGTATTGATAATGAATGGAATAAATGGGTAATGACTGTTTCTTAGCTAATGACAGCATTATGTATTGATAAAATAATGAATGGAATAAATGGATAATGACTGTTTCTTAATGACATCATTATGTATTGATAATGAATGGAATAAATGGGTAATGACTGTTTCTTAATGATATCATTATGTATTGATAATGAAAGAGTTATCGACGATGACAGTGCTTCTTAATGATAATACATGTATATTTTGTATTGAATACTATTGTTAATAATAATCACGTCGATAACTATGGCATGAAGATAAAGTTAAAATTAAGAAAGTATATATAGCCACAGTTTTTGGAAAGAATAATTATATATATATGAGTTTGACATCAGGGTGAAGCAAGCAGATTTTCTCCCCCCACATTCACCCTCACCCAACGCCACACAACGCGTTGCCTCATCAAAGGCGACAATACGTTAGGTTTTTTTTTTTACTTTATTTAATGGGTCATTGTTGTATTCAGAAATGTTTGTATTTATCATTTGATCTTTATTTAATGGGTCATTGTTGTATTTAGAACTGACTGTATTTATCACTTGATCTTTATTTAATGGGTCATTGTTGTATTTAGAACTGTCCGTATTTATCCCTTGATCATTATTTAGTAGGTCATTGTTGTATTTAGAACTGTCCGTATTTATCCATTGATCATTATTTAATGGGTTATTGTTTTATTTAGAACTATGTTTATCACTTTATCATTTCTTTTATGTTGCCATTTATGAGGTTATTGATAATGATACAATAATACATAGTTCGATAAATAATAAAGAATTAATAGTACTCGATGTTCACATTACTTTATCAAACTTTTATTTACAATTTTTCACATGAAAAAATTAAAAAAAATTGTGAACATTAATAACATAAAAAATTTATGCTCTGTGTGTACCCTGACATATTCTGTGTGCTGGTTTATTTCTGCTGCGCAGGTCAGAAATGTTGCAGTGACTGCATGGCAAAAGCAGGACAGCAGTGCATCAGAGGTGCCGCCTGCAACATAACCGGGGACGGGTCATGTCCAGTGGGGTTAAAGTGCTGCGCAGACTGCGGGCTGTCCAGTAATCAGATATGCATCCCTAGTTCCCTCCCTTGTGCCTCTCCAGGACTAGGGAGGTACAAATGATTCTGAGAGGTCGAATGAGGCATTTACATGTTCACATTAAAAATGAATTTTTTTTTTTAGCCCAATCTGTTCCTTTAATTTATTTTGCTCACTAGGTCAAGATTCAAATTGTCAAATCAGTGCGTGCAAGTGTGTTGTATTTGATTAATGTTGCTTTTAAAACTTAAACATTTTATTTATCAGTTAATTTACTTTTATATTAGTAAAATAAAACTAGGAACAATATGTATTCTTCATTTTCTCTGAATATATTACAGTGAACAGACACGCACACATTCATTCATACAAGATCTTTGGCGAAGAAATTTTGATAAAAAATGATAAAAGTATTTCTTATTAAAAATATAACTATTCTGAAATAAAAGGTGCGTAAATGCTTGTGCTTCAAGTGGCCATACTGTTTACCAGTGATCTGTATTTGAAAAGACTGAAACTATGTTGACACGTGTGTGCTGTTCACTTACAACCATTGTAATAAGTGACCACAACAGTAAAAGAATCCCTTAACCCCGATCCCAGCTTTTATTATAATAAAATATGAGGTTCCTTACATCTGCCCATAGGTGTCCATCTGGAAGTCAGTGTTGTTTTTCCTTCCCACAATGCACAGACATGTCTGGTCAGTCGTGTATTTCTGGAACTACTTGCGCGACCGCAGGAGTGGGAAATTGTCCAGCAGGCCAGGTGTGCTGTAAGAACTGCGGTTCGCAGCCAAACCAAGTGTGCATCTCCAGCAGTGCTGACTGCTCTAATCAACTGGCGGCTCAGTGCCCGACAGGTGAGTCAAAATGGTTTTCCCCCCAAAGTGGAATATTGCAAGCTGATTTCGGTCTTTCTGTCGATCGAACTTTAGATCGATCAATTAATCCATCTGTATATCCATTCGTGTGTCCTGACTTTCTGTACTGATAAGGAAAATTGGTGTTAATATATTAATCTTAACAAGCTTCTAGGAAACCCACGATTTTAGTGAGGATGTGGCATTTCCAAGAAGCGTTGCTTTTAGTGGTGGGGCGAGTTTGTTGCTTCCAGTAGTTAATTGAGATAGCCTTCCAACTCAGATGTTGTTTCCCAAGGCGCCTAACATTAGAGGTATCACTTCTATTTTTACATTCCACAGTCTCTGGATTTCTAATCTGAGATCCTGGTATTTTCTATTTTTTCTCTTTCTTTTCTTGTTATGTTTCTATCACTTGGAACAGATACATCAATGACTGCTGCTGTTCTTTTAGACTTATTGAGAACTACAGTGTCTGGTTTTCCCGAAGGAATTACTCTGTTTTCCCGAAGGAATCACTCTGTTTTCCCGAAGGAATCACTCTGTTTTCCCGAAGGAATCACTCGATCTGTTCCTATCTCGAAGTTCCACAATATTTTGACTACTTCTGTTTCGGTGACTACTTCTGTTTAGCCTTTTACCACGACTTCTGTTAACTGTCAGTTGTGAACCAAAGTCTCGGAATCTTACCAAAGATTCTGTGAGACCCAAGGTTTTATGGAGGATGTGGGCACTCCCGAGGAGCGCTGCTATTTTGTTATGGTTGATGCCTGACTACTTCTTAATTCCTAAAGAAAAGGAATGGAATAACTGCTTACAACGTTACCCATTTTAAGGGACTTCCTAAAATCAGTATCCAAGTGTCCTTGTGTGTCCAGGTAAGAAATGTTGCGGTGACTGCCAAACATTACCCGGCCAGCAGTGCGTTAACCCAGCCACCACGACATGCAGCATACCAGGGACCGGAACGTGCCCAATGCCTCAACTGTGCTGTGCGGATTGTAGCAGCACTGCAGATCAGCGGTGCATCGCAGAGACAGCTGCTTGCGGCTTGCTTGGGACAGGGAGGTAACTGTGGTGACACAGTCTGCTAAATGTTCGTGTCATTAAACACTCGTTAGTCTCGGTGCTCGCAAATGCACGACAGCAGATACTTAAAGTACTGTGTGTTGTAAAGAATGAAGCACACGAGAGATTTGATGAAATCCGTTAACGAATAGACACATTTATTATTATGAAACGTCTATCTATCTATCTATCTATCTATCTATCTATCTATCTATCTATCTATCTATCTATCTATCTGTCTATCTATCTATCTATCTATCTATCTATCTATCTATCTATCTATCTATCTATCTATCTATCTATCTATCTATCTATCTATCTATCTATCTATCTATCTGCCTGTCTGTCTGTCTGTCTGTCTGTCTGTCTGTCTGACTGACTATCTGAAAATCTGAGGAGACAGATATAAGGAAAATACACAAAAAGAAATATATTTTCCATACACAAGCACAGCAGTAAAAAAAAAAACACACAATTAAAATAGGCACAGCGTGAACGAACACGGAAATTTGGTGATCATAGGCGTCTTAATTTTATGTCGTGTTCACACTTCTTTTTGACGTCGTAGTTTGTTTCCATGTCATCATTTTATATTGTGATCACTTTAGACTTCGGACACACGTTAAGAGATTTCATTAGAAATTAAAATTTTATTACAAAAAAATTCTCAGTCTCTATTGCTGTAAGAACCAAGTGGAGAAGATGACCTATATTCACAGTGTCCCCTATAGGACATCCTATATAAACTTCAGAAAGTCTGTTTCAGATGTCCCACCGGAAGTCGCTGTTGTATACCTCAGTGTGCCGACTTGCCCGGTCAGTCCTGCATCTCTGCCTCAACATGCGCAATACCCGGTATAGGAAAATGCTCTTCCGGTTTCGTGTGTTGTAAGGACTGTGCCACTTTCACAAATCAGACTTGTATATCGCAACAGTCTTTTTGTTCTACACAATTAGCGGCATTTTGTCCACAAGGTAAGTCTAGAGCTTGTGTTCTCTCTCTCTATCTGTCTGTCTGTCCATCCGTCCATCTGTCTACTTGCATGTCTGTCTATTTAAAGACGTGAAAATATTTATACAAATGAAAGAAGGTAAGAAAAATAAACGGTTTATGTCATGGTTCCATCTGTGATATAGTTTGAACGGTGAACGCTCGGTATTTTAAGCATTTGAAGTTTTTTAACGTTTCACCGACCGTGTTTTCTTCGTTTTAAAAAAATAATCTTAGCTCGTTTGAAGTTCGTAAACAGTTATTATCTTCAATGAAACTGAATTAACAAAGCTACTGCAATCAGCACAATACTTAATGGACCACGATACTTTATGGGAACTATGGAAGGTGAAATCAAAATAAAATCAATTAAAACATTTATCCACACACACTCAACCGGTAAATCATCCTGAATTGGATGTTCGCCTTATGTACAGAAGTGAGAGTTCTTTTTGACGCCTTGAATGATTCTCTCATTGCTTGTGTTTGTGCGCACGCATGTGTGAACGATTACGTGCATGTTGTGTGAACAGTGTTCTCGTTCAGGCAGCAGTATCTAGAGAAAATATTCCAACATGTTATGAACTGCTTATCTTATAATTCAAATCAAGGAGGTTCATTGTTTAGTTGCCAACGTTATCCACTGATGGAGCGTGACACTTGTTTTGAGAATAATAATGGTATTTATTATATTATAATTATCATAGATAGGGCGGGTATGATAACGATACTGAATCCCAAAGCTGTTTTCATAAAGTAATTTTGATAAAATAAAGTTATTTTGATAAAAGAAAGTGATTTTTGTATAAGAAAGTTATTTTGATAAAATAATTTTGATAAAATAAAGTACGTTTGATAAGATAAAGTAATTTTGATAAAATAAAAGTAGTTTAATAAAATAAAAAAGTTTGATAAAATAAAGTAATTTTAATGAAATAAAGTAAGTTTAATAAAATAAAGTAAATTTGATAAAAGAAACTAATTTTGATAAAATAAGTTATTTCTATTAAATAAAGTAATTTTGATAAAATAAAGTTATTTACATAAAAGAAAGTAATTTTTATAAAATAAAGTACAACAAAACACAACCGCACGTGGTGATGTAAATCATAATTAAAAGTCCCCTTAATATTAAATTATGACAATATGAAAAAAATCAAGAACAGTTTGTTTATGCTTATATTTATTTCGTGTTCATTCTGCTTGCTCACTCAGTTTTTGCTGCACAGGTCAGAAATGTTGCGGTGACTGCGAGGCCAAACTCGGACAGTACTGCATCAACACGGCCACTACTGATGTCTGCAGAATAACCGGGGACGGGACGTGCCCGTCAGGCCAGACATGCTGCGCGGATTGTGGGCTTTCCAAGAATCAGATGTGCATCAGCAGTGCTCTCCCTGGCAGCTCTCCAGGTGCAGGGAGGTAAGAAAAGATATGGTCAGTGGACCAATAGAAATAACAGTGTAAATACAAGTCTCATTCTCTGCTTTCGACTTAGAATTGTGTTTATTTCTCGACCTTGACCTCACTGAAGACCACTGTAAAGATTTCGTTTTGCAGATAGATAAATGTTTGTTTTCTTTCTTTCTTTAAAACAAAAGTGATAATTTAAAAGAAAATTATACAATTCTATTTATTTATTGCTTATATAAAGTGTGTCTTTAAACACTAAAAGCTATTGGTCGTCATCATAATGTAATTCTAGACTTTAATTTAATTTAAAACCTTTTCCAATATAGCAGCCAAGTCTTTCAAAGTTGTTTATGAATTTAAAGAGGCTGATTTAGAACTGTTTTACTGTTTGTTGCCTGAAAATAACCGCATGAAGGTACTTGATCGAATGGTTGTAGCGAATTGATTTGTAACAAGTTAATTACCATTAAATTACCATTAAATTACCATTACGTTCCGGACTTTCGACTCACCAGGAATTTGTGTGAGGCTTAAATTTCGTAAAACTAAAATAAATGTGAAGACACCTTTTTCCCGTCAGACAAACCGACACACTGTTCAGTCCAAAATACAATATTTTTACAGTCCCTTGGGACTCGCTTCCATTGTTTAGGTGTCCCACTGGAAGTCAGTGCGTTTGCTCCTTCCCACAATGCTCCGATATACCTGGTCAGTCGTGCCTTGTCGGTACATCTTGTGTGACTTCCGGCGTCGGAAATTGTCCAACGGGTCAGGTGTGCTGCAAGAACTGTGGTTCGCTGCCAGGTCAAGTGTGCATCTCCAGCGATGCTGTCTGCAACAATGTAGTTATGGATCGTTGTCCGAACGGTGAGTGTAAAACAAACAACAATATTCTTCCCCACCCACCCCCAGTCAGCTACGCCAAAGTAATTGTACTTAAATAAAAATTGTAATGATAAATAGTCGCCATGATGATTAGTGTACGTAGGTAACAAATCCAATGACATCCCAGAAATTCATGAAAGGGATGTGTGATTTGAGGACAACCATTCTAGATGCAGTCCCAAGTCATCCCTCAGCACACTCCTAAGCATTAATAACCAGTTTTACATATGTAAATGAACCACCACCACCACCATCATCACCACCACCACCACCAACATCACCACCACTACCATCATCATCATCACCACCACCACTACCACCATCATCATCATCACAACCATCACAATCAGTGTACACATGTAAATTTTGTTACTGCTGCACAGGTCAGAAATGCTGTAGTGACTGCTCGGCCAAACTCGGACAGCAATGCGTCGACTCGACCATTACCGGTGTCTGCAGCATACCTGGGAACGGAACATGTCCGATGGGCCGGTCGTGTTGCTCAGACTGTAGGCTTTTCAAAAATCAGATGTGCATCTCCAGTGCTCTCCCTTGCAACTCTCCGGGAGTCGGAAGGTATGAAGTGTGTTCAGAGGCAAGCGATAGAAAAAAAAAAGTATTTAAAAAACGCACGCTTTACTTTAGACTGTTTCTGCGCAAAGAGCAGTGTATAGTCATAGGCCTCAATTGGAAGAAAATAACTATAAGCTTTAAAAATGTCGCACTGATCAAAGATTGCAATCTTGATGAAACACATTGCTGGATATAATTGCAGAGAAATTTATTTTTATCTGAATTTAATCTCGATTAATGAAAACAAAGTGTAATGCAGTACTTATTAATGATTAGAACAACGTTATATGATTACTGAAATCTATACCCGTTATTTCTATGAAAATAATTTTACAAAACATTCAAGATGAAAAAAACACAAATGAACGGGCTTAAAAACAAAATACAACAGAAACGCACATCTCCTATATACACAAATTCACTATACAAGAAATATTTACCCCGTTTTCATTGTTACAATCAGTTTCAGCTGAATTATCTCCCTTAGCAATGCTATGGACTACAGGAGTGCTTATTTCCAAAAAGATCAATGTGGTTAACCTCTGAACTACACTTTATTTGTCCCACCTCCTGAAACGTTACGTTAGGATTTTTAACAGTTTGGATTGAAAAGAGATATTGTGGTGGAGTAGGTTTGCCCGTCCCTATGTCTAAATTTAATTGTTATATAATTTGTTAAATGTCAACGTGACATGACCTTCGGGTACTGCGCATGACGATATTTTTGTAAGTACTAGAGTTAAATTAACAACTCAGGTAAAGAATATGCTAGAAATTTCTGCTCTCATCCGAGCAGGTTCCAAGTGGATGAGTAGTTTCTCTGACTACTAGTCTCATTCTTGTTCATAACAACTTCATCCAATGGGGATAGACCGAAAGTTTGTTGAAGAAAGTTCTATATTCTAATCACTTTGATTTGGACGTAACTCAAGTCTGATCATAATATCGATCTTTACCCATATGAAATGAACATGCATTTTGAGGCTTTTGATGTTTTGTAACCTTGTATCTACTTTAGACTGCAGTGACTACTGTGTGTATCCAGTGTTGTTATCGAACGTATCAATAAACATGCTGCTGTAAGTTGATTCCTGTGAATTCCGTTCAAGAGCCAATATGACAGAAATTGGTCTCGAGAATTTATGAAGACCTTTTGAAAATTCCTCGTGGTGTGTTGAGTAGTGCACACAAAGGTTCTGGAACACTCCTCGTGATTTTCTTTGATGGCACAAACGAAGTTCTGGACGATTCTCCACGGTGTGATTTGTGAGCAGTTGTGTAATGTGCCTAGGAAGGGTACATTGGACCATCATCTAATAAGATAGAAAATGACTTGTTGCAAAAGGCGTAGTTGTAAACACGTGTCCGTAACAGCTGCCATCATTGAAAAGGTTATGTACATTGACTATAATTATCTCTCTAATACAACACTCTCATTTCTATGATGAAACTATGTCTATGAATTTGATTATATATATATGTTAATTTGACTGCTGATGTCAATAACAATTAATAAACTAAATAAGTGTCAAACTTTTAATCATTGTTGTGAAGTGGTGTAATGTCACTGCTCTTTTGATTATATTCATATGCTGTAGTTTTGATTGTTGATTTAATAAATCTATTAACTTTCTTGCACATATATTAAAACTTTATGTTGGAGTAATAGTCAATGGATGGGGGCTCGTTAAATATAAATGAAAGGCGGATTTTATTACTCCTTTAGTAAGAAGTTTACACCTGCAGACACAGAAAACGTCTATCTTTATAAGGGTGTCGTAAAACTCTATCTTACACAATAGTAATCTGCCAAGTGAAAACATGTTGGACTTGTGGGAAAATTATATTAATGGCTATAAATTAACATTCTCAATCACTTGTAATTAGTTATGTGTTATTAATTAATAAATAATAATCATAACGAGTGAAGGGTGCCCAGACGTGTCACATAAAAATTGGCTGCTTCTACAAACGTACAGTCAAGTGAAATAAATTTCGCGCCCACTTGAGATGGGATAAGAACAGATAACTGAGAAAGGGTTAACTTCAATACAGATATTTTTGGCCTGGTAGCACGATGTAAAACTAAATAATCAATACTAGGACAGACTTTCTATCGTGGACATCAGGAGGTACAAAGAATCTTTAACCCTAAGAAACAGCTATGACATTTCACTACCACCACGACCAAACCACGACGACAATGACCACAACCACCATCATCACCACCGTTTACCATTAATATCTGTAGAGACATCAAGTTGAAAAAATATTTCATTAAATTTGCTCCTCACCACCCATTGGAGTCTATTAAAAGTAATGGATTTTGAATCATTGGAGTCTATTAAAAGTAATGGATTTTGAATCATTGGAGTCTATTAAAAGTAATGGATTTTGAATCATTTTTGTTGTTGTACATGGTGCTCTTAAAATTAATTATGTAATTCTAGACATTATAAGAACACAAGTGTATGTCAAATAAAAAAATGTCTGCACTTGAAAATGTGAAGAAATAGGCGTACCATGTGTTTGATAAACTACAATAATTAAATCGTGATAATTCTTCCTATAATTTAATGCACTTTATTCACGTGTAATTTTTAAAGTAAACAAAGAAAGGTTAATTCGTAAATTCCATAGATATTTAATTGTCTAAAACAAAGATCTAAAATGTATTCAGACTTCTGTATCGCGCCAAATTCAAAGGGGGCGTAATACACCTTTTCCGTTCACAATCTAGCCACACCTGTAATGTCACTCAAGTGCTTCTTTTCTGATTAAGGAACAATGAAACATTCGAATCTCATTTGTTTCTGATGGCATATTTATGTGATCGTGTAAAGTTCTAAATACCTTTCAATTAAAAAGCATAAGTAAAATTAAAAAAAAAAATAACACCTTTAATACTCCAATCAGATTATCTATCGATGACTGGTTCTCTCTTTTCTACAGTTGTCCACTCGGCAGTCAATGTTGTGTTTCCTTCCCACAATGCACCAACATAGTCGGTCAGTCATGTCTTAATGGCACGTCCTGCGAGTCATTCGGTGTGGGAGATTGTCCAACGGGTCAAGTGTGTTGTAGGGACTGCGGGGCCATCCCAGGTCAGGTCTGCATTGCAGGTTATGCTAATTGCAGTACTTCCCTAACAGCCATGTGCCCGACAGGTGAGTCTTAATGTATTTTTTTTAACAGCAGACTAATGCCTCCTCCACTCTTTTTATCTTTCTCGAACTAATTCATTCATTCATTCATTCGTCCGTTCGTTCGTTTGTTCAAACTATGGAATTGAAAGGATGCTGTTGGAATATGTACACTGACAGAAATGACGTAAATGCATTATTTCAGATTCAAGATGAAATTAATAGAGTTAAATAGCCACATGAAGAAACACGAAAGAAGACAAGAAATTAGTACACTGTACAGTTAAATAGCCATTTAAGAAACATGAAAGAAGACAAGAAATTAGTACAGTTAAATAGCCATTTAAGAAACATGAAAGAAGACAAGAAAAATGAATTGGCAAACATTTGATGCCATGAATCGCCCCATGAGCAATATGTACTTGAATCGAATGAAACATCAACAAGGCAACAACAACCAGATGACTGAAAAAGGGTTAAAAAACAGTAGAAGACGCACAAGTGTCTGAGACAAAGGTTTGACGGCCGTAGCAGAAACACACTGCGGCATCTCTCTGGCACTCTTCATCTCTCTGGCACTCTTCATCTCTGGCGCTCTTCACTCGTTATGATTATTATTTAGTAATTAATAACACATATCTAATGACAAGTGACCGAGAATCTTAATTTATAATTATATAACTGTACACCCAGCGTTAGGGAGACAATGTTTTAAAAATCAGCACTAGGTGGACCTCACTGTATATATATATATACAACATACAAAACCACACTCGAATTTTTGTGAAAACTCACAGATAAAACTATTGTGTGCAAAAGTGTTATTCAGAGACTCAGTGCAATTTACACTAATCAGGAGCTGTCCAAGAATACTACTTTATCCAATGCCTGTCCAGGTCTGTAAAATCTGCAAGTTGCTCCGGGTGAGAAAACTTGTTGATTGTAATATTTGTATTTCAGTAGTCAGTGTATCCTGTCAAATAGAAATGACAAAAGTCATCTACATCGTTATATGCCAGTAGTCAGTGTACCCTGTCAGATAGAAATGACAAAAGTCATCAAATCGTTATATACCAGTAGTCAGTGTACTCTGTCAGATAGAAATGACAAAAGTCATCAAATCGTTACATACCAGTAGTCAGTGTACTCTGTCAGATAGAAATGACAAAAGTCATCAAATCGTTACATACCAGTAGTCAGTGTACTCTGTCAGATAGAAATGACAAAAGTCATCAAATCGTTACATACCAGTAGTCAGTGTACTCTGTCAGATAGAAATGACAAAAGTCATCAAATCGTTACATACCAGTAGTCAGTGTACTCTGTCAGATAGAAATGACAAAAGTCATCAAATCGTTACATACCAGTAGTCAGTGTACTCTGTCAGATAGAAATGACAAAAGTCATCAAATCGTTACATACCAGTAGTCAGTGTACTCTGTCAGATAGAAATGACAAAAGTCATCAAATCGTTATATACCAGTAGTCAGTGTTACTATAAATTTGGCAGATAAAGAATCTCACCTCACACGGAGAGCCAATAGGATTTATTCGAATTTACTGAAGCAAAGTGGTAATCTCCAGAATTCCGATCAGTTGATGGAAGACATTTCAAACCTGTAGGGGACATGCATTAATCAATGTATGCAACATTTGCATTGCTTATTGTAATGATTGAAGGACGAATGAATGAATGAATAAATGAATCCTTCTTTGTGTTTTGTTACCCATGGTATATTCTTTATGTTCTTTGTTGTCAGTAAGCTTTGTGCAGGTGACTAGCACCACATTGTGACATTTGCCGGCACCAGAACTATGAAATGCACGAATAGTTTAGAATGTAGTGTGCACTTTGAAAAGTAGTTTTACCATTATTCTTATCCTATTTTCCTTTCTCATATATATTCTTTCTTGCATTTAATTAAATAGTTAAACTTGTATTATCTTGTTGCTCCAATTTGTTGTGTGCGACTTCACCTTATGTTGTGACAAGTGTGACAAATTATGTATATGGTGGAGGGATGGTGGTGGTAGTTAGCTGAGATTCTTTCAAGGCAAAGGTCAATAGCCACATCCCACTCCATCCAGCCAAAACTGCTTAATGAAAGTTGGAATGTTTGTGAATCCAGGTCAGAAATGTTGTAGTGACTGTCAAGTTGTGGCCGGTCAAAAGTGTGTTACCAGTGGAGCATGCGGCATTACAGTGCCTGGGTCATGTCCGGCATCTCAAGTGTGCTGTGCGGACTGCAGCGGCACAGTGGACCAGCAGTGCGTTTTAGATACAGCTGCTTGCGGCGTCCTTGGAACAGGGAGGTAACTATGACGAATGGACACGCCTGTACAATGGACCCATTTGTATATCTTTCCTTGTCACATAACAAGATTTAATATAAATGGATTTGTATTTTAAATAATGTTTGAGAGATGCAGATATAAGAATGCATGACTATTTATTCTATGTCTCCATATATGTATTCACATTAATGCACACACAGCACACATAGTATTATTTAAAACATTAAAAGTATTTAACTTCTTAAAATTCTAGTGGAAATTGTAATCTATCTATCTATCTATCTATCTATCTATCTATCTATCTATCTATCTATCTATCTATCTATCTATCTATCTATCTATCTATCTATCTATCTATCTATCTATCTGTCTGTCTGTCTGTCTGTCTGTCTATCTATCTACCTATCATCCATCCATCAATCTCTATCTATCTATCTATCTATCTATCTATCTACCTATCATCCACTCATCTCTCTCTCACTCTCTCTCTCTTTCTCTCTCTCTCTCTCTCTACCTATCTATCTAATGTGCAGTAAACAGTTATAAGACAAAGAAAGAAAATAAATACAGTTGTGCGTTACACTTTTCTTCAACCACACATACACAATGACTATTACAGATGTTCTAATGGAAGTCGCTGTTGTGTCCCACAATGCACTGACGTACCCGGCCAGTCCTGCATTAGTGGCTCGACTTGCGCAAAGTTTGGAACGGGAAAATGTCCTACGGGTACCGTGTGTTGCAAGAACTGTGGCGCCTTGCCAAATCAAATGTGTGTTTCTCAAGATTCTACATGTAACAGTCCACAAACAGCTTCTTGTCCGTCTGGTGCGTTCTAAGAATTAATAATTCAATAAACGTGTTACAGTAATTCAAATATGGTAACCAGGTTTTCTTTTAATTTGTATCTTAACATGTGATAAATATTTACAGGGAATAACTTTTGACAATAAATCAAAGAAATATTACACAAATATTTAAATTCGAAATATATTCATATTCCCGATTAAAGTGAGTAAATTTTTTGTCACGAGTGCGTCTTGGTTCCTGACTAGAGTAAGGAAATTCTGTGTCGCGAGAGTGTCTCGGTACATATTAAAATAAATACTGTCATGCGTGTGTCTTAGTTCCTGAATAGGGTTATGAAATTCTGTGTCGCGTGTGTCTGGGTTACAGACTAAAGAAATACTGTGTGACAAGTGTGTCTCAGTGCCCGACTAGAGTAAGGAAATTCTGTGTCGCGAGTGTCTCAGTTACAGACCGAAGAAATTCTGTGCCGGGAGTGTGTCTCCATTGCAGACTAACGAGGTGCTTGTCGTTTTTGTTGACGTTTCTGCTTTGCACTTAAAAAATGCTCACTTTCGCTACAAAATCATTTTACTACCACTAGAATTCGGAACGCATTATAATTTTTACAACGCCATTTGTTTTGAAAGGTATAATTATCGATTTACTTTTTCCCTCAAATATTCTTTCCAATATACGTACAGCTGATGAGGAGATAACTCCCGTTGATCAGTATCTTCGAATGACACGTTAGTCTCTCTTTGATTCGTGATTTTAGCTGCAGTATCGCGTTTCATCCTGTCACGTGCACCTTATGATGTAATTCGTTTTTCGCTTTGTTAAAAAACTATGCAGCATTGTTGAGCCTTCCACACGTCATGTTTGTCCCAGACTTCTGCTGCTAATTCCGACTATATCAGTGATTACAACTTTTTCGCTTTGCCTTATGAGAACAGCGTCGTCCTCTGTCTTGATATTCCTCTCCTCACTAGCCATTTCTTGTTATCACTGGAACACAGAGCACCATAGTGTTAGAATCATTGTAGAAAGTACGCAACCACAATTAAGTTTTGTCTCATTTTAAATACATGTCTCACTTGCCCTACGTAGTTTTCTCACGTCCGAAAACAACCACAACTTCGTTCCAAACCCCATAGGAATTATATAGCTCACAATTTAGAGTAAACAGTCTAGGTAGAAAACATTCTTGAACAACAATATACTTTCTCTAAGCTTCGTCTACTGCTTTTTATCCCCCCTCCCTCACCCCATACACCCTGCACAGATCAGAAATGCTGCAGTGATTGCACGGCAAAAGTCGGACAGCAGTGCATCAACTCGACCATCACCGGTGTCTGCAGCATAACTGGGAGTGGGGAGTGTTCGGCGGGATTAACGTGCTGTGCTGACTGTGGGCTTTCCAAGAATCAAATGTGTCTCCCGAGTTCTTCCCCTTGCAACTCTCCTGGAGTAGGAAGGTATGAAGGGTGTCCACTGTTAGAGATTTCTTTAGGAAATCCTAAAGTATTTGCATTAAAAATCAAAAGACACTCACTGCTGAGGTACAGTGTTCATCTTTATTCAGTTTGACATTTGACCTTTTGTTCTTTTAGAAGCCCATTTTAAAGTGCTGCTAGCACTGAATTTTACATTTGCATTTTTTATAAGCTCTTTATATCATATAATACATTTATTGTCCATCTTGAAAACATATTTTATAAAAACATTGTTTTATTTGACATCGATCTGAAATACTGCTTTGACTGTTATACAGTGAGACCTCTCTATAACGCGCCCCGCGATAACGCGAATTCGTATATAACGCGGCCGTGGAATGGCTCCCGAAATTTCATATATTCATTCGCACATAAAATTTAATTTCAAAATACGTGAAAAAGAATATAAAAAATATTTAACTTCATTTTGGGGATGAGATCGCGTTTGAACTTGAATATACATGTAATACGATCTTGGCGTGGTTCCTGAAATTTGAAATTCATGTACCGAGAAAAAAAAAGTACAATGTACGTAATATCCGTCCATTATTTTGAATGTATATGTTCTCGGAAAAAATAAAATATTGTTAAACCCCGCATTAACAGAACTCGCTATTAACGCGTTCCGAATTTATGGACCCCAATTATCGCATTATAGAGAGGTCTCACTGTATTTGATAAACACTCCCCTGTTGTATCCAGTAACTTTCGAACAATTATTTTACAAAGTAAGCGAACGCCATTGGAATTATAATAAACAAAAATATAGTATCCAGATTGTAAAGTGAAGGTTGAGTTAGAAAACCGTTAACATTGTTTTAGATTTAGATATTCTGTTTATATAGTCGTCATCGTCATCATCATCACCACCACCTTTACCATCCCCACCACCTCCACCACCACCACCTTCATCATGATGAAGAAAAACATGAGTTAATTTAAATTATATGCGTTAACTTCATTTCTAAATCCATAGTCTTACAAAAATATAAAATTTTTCCAAAGGCATAGACTGAAAAAGAAATGAAAACCTTCCTATTGAATTTAAAGTAATGATTTCACACAATTCAAAGATTGCTTATAACTTTAAAATTTTTACAAAGATTCATTTGCTTGGCTAAGGAACAGTGAACTGACTCTTGCAAATCCTCAATTCCGGTGCATTCTTTATTTTTTAAGGTTAAATTTATGGATCCTTTAAATATTTAAAATCTTATCAGTTAAAAGAAAACTGTATTTTTAGCGGTTAAATTCATTCAGACAATTGTACTCCAGTACAAATTTCTTATTGATGACTGGTTCCATGTCTAACAATAGTTGTCCGTCTGGAAGTAAATGTTGCTGTTCCTTCCCACAATGCACCGACATAGACGGTCAGTCATGCCTTACTGGCACGTCCTGCGCGTCATTAGGTGTGGGAAATTGTCCAGCGGGTCACGTGTGCTGCAAGAACTGTGGTGCTATCCCAGGTCAGGTCTGCATCGCAGACAATGCTAATTGCGGTACATCCCAAACAGCCATGTGTCCGACAGGTGAGTTTAAATTTATTTTCTGATGGAAGATTAATGCGTGTCTCTCTTTCTATCATTCTGTGTATCGGTAATTGGAATTTTGTAATTCTTCCCTCCAACTGAAATCTTTGAACATCTTTACTGACAGGAATGATGTATAAGTATCACCACTACAGGTACTACTTCTTCTGTCACAAGTATACTGCTGTTATGAATTGAAGCGGCCGCGTAATAGTATCAACAGAAGCATTAATACATCAACAGGTCTTCCACTACTTTTACTTCCAACATTGCCACCAACAACAATAGTCTTAAAGCATCCCCTTAACATTAACACTTCGTGTAAGTTGATTCTTTGAGTAAAAAAATATTTATATTCGTTTATGCAGACATGTCTAGTATAATGCCTGTATTAATTGTGAGGGTAGGGTAGGGTGGAGGTATGGTTTTTGACAAATGGAGTGCGTACTGTATGCTAGAAAAAAAAAAAGAGACAAATCTCACTCTCTTACATGAACACAGAGCACCAGAAAAGGAAATTAAAATTTAAATCACAACAAATATTTATACAAAAGTCTGATAAATACCAATTCTGCCAAAATACCAACTCATTCACAAACACATACCTAGCACACGGAAAAACGTTAACCTCACAAACCTTAACTCACACAAGCAGTGACAAGCAATGCTTTAACTCCCGGAGACAAAAAGATGCAAAGACATTCATGCAGCAGCTAAACGACAATAGCAAAACACACACTCACACGCACACACACACACAAACACACACACATACACACACCACACACTCACACACATGCACCCTTAAACAACCATTCATCAAATAATAAGGGTATATACCAGGCTAACAAGAAAAGAAAACAAGCGCAAAAATTACTATAATTAAGGCCCAAAATTACGAATAATAGATTAAAAGAATGATTAATCTAACTAACAAGTTTTAAAGGAAATACCAGTTTCTTAAATAAATCTCAGTAACTCTTTCTTATCAGCGAGTGTTGGATTAGCTAATACATAAATGGTAGCATGCATCTACGATGTGTGTATTAAGAGAAACGTTAACCCCACGAACAGGAAAAACACTACACATAGTCCATAGCAAATCCACTGACACTACTTGAAAACAATCCACAATTAAAATGACGTAGCAGTCAAAAGAAATATAAACCACTTGACTAGAGAGCACTGCTCAAGTCTTCAGAAAGACTTGTTGGTACAATCTTTAAAGTAGTTCACATTTAATTTTTTTAGCTACGTTTGCAGGGAGCATAAAGAAATCGTCCCACTAGCATGGTAACATGAAGCACGTCATCACTTTGTATTGAAGTGTACAGTCATGAGCCACGTGACAGATCCCGGGGAACGAACCTGGCTCTGAGCGGAAAACCTTGTAATTTCCCAACAGTTAACTTGTATTTCACTAATGCAAACCCAGGGACCCTAAGCAGTTCTGGTCTGATAAACATAGCTGCTGTTGTCAAAATTAACTGCAGTTTATTTTCTTCTCCCGCCCGGATGTTGAGCCTTCCATTGACAATTTTTTCAACGATGGTTCCGGAAGTCAGCGTGATATAGCTTCCGGGAGAGTCACTGAAAACATGTACATAACCTACATGAGAATCTGGCGTGAACTCTACTGGATCCACTACTCATATCATTGTTCAACTAAGTTATACGACTAAGATTAGAGATAAAATAATAACACTCTGAAACCGCACTCTAAGTCTAGACAAAAACTTACAATCCTGACATTTGCTGGCACCAGAACTATGAAATGCAAGAACAGTTTGGAATGTAGTGTGCACTTTGAAAAGTACAGTTTTACATTATTCTTATCCTATTCCTTCCCCCCCACATATATTCTTTCTTGCATTTAATTAACTAGTTAAACTTGTACTGTCTTGTTGTTTCGTCTGTTGTGTGACTTCACATTAGGTTGTAACATCCACTGACGTGTTCGTCTGGTATTATTATTGCATAGTATCTGTTTGTATCTTCCTTGTATTGTTGCCTAGTTAGAGAGGGGTGGGGGGCTGGGCCACAAGTGATTTTAGATAGGTATCAGGACACTATCCTCCCATAATAAGTAGCTAGCACATAAATAAGGGATTTTAGATATTATTATTATTATTATTATTATTAAAATACACAGAGAGCCAAAAGTAGATATACAGTACTGATTGGGTCTTGTTTAGTCTCAAAGTTGCTCAAAATGTCCTCCATTGCAAGATTCCTGGAACATGTCGTCAACACTGTGATAGACAATAGCACACAAATTCCAGTTAGCATCAATGTCCATAAATACATGTGATATGAACTCCTTCAATCGTCCACTGTATGGGACTTCTTCTCAGAAAGCCTTATCCTTTACAACGCCCCCACCCGCCCTTCCTTGAAAGAGGTCCATTGGTGTCAGGTTGGGTGAATGTGGCAGTCAGTCAATGCTGCCACATCGTCTGATCCAATGCTGTGGGAAGGTTTTGTCAAGGTAGCTCCATATTGACAAAGCAAAATGAGGAGGCCCTCCTCCTCCCATCTTGCCTAAAGAACAGTTCAGTAAAATCAGTTGTAGCACCACCATGTTGCACAACATGTTTAAGTAATTGTTACACACCACAGTTGTATCGAAAAAAACCTGGTCCCATGATGCCATTACTGGACAGTCCACCCCCATCCAGTGATGCCTGGCTGGTTCAGTCAGTTGTGATAGTCACATGAGGATTTTCATCTGCTCAGTACACACAATTATGCCTGTTCACATGGCCTGACAACTTGAAACAGACTTCATCTGACCAGATGATCATATCTTGTCTGGTTCACGAGAAATTATGCATCATTTCCCAGAATTACATCTGATGGTCTGAATCGTTCTTCTAATTCCATGTAAAGGTTTTGGACGGTACGGCTTCATTTTCAATTTATGCATCAAGCGTCACAAGGACGTTCTCAGTATGGATAGCTCCTGAGACACACGTCACGTGACTTGGACAGTTCATAAATGTCAGGGCTACTCTTATCTCACTCTCCTCTGTCACAGATGTCCAAGGACGTCCAGATTTCGGTCGCATTATCCACTGAATCCGTTGCATCAAATTTATCTCATAAACGAGAAATTGTCAGACGTGTTGGTGGAGTAGTGTCAAAATGCTTCTTGCCATGCTCTGGGCGCCATCTTGGAATTTTCAGTCTTCAAATACTGCTTCAGAATCTATCTTCTTTGCTCTTCACTCAAATTCCCCGCCATTATTCTCAATACCTGTAAAGTAAAAGAAATAATAAATAAAATGAAATTGAAAAATAATTAAATAAAAAATAAAATAAAAAGCCATAATCCGATCAGTACTGTATATCTACTTTTGGCCCAACCAGTATAACAATTAATTTTAAATTGTCAAATACTATCATGCTGGGGCAGGACTATTAATTACCACGATGTATAGGGCTACATTTTTTATAATTTGGCATGGTGTATCAGGATTCTTACCTGGCGATAAACAGTACTATAAAATAAGTTTATTTTAAGCACATTTTGAAAAAACTGTGGGCAAAAGCTAGTTAGACATACTTTTAGCCAGGAAATATATATAACGCCTGTGACTCCATTAACCTGGTATTGCTGTACGTCCCAAACCATCCACATTTGTCAAGTTTTGTATGTGGTGGGGTGGTGGTGGTGGTTAGCTGAGACTCTTTCAAGGCAAAGGTCAATAGCCACATCCCACTCCACCCAGCCAAGACTGCTAGCGGAACACTTAATGAAAGTTGCACTTTTGTGAATCCAGGTCAGAAATGTTGTAGTGACTGTCAAGTTGTGGCCGGTCAAAAGTGTGTTACCATTAGAGCATGCGGCATAACAGTGCCTGGGTCATGTCCGGTATCTCAAGTGTGCTGTGCAGACTGCAGCGGCACAGTGGACCAGCAGTGCGTTTTAGATACAGCTGCTTGCGGCGTCCTTGGAACAGGGAGGTAATTATGACGAATGGACACACCTGTACAATGGACCCATTTGTATATCTTTCCTTGTCACATAACAAGATTTAATGTAAATGGATTTGTATTTTAAATAATGTTTGAGAGATGCAAATATAAGAATGCATGACTATTTATTCTATGTCTCCATATATGTATTCACATTAATGCATACACAGCACACATAGTATTATTTAAAACATTAAAAGTATTTAACTTCTTAAAATTCTAGTGGAAATTGTAATCTATCTATCTATCTATCTATCTATCTATCTATCTATCTATCTATCTATCTATCTATCTATCTATCTATCTATCTATCTACCCAGAAACCCACCAACCCATCCATCCATCCATCCATCCATCCATCCATCCATCCATCTCTCTCTCTCTCTCTCTCTCTATCTATCTATCTATCTATCTATCTGTCTGTCTGTCTGTCTGTCTATCTATCTAAAGTGCAGTAAACAGTTATAAGACAAATAAAGAAAATAAATACAGTTGTGCGTTACACTTTTCTTCAACCACACATACACAATGATATTACAGATGTTCTAATGGAAGTCGCTGTTGTGTCCCACAATGCACTGACGTACCAGGCCAGTCCTGCATTAGTGGCTCGACTTGTGCAAAGTTTGGAACGGGAAAATGTCCTACGGGTACCGTGTGTTGCAAGAACTGTGGCGCCTTGCCAAATCAAATGTGTGTTTCTCAAGATTCTACGTGTAACAGTCCACAAACAGCTTCTTGTCCGTCTGGTGCGTTCTAAGAATTAATAATTCAATAAACGTGTTACATAAATTCAAATATCGTAACCAGGTGTTCTTCTAATCTGTATCTTAACATGTGATAAGATATTTAAAGGGAATCACTTTTGACAAATAAATCAAAGAAATATTACACAAATATTTAAATTCGAACTCTATTTATATTCCCGACTAAAGTAAGGTAAATTTTTTGCCATGAGTGCATCTTGGTTCCTGACTAGAGTAAGGAAATTCTGTGTCGCGAGAGTGTCTCGGTTACAGACTAAAAAAAATACTGTGTCTCAGTTCCTGACTATAGTAAGGAAATTCTGTATCGCGAATGTCTCGGTTACAGACTAAAGGAATAGTGTGTGAGAAGTGTGTCTCAGTGCCCGACTAGAGTAAGGAAATTCTTTGTCGCGAGTGTCTCCATTACAGACTAACGAGGTGGTTGTCGTTCCTGCTGTGCACTTAAAAAATTCTCACTTTCGCTGCAAAAATCATTACTGCTACTAGAATTCGGCACTCATTATAATTATACAACGCCATTTATTAAAAAAGGTATCATTATCTCACGATTTATTTTCCCCACTCCAATATTCTTTCCAATATACGTACAGCTGATGAGGAGATAACTCCCGTTAATAGTTTCTTCGAATGACACGTTAGTCTCTCTTTGATTCGTGATTTTAGCTGCAGTGTCACGTGCACCTTATGATGTAATTCGATTTTCGCTTTGTTAAAAAACCATGCAGCATTGTTGAGTCTTCTACACGTCATGTTTGTCCCAGACTTCTGCTGCTAATTCCATCTATATCAGTGATTACAACATTTTTGCTTAGGAGAACAGCGTCCTCTGTCTTTAGCTTTAGCTCTGCTCACTAGCCATTTCTTGTTTTCATTTGAACACAGAGCACCAGAGTGTTAGCATCATTGTTGAAAATACACATCCACGATTAAGTTTTGTCTCATTTTAAATACATGTCTCACTTGCCCTACTTAGTTTTCTCACGTCCGAAAACAATCATAACTTCGTTCCAAACCCCATAGGAATTATATAGCTCACAATTTAGAGTAAACAGTCTAGAAAACATTCTTGAACAACAATATACTTTCTCTAAGCTTCATGCTGCATGTCTTCTACGTATAACGTCTACTGCTTTGTTATCTCCCCCTCCCTCACCCCACACACCCTGCACAGATCAGAAATGCTGCAGTGACTGCACGGCAAAAGTCGGACAGCAGTGCATCAACTCGACCATCACCGGTGTCTGCAGCATAACTGGGAGTGGGGAGTGTTCGGCGGGATTAACGTGCTGTGCTGACTGTGGGCTTTCCAAGAATCAAATGTGTCTCCCGAGTTCTTCCCCTTGCAACTCTCCTGGAGTAGGAAGGTATGAAGGGTGTTCACAGTTAGGAATTTCTTTAGGAAATCCTAAAGTATTTGCATTAAAAATCAAAAGACACTCACTGCTGAGGTACTGTGCTCATCTTTATTCACTTTGGCTTTTGACCTTTTGTTCTCTTAGAAGCCCATTTCAAAGTGGTGCTAGCACTGAATTAATATGTGTATTTTTTATAAGATGTTTGCATTATAACATAAATACATTTATTGAAAACATATTTCATAAAAACATTGTTTTATTGGACATCGATCTGAAATACTGCTTTGACTGTTATACAGTGAGACCTCTCTATAACGCGCCCCGCGATAACGCGAATTCGTATATAACACGGCCGTGGCATGGCTGCCGAAATTTCATATATTCATTCGCACATAAAATTTATTTTCAAAGTACGTGAAAAAGAGTATAAAAAATAAATAGCTTCATTTTGGGGATGAGATCGCGTTTGAACTTGAATATACATGTAATACGATCTTGGCGTGGTTCCTGAAATTTGAAATTCATGTACTTGTATTTTTCTCCTACCGAGAAAAAATATTTTTTAAAGTACAATGTACATAATATCCGTCCATTATTTTGAATGTATATGTTCTCGGAAAAAATAAAATATTGTTTAATCCCGCATTAACAGAACTCGCTATTAACGCGTTCCGAATTTATGGACCCCAATTATCGCATTATAGTGAGGTCTCACTGAATTTGATAAACACTCCCCTCTTGTATCCAGAAGCTTTCGAACAATTATTTTACAAAGTAATCGAACACCAGTGGAATTATAATGAACAAAAATATAGTATCCAGATTGTAAAGTGAAGGTTTAGTTAGAAAAGTGTTAACATAATTTTAGATTTAGATATTCCGTTTATATAACCGTCGTCGTTGCCAGCACCACCACCACACCTCCATCATCATCATCATCATCATCGTCATCATCATCACACCACCACCACCATCATCACAAAATCAAAAACATGAATAATTTAAATTATATGTGTTGCCTTAAATTCTAAATCCATATTCTTACAAAAGTATAAAATTTTCCCAAAGGCATAGACTTAAAAAGAAATTAAAACCTTCCTATTGAATTTAAAGTAATGATTTCACACAGCTCAAAGATTGTTGATAACTTTAAAATTTTTACAAAGATTCATTTGCTTGGCTAAGGAATAGTGAACTGACTCTTGCAAATCCTCAATTCCGGTGCATTCATTATTTTTTAAGGTTAAATTTTTGGATCCGTTAAACATTTAAAATCTTATCATTTAGAAGAAAACTGTATTTTTAGCGGTTAAATTCATTCAGACAATTGTACTCCAGTACAATTTTCTTATTGATGACTGGTTCCATGTCCAACAATAGTTGTCCGTCTGGAAGTCAATGTTGCTGTTCATTTCCACAATGCACCGACATAGACGGTCAGTCATGCCTTGGTGGCACGTCCTGCGCGTCATTAGGCGTTGGAAATTGTCCAGCGGGTCACGTGTGCTGCAGGAACTGTGGTGCCATCCCAGGCCAGGTCTGCATCCCAGACAACGCTAATTGCGGTACATCCGTAACAGCCATGTGTCCGACAGGTGAGTTTAAATTTATTTTCTGATGGAAGATTAATGCGTGTCTTTCTTTCTATCATTCAGTGTCACGTGGGGAGTCTCTTTTGGCTGCTCAGATGTATCTCTCTCTTACTAGGAGTGGTCAGCTCGTGACATGTGCCAATGATAATCGTCTTTTAGATTTTACAAAAGACACGAGACAGATACCATTGATGGTTGGGTGGGGCCCAAATTTATTCTGTCATGCAAAGGAATGTTTTATTCGCTGTGTGTGCAAGTTTGCTAATATGATTGTAATGAGTACTGGACAAACAGATGTACGAAATGAAACAAGTATGAACTCTTTTGCCCCTCTCAAAAACAGTGAAGAACGAAGTTTTAGAAAGTCTGAATTAAGTTTTATTAACCTAATGGGGCATCTCTCTCATACAGTGGTTAAATGAATCACACACTTTCCAATGTCATACACTCTATGGAAGGGGGAGATGAAAATGATGAAATTAAAAAAAGTAAAATAAAAATGTAAATGCAAAATCTTTATGCGGTAAATCGCACCACTAACATGAAGCAATTCATGCACAAAACGAGGATTTACCACTATTTTCTAGTTCGTATTACATATACAATGATATCTGTCCCATAAGAATATGATGAAATGTTCTTATTCTTTAATCTTCTACAATGTTCTATGTGCTTTTGCCTTTATAATTACTCACTTATACTGTGAATGCTCAAAGAGGAGTGATGCAAGTTGCAGTGTCGATTACAACGATGATTTGAAGAAGGATGATGCAAAATCGTATGTCGCTCACAACACTGATTTCTGCTCAGATCATTGTCCTAGACCTCCCATGTATGGGCTAGATTTGGTAGTTTTGGCTGATGCCAATAGTGACAACTGTCACTGATTTCTCAGGTCTCCATGTGGACGGCCAGACCTAATTGATGTTTGACGTTATCACATACTTTCGTCGAATGAAAGTGTCATCGCCTCTCTGAATGTGGCACCTTCTGGGCTCATCTGGTCCAAGAATTACCCTCTCCTTCATATGCAGAATAGAACTTTCAGGACAAAGCTCAGACAGGAGACTGAATGACTCGTCTGTCATTAACTCTATGCAAATGTCATACCCATAAGCTGTCTTGAAGTGTTGAACTTTTCACTTCGCCACGATGCATTTACAAACAAGTTGCCTAGATGTTCATGATACTTGATGGTTGATGGATGAAAAACAGATGGAAAGAGATATTCCCAACTTTCCCTAGTGAACACAACGTAATTTCCATTATATGAAGTTTCACCACAAAACATTGCTCTTATGAAGCTACTGTCTTCATGCAAAAATCCGGTTCTTATTAAAATCTCTAATCTTCTTCCAACTCTTCTGACAAACACTGCATTCTTGATGTTCCTATTTTAATTACATCTGATGTTTCATAGTGTCCAAAATTAGCATGCCATTCGATTGCTAATAGGTCCTTAATAAAAATTATAATCTTGTTATACAACTATCGCCACTCAGTATGACCTTCTTAAAACTAGGCCAGAAGAAAAAAATCATGACTTATAATTAAATATATAGAAAACATACTTATAAGATGGTTAGATTGCATTTACGGTTTCAAAGTATGTATCAACAGAAACATACATCAACAGGTCTACTACTATTATTACTTCCACCATTGCCACCAACAACAATAGTCTTAATGCATCCCCTTAACATTAACACTTCGTATAACTTGATGCTTAGAATAAAGAAAAATATTTATATTCGTTTATGCTGACATGTCTAGTATAATGCCTGTAGTAATTGCGAAGGTAGGGTGGGGTGGAGGTATGACTTTTGACAAATGGAGTGCCTACTGTATGCTAGAAAGAAAAAAACATAGAATAACACTCACTCTCTTACATGAACACAGAGCACCAGAAAAGGAAATTAAAATTTAAATCAACAACAAATATTTATATAAAAATCTGACAAATGACAATTCTGCCAAAATACTAACTCATTCACAAACACATACTTAAACACACACACACACACAGACAGACAGACAGACACACACACACACATACAGACAGACAGACACACACACACACAGACAGACAGACAGACAGACACACACAGACAGACAGACACACACACACAAACACACACAAAGACACACACACACAAAGACACACACACACAGACACACAGACACAGACACACACACACACACACACACACACACACACACACACACACACACACACACACACACACACACACACACGGAAAAACGTGAATCCCACAAACCTTAACTCACACAAGCAGTATCAAGCAATCCTTTTAACTCCCCGGAGACAAAAAGATGCAAAAACATTCATGCAGCATCTAAGCGACAATAACAAAACACACACACACACAAATTCCACTGCAGTAGCTGTTCTATTGTGTGTCCAGGTCAAAAATGTTGCAGTGAATGCCAAGTAGTTGCCGGTCAAAAGTGCGTTGATGTGTCCACGACCTGCAGCATATCAGTGCCTGGAACGTGTCCGGCAAATCAAGTGTGCTGTGCGGACTGTAGCGGCACAATGGGCCAGCAGTGCATCTCAGAGACTGCGGCTTGCGGCGTTCTTGGAGCAGGGAGGTAACCGTGGTCACCTACCCTATCCAGTAGTCTATAATGTCCATGAATGGTTAGGCTCACGATTTAGAATGAATGCTTTGGAGGAGGGTAGACAGACAGATACACAGACATTAAGTAGGCAGATAGATATGTATAGAGAAAAGTACATAGATAGTTAGATGGGCCTATAAATAGCATATGGATGGTTGGATGAAAGATAGGCAGGATGATAGTTAGATGGGATGATAGAAAAATAGATAGGTCATTAAATAGATAAGTACCTATACGCATGGACTGAATACTGTTTCAATAAGATCGCTGAAAAGGGGAGATAAATAGACAACTTCGAATAGGTTCAAGTGTGAAAGTAAGATTCGTATGCCTACATGCATACAAAATTAATTATATTTTATACATAATTTAAAAAACCTTATTGCAGTTGTCCTACCGGCACTCGCTGCTGTGTTCCACAGTGTACCGACTTACCCGGCCAGTCCTGCATTAATGCCAAGACATGCGCAGTTCCTGGTATAGGAATGTGTTCCTCCGGGACAGTGTGCTGCAAGAACTGTGGCACCTTTTCAAACCAGATATGCATTCCTTCTGGTTCTACATGTAGTACGCCACTGAACGCTTTTTGTCCAAATGGTAAGTTCACAATGAATGAGCTCATACTTGACTTTCAGTAAAAAAAGAGGGTGGAAATGTTACTTCAAAGTTATCTCCCCATTCGTCCACACACACCACAAATACACACATCACATACGCACCCCCCACCCACCCACCCAAACACACACACAAACACCATATATACACGTACACACCACATATACCACAAACATATATACATCACACATACACACCACACATACATACACACCACGCACACCCACCACACATACACATTCAGACACTATTTCAAAACTAAATAACTGTTTTTGACAAGTCAAGAGAAACTATGGCTGAACTCATTGAGTATAGTGCCAAACCAAGGCTTGTATGCGCCTTCGGACACAATCGAACACAGTAACTAAAAACTTCGGACACAATAAAGTTACTCAGAACTTCGGACACAATAAATTTACTCAGAACTTCGGACACAGTAAAATTACTCAAAACTTCGGACACAATAAAGTTACTCAAAACTTCGGACACAATGAAGTTACTCAAAACTTCGGAAACAGTAAAGTTACTCAAAACTTCGGACACAGTAAAGTTACTCAAAACTTCTGACAAAATAAAGTTACTCAAAACTTCGGACACGGTAAAGTTACTCAAAACTTTAGACCTAGTAAAGTTACTCAAAACTTCAGACAAAATTACTCAAAACTTCAGACACAGTAAAATTACTCAAAACTTCTGTTCAGATATATCATTTTATTTGTAACTAAAATGCTTTCGTTAACAGAGAATATGCACAACATCGTTTTTATAAGTAGGTGAGAAACTCAGACTACCTTAAATAAAGTACTTTAAACCTATTGCAGTTAAGGGTTGCGATCATTTGTGGATTAGTGACACTTAGCAAGTACGATATATCAATTTGGTCATTAATCATCGTTCTATATTATCCCTGTCACCATTACTCTTTTTACTGCCTTTGAGTGTTCTGGTCATTGTCACTCGTTTAACCATTTTTTATTTTTTCTGTTGCTTTCAAATTCGCTTGTTTAACCGTCTCGAACTGTTTGCTGTCAAACCACTCTTTCAACCCTCTCTTTCTAGCTTTTTTCTGTCATCATCAGTCGCTTAACCAAATATCACTGTGTGCGTCCTCAGAAAATGTGTAACCATCTCCTACTAACTACTTCTGTCATCATACTTATTTAACCATCCCTTATTGTCAGTTTGCCTTGTCATTATTACTGGGTTAGCCATCTGCACTTTTTAATCCACCTTGTGTCGTCATCATTACTGAATCGTCTCTTACGAGCTGCTCTTGTCACGAGTACTATTGTATCCATTTCGTATTGTTCTTGTCGTCATCACTCACTGATTATCCTGGGTAAGTTGTACGTCATATTCACTCATTTAACCATCTTCCGGTTATTTGTTGTTATCAGTTCCACTCATTTAACCGTCTTGCACTAGTTGAACTTATCAACAGCACTCACTGAAACACCTCTAACTATTTATCTCTGCCACCGTCACTTGTTCAGTCATCGTCATTTAAGTGTTTGTCATTATCGAAAGTCATTTGGTCATCTCTAATGAAATGTTTCAGATCAGACGTGTTGCGGCGACTGCGAAGCACAACAAGGACAGCTATGCACTAACGAAATGTGCAGCATTTCCGGTGCTGGCACGTGTCCTTACGGACGGACATGCTGCTCGGACTGTAGTATCATCGCTCAAGGTCAACAGTGCGTCAATTCTTCCGTTGCATGCGCGTTTCATGGACAGGGGAGGTAAGCCGGATTTTAAAAAAAAATGTTTTGTTTGTTTTGGTGAGTTGAGAAATTGAGAGGGACCAGGCATGTGAATGTATTGTCTGATTGAGAGAAACATGTAAGAGAGTGAATGTATTGTCTGATTGAGAGAAACATGTAAGAGAGTGTGTATTGTCTAATTGAGAGACACATGTAAGAGAGTACGTGAGTCATTGATGATTAACAAGAATTACCTATATTTCCCATTCACCCCTATAACTGTGTGTCTCTTAATCTGTCTCTCTCTGTACCCCCTCCCTGTCTCTCATTCGTATATATATTGCAAAAAATTGTATAATTCTTGTCTACAAACTTGTCCCATGCACTCGCTTTTCAGATTCTGGAAATCTCTGCCTTCTGATTTTAAGTCAGTGTCACCATATGATTAAAACACTTTTTATAAGAATAGTATATGGATTTGCCATAGTCATTACTGAAATAATGTCATTAACGTTATAAAACTTTGCAGGAATAATTTATGGATTTGCCATAGTCATTACTGAAATAATGTCAATGACGTTATAAAACTTTGCAGGAATAATTTATGGATTTGCCATATTCGATTTAGGAATAATGTCAATGACGTTATAAAACTTTGCAGGAATAATTTATGGATTTGCCATATTCATTTTAGGAATAATAATTATCTTTGGCTGTATTATACTTTCGTCTAGCACTAATTATGTTAAATTTAAAAGCAGCATTTGTTACAGTAAATTATCTTAATTTTGATTCTCTCCTATTTATAGGCATAATGTCTATTTGTATAATATGGAGCTTTATTTCTTTTTAAATACATTATAAAGACTTTAACTTTCAAAGAAATATTAGGTAAAACAATGATCTGATCGTTAGGGATGGCTAATTTGCTGAGAGTTTTCCAGTCTCAATATCCTGTCCATGCATACATATTATTTTTATGATTAATCATTCTGTTGTTAAATTTAATTTTCGTTTATACACTAATATGGAGGTCTTTAGAATATGTTTACATTTTTTTCATTCTATGATTTTAATTTTGATTTTTTATCTACATTTGTGGCAAAGATATTTATTTTAGACGTAATAGAATGGTCAATAACTGATGCAGGACCAATAGGGTAACAAGGTCAGTGTGCTTGTAAAAGCAATGTTGATCAGTTCAATTTAATTTACATCAATTCTCCCCCATTTTCGTCTTCTGATGTCTGCTATATTCGTTACATTATTCATGTTGTTATATAGATGCTCTGAAGTTAGCAGAAATGAAAGCTCTTAATTCTTTCACAAACCACGTGGGTACTGTTGGGCTAATCATCTTTCATTGAAATTGTCTGCATAGGTCTTTTATGTCAAGAGCCAGGCTGTTGTGCCAATGATCTTTCATTGAAATTGTCTGCATAGGTCTTTTATGTCAAGAGCCAGGCTGTTGCGCCAATGATCTTTCATTGAAATTGTCTGCATAGGTATTTTGTGTCAAGAGCCAGGCTGTTGCCCTGGTAACCTTTCATTCATATGTTTGCACGGGTCTTTTTTTTTTTTTTTTTTGTTGTTGTTGTTGTCAAGAACTAGATTGTTGAGCCAAAGACCTTTCATTAAAATTGTTTGCAGAGGTCTTTTGTGTCAAGAGCCAGGCTGCTGGGCTAATGACCTTTCATAAAAATTGTTTGCACAGGTCTTTTGTATCAAGAGCCAGACAGTTGAGCCAGTGATCTTTCATTATAACTGTCTGCATGGGTCTTTTGTGTCGAGCCAGGCTATTGGGCCAGTGATCTTTCATTATAACTGTCTGCATGGGTCTTTTGTGTCGAGCCAGGCTATTGGGCTAGTGACCTTTCATTAAAATTGTCTGCACGGGTCTTTTTGTATTAAAGCCAGGCTGTTGGCTAGTGATCTTTCATTAAAATTGTCTGCATGGGTATTTTTTTGTTAAAGACAGGCTGTTGGCTAGTGACCTTTCATTAAATTTGTCTGCATGGGTCTTTCTTGTGTTAAAGTCAGGCTAGTGACGCGGATATGAACTTCTTTTACCTCGTTTAAAGGCCTGGGGTTCGATGCCGCTCAGGACCAGAAAGACTTTTAGGGTTGACCTCGCTACTCCCTAAAACATGCTGGTAGGCTTAGTGTCTATTAGCTGTGCGGAGACGAAAAGTAGTGTCCCTTTGTTTTTCACATTGACAAGGGGAACTGGCAATCTGTGACAGCCCTGGCAAAGCTGAACGGAAAGTTCTCTGCGGGCGCGCCACGCACCCACAAATGAACACGCACACAAAATGACTGACATATTATGAAACCGCAGCTCTGACTTTCACTTTGTCCAACCCGTAATTCTAGCACAAATTCTAAATTTAAAATTTCCCAGCATTACAGTCACGCTTTAAGTAGTTAGTATCAGTATGCAAATTTGCAGAAAGCTGGAACCGGAAGTGAAACTCCCCAAAGCCTAAAGAGTCTTCTTTGTCTGATTATATTTAAATATCTATAAGTAGACCTGTCTCTCTGTTTGCTTATCTACCTGCATCTCTTCGAAGGTTTAAGAGTGTGAATTTAAGAAACAAGATAAGTAGTCTATGTAACATTACGCGCACGTTTTATATTAATTTTACTTTACAGTTGTCCCCCCGGAAGTTTCTGCTGCTTCGACTGCACTGTCTCGGCTGGCCAAACATGCTTAGAGAGGATCTTGAGGGTAAATGAATGCCGAGTTTTTGGGTATGGTCAGTGTCCACCCAATCAGGGCTGCTGCGCTGACTGCGAGGCCTTACCTAACCGGAAGTGCGTGGCTTCATCGACATGTCCAAATTCATTTGCGCCAGCTCCAGGAATATGTCCGTCTACTACCTCTGGTGCCACGCAATGCTGTTTTGATAATCAGTCTGGAAAGTAGTGGCTAATTGTATTATCCAGACAACTTCATTGAATATAATATTTTGAATGTTGTTTAAACAAAAATTCCTCTCACGTCTTTACGTTAATGCTGTTTTCAGTGAGAACAAATTATTTTTTTTTAAATTATTTTTTTAAAAATTAATTATTTTCCATTTAGACTTAACAAGTGTTTTAACACAATTTACTTTATTTTCGAAATAAAGATTTTATTCAAACACACATTTACGAAAGTTGTAAAATCTGTTGAAAGTATTTTGTTTTACTGCCTTAATATTATCATCTGTTGTTGTCTTAACATTAATATTTGTTGTTGTCTAAAACATTACTATCTGTTGTTTTAACATTACTATCTGCTGCTGCCTTAATATTATCATCTGTTGTTGTCTTAACATTAATATTTGTTGTTGTTTTAACATTATTATGTGTTGCTGCCTTAATATTATCATCTGCTACTGTCTTAATATTATCATATGTTACTTTCTTGTTATTACCATTTGTTACTGTCTTAATATTACCATAATTATCGTCTTAATATTAACATATGCTGTTGTATTAGGTTAATAAATTTACTGTCCGCTGAATGTTTGAGTGAAAGAAACATTTCGTTTGAATGTGTGCAAGTATACAATAAAATTATGAACGATGCTAAAAATATCGTAGGAGCGAAAAGTAAGTCAGAATGTTGTCAGTTTTAGTTTTTGAGGAAAACTTCGGCCAACAGATTACTGACTTTTTACTTGTCTTTCCCTGCGCACGTCCTTTCATTGCTTACGGACTTTCACGAACCAGAATCTCTTGCTTACGGACTTTCACGAACCAGAATCTCTTGCTTACGGACTTTCACGAACAAAAATCTCTTGCTTTACCTACGTCACATTCGGATCTTCATCTTTTGCTGATCTAATTACTTTCCTGCTTAATTGACTTTAGCAATATGATCTACAACTTTGCGGATCTAACTATTGTCTTGTTATTGTCAGTGGTGGTCAGGCACCAGTACGTCTGTAAGGTTTTAGAATGGAGGTCAAGCACCAGTACGTCTGTCAGGTTTCAGTGCGGAGGTCAAGCATCAGTACGTCTGTCAGGCTTCAATACAATGGTCAAGCACCAGTACGTCTGTCAGGCTTCAGTGCGGTGGTCAAACACCAGTACGTCTGTCAGGCTTCAATACCTTGGTCAGCCACCAGTACGTCTGTCAGGCTTCAATACGGTGGTCAAGCACCAGTACGTCTGTCAGGCTTCAATACGGTGGTCAGCCACCAGTACGTCGGTCAGGCTTCAATACGGTGGTCAGGCCCAGTACGTCTGTCAGGCTTCAGTGCAGTTGTCAGCCACCAGTACGTCTGTCAGGCTTCAATACGGTGGTCAGGCACATTACGTCTGTCATGTTTTTGTACAGTGGTAAAGTTTAAATCAATCTGCATTAGTGTCGTCTGTAGTAAACGAAGAAGGAAAGGGTTAATTCCAATTATTCAGAAATGTCGTCTTGCAATAAACAAAGAAGGAAAGGGTTAATTCCACATTTTAGAAATCTTCCCAGTTGAAATACCATCGAGACTATCCTTTGCATAAAGGCATGCTACTGTCAAAGAGTTTTTTGGCACTGGGCAATAAGTCTCAAAGTGTTTCAATGACAGACGTCCGTCTATGACATTGGTGCCAACACCAGCCAGCTAGTTCGTTGCTATGGAAACATTTATTCTTCTTCCATGAAAAGAATTAACTCTTTCTAGATACAGTTTGTTAGGTCTCGTCTCTTTCAACAGATCTATTGCAGAAGAAAAAAATAAAATAACAGAAGAGTAAAATACTCTTTTGTACAGAACTGCATGCACTCTAAACACATGAAATAAATATTAAATAAAGGCTTGATGCCTAAGCTATGAATATGAATATTAAAATATTGGCACTTTTGGCACGTTTGTAAAATACCATGAAGGCATGACTTTCTATCTCAAGAGAAATGCCTTCATGGTATTTTACAATCGTTCTCAGATGGTGCTTCACGTGGGAAAAATTTGTGAACACAAAGTTTGTTTTTCTTATTTAATATTTATGGATTTACGAATAATACAGTATTGGCGATATTGTAAATTATAATTAAAATGTACAGTACAATTATTTAACAGAAATTGAGCAATGCAGGGATATTGTAGATGGTGCTGTTCTAGGAATACTCTGATCTGGGAAAAGTTTTCGCTGTTGTTTACTGTGTTTCATACAAGCAAGAATGAATTTTGTTTATTAACTAAAACTTAAAATCTAAAAATAGAAATATTTAAAGTAATACTGCATTGTTTGTATTTTGTGTATGTATATATCCATACTCTGTTTACAATTTAAAAACCTAAACACTGAAGATGGGGACTCCCATGTTCAAGATTAACATAAATATATTTATTATTTTATAAATAATTATAGAAAAGTATTACTACAATTTAAAATAAATCATTTGCAGAAAAGTGAAATGAATGAAAGTGAATTTGATAGATTCTTTTAAAGAATTAAAATGGATAAGAAAAAAATAAAATCTTTGAACAGAAGTGAACAATAATGAATATCAACCATGCATATGTATATAACAGAAGTAAACAATAATAAATATCATGCATATTATATAACTGACATTTAATGAATATCATGCGTGCATATTTATTTATAACAGAAGTAAGCAATAATGAAAAGTAAGCATGCATATTTATATAACAGAAGCAATAACCTGCGTTGAACTGATTTGGACCTCTTGCAACGGCCCTGACAAAGCTTAAGTAGCTAGACAATTAAAAAAAAAATTAGTATCAAAATTGAAATAAAAGTAAAACGACACGGGAATGGTTATCTGACAACACGCAGTGTGTAAAGTGCAACGTGCAATGACCTGTTCCAGGCTGGCCTTTGGTACATGTGTATTTATTGTATGTGCTATGGACAATAACTGGATACAGTCTGGCCTTTGGTACATGTGTACTTATTGTAAAGTGCTATGGACAATAACCGGATACAGGCTGGCCTTTGATACACGTATATTTACTGTAAAGTGCTAGGGGAGTAACTATGTTGAGTCTGGCTTTTGGATTAATTCATATTAATGAATGTTGCTTTCTGCTAGTCTATGTGTCTATTACAAGATGACATAGTTGGTGCTTATAAGTGTTCAAGCCTGACACGTAGACAGTCCTCGTTCAGAAGTGACAGCTGGTGTGAGGCATGGTGGTGGTGGTGAGTTATTGGCTTACTGGACAGACTTAACCTCCCTGTAGTTCCGTGACAAGTTCGAAGATTTTAAATACAAGGTGCGCACATGTGTATATCTGAGTGTGTGTGTGTGTGTGTGTGTGTGTGTGTGTGTAATAACATGATGTGTCGAAGAGATTTACATTAGGAAGATAAATAAACTCAAATAAAGTCGTTTACGATTTTATTTATTGCCAGTGCTTAAATATTTAAAGTATATAATAAATACACTAAATGTTTCTGCTTATGTGAGGCATTCATTCTTGTTAGCTTGAAAATAGCATAAACAAACTGAATATTAATGCGAACTAATATTAATAAAATATATAAATTAAGAATTAAGTTAATGAAAACATTATTATAATAGTTACAAACATTATTACGAGACAATGAAAAATATTTCAAGGACGTCGTTGCCAATTAAGTTATACATGCAACGCATTAGTTACCACATTAAATAATTGACTTCTGATGACATCACAACGTGATGATAATATTAATGGTGGTGGTGATGATAGTGGTAACGATGATGATGCGACAGGGGTTTAGAGTCCACTTCCGTCACTCGATCATTTAGCAGTTGGTGTAGGAATAGTTGATGTCGCGCGTACTCATTGCTCTGCTTGTCTAGTTTTCCGTGAAAGTTTTTGTTCGGTATGAATTAATCAGTACAAGATAAAGAAGTAACATGATCCACTTTAGTTTTTCAGCGCTAATGCTTCTTGAGGTGTGTGGTGTATATGTGTGTGTATATGTGTGCGATAATGTGCGTGTGTGTATATGTGTGTGTATGTGTGTGCGTATGTGTGTGTGCGCGTGTGTGTGTGCGCGCGTGTGTGTGTGTGTATTTTTTTTTTTTTTGGGGGGGGGGCGGGAGTACCCTCCCACATTAGCTCCCTTTAGATGTATTTTGAGGAAAACATACATCGATCTTTCCTTTCTCGGAGCATATCATCAAACTGCTCACTCTGGGCGACAGTCATTTCTTTTTTCCAATTATCGATTCCTCCTGAAAGTATTGCACAGGAAAAACAACATTCTCCAATCATCGTTAACAATTCAGCAGTTAATGAAATAATTTGCCTTTATTGGAGGAAAAACAAATCATCGTTAACAATTTAGCAGTTAATGAAATAATTTGTCTTTATTATTATTAGAGGAAAAACAACATTCTCCAATCATCGTTAACAATTCAGCAGTTAATAAAATAATAAAGCTATATTATATTGGAGTTGATTTTTTAGATGAAAAATGAAATTGTATGCTCTATTTATAGAAAGTGCTAAATATACCATTACTGTTACTATCTGCTACCATCTACTACTACTACTACTACTACTACTACTACTACTATGTACCAGTATTACTACATACTACTACTATTACAACTACCATCCACTACTTCTAATACTACTTCTACTATGTCTCAAGGTATCTTGGGGTGATATTATGATAATGCACTATACCAAAGTTTTACTAGTTAAGTATTTAGCACATCTAATGCACTATACCAAAGTTTTACTAGTTAAGGATTTAGCACATCTAATGCACTATACCTATGTTTTACTAGTTAAGGATTTAGCATATATAATGCACTATACCAATGTTTTACTAGATAAGGATTTAGCACGTCTAATGCACTATACCAATGTTTTACTAGTTAAGGATTTAGCACGTCTAGTGCACTATACCAATGTTTTACTAGATAAAGCTTTAACATTACACCTGTGATAGGAGGAACTCAATATACAAGATATCTCACCCAAAGAGTACATTTACATAAGTCTTGGGACGCTGCATATGAGTTTTCTCAACCTAGAGACTCTACATACCTCTACTTTGATTAACTTTGTCAACCTAGAGACTCTACATACCTCTACTTTGATTAACTTTGTCAACCTAGAGACTCTACATACCTCTACTTTGATTAACTTTGTCAACCTAGAGACTCTACATACCTCTACTTTGATTAACTTTGTCAACCTAGAGACTCTACATACCTCTACTTTGATTAACTTTGTCAACCTAGAGACTCTACATACCTCTACTTTGATTAACTTTGTCAACCTAGAGACTCTACATACCTCTACTCTGATTAACTTTGTCAATCAATCGAATTTAAGAAAACACCTAGAGCGAATTAATATTTATGACTTTCTCACATCTTATACATATACATCCTCGTTATGTCAACATACATATGTCACCTATTCATAAACAAGTTCACAGTTACATCAGCCTAAAAGTTCGATAACCACATGACGAGATCATGATAAAAACAAACAAACAGAGACGTGAATATAAACTGTCACTTTACTGTCATCTACAAAGATGCCACTGAGCTACCATGCACACAACAGTAAGTACAGTCAACTCGCCCTTAACCTCTTAACGCGCACCCATTTAATCAAAACAACACATCTTTCTCCCCATTTCCGTTTATCCCCGACTTTCAATTTACAAATATAATTGATCATAACATTCTGAAGTATAAATATTGCAAATAACTTTAGATCTTAAAATGATAGAATAGAATTGAGAATTTATTTTAAAACGAACGGCAAGAATTCCCATACCTACTACTACAACTATTATTACTACCTCTACTACTACGTACTAGTAATATTTCTACTACTCCTACGTACTAATAACCACAACTACTTCTACTTCTAGGTACTAATAACCACAACTACTTCTACTTCTAGGTACTAATGACTACAACTACTTCTAGGTACTAATAACTACAACTACTTCTACTGCTACGTACTAATAACTACAACTACTTCTACTTCTATGTACTAAAGTCTGAAGTCTGCCCACATAGTAAAATAAATCATGTGTCAGGTATTTTTAGTTCCTATGTGTGTCAAAGTCTTCCCCTCCCCCCCCCAACCCCGAAAGAACTGTCGTCTGAACTATGACATAGCCATAGATTAATTTCCTCCTTAAAATGTCTTCAAAATTTGTTATTTTAAAAAAAATATATATATATATACGCAACACCATTGTTACTTTCACATCGTGAAGTTTTAAAAAATCTGTAACAATTACATGCGTATTCTTGTTTTGCTCGTGTAACAATTGTTTGTGAATGTGAATCACGTGTTTTAATAATCCACGTTTAAGTAGAAGTAGCAGTAGCAACAAAAGTAGTAGTAGTGTTACGTGCCTACATAATGCCGCAAAGATCACAGGTTTTATTATTAGGTCTTTTATGTTGTTGCTATTTAATGTTATTATATTAATGTACATTTCACACAAACGAACGTACACATTCACTTACACACTAAATGGTTGGATTTCTTAAGCCCAGATGCAGACAATGACTAGTGATTTCAAGTAATTTGTACGAACCTTGGCGGAATAAATTCAGTTTAACTCTTATGTCGATGTCCATCTTGTCTTCTACTGTTTTCTGTTTGTCGAAGCTGCAGGCGTCCTGTATCTGTTCGCATATGACGTCAGAAACTGCAATTCCTAAAAATTCTGCAAGCTTTTTCACTATCTGAAGAGGGTTCTGCAGTTAACCAAAATAAAGATTCTTTGAGGGATGTATTATAGAATATGTATTATAAACACTGGATCACAAGTCATCAGAAAAAAACAGTCCCATTAGATTATAAAATACATCCAGTTTAACTCCCACGATCCATTCTACTAAAAATGTCCATTAAAAATGTTTAAATCAGCAGTTTTGTAGATTATAAGTAGTAAGTAGTGTGTTTCTTGTTGAGAGTCTTGACTAAATAAGTAACATTCGAAAGCATCACTTTAACTTTAACACCTTTAAATCAAGACATCAATACTAATAATGACACCCATCATCAAAGCACAATCCATCCATCCATCCATCTATCCATCTATCTATCTATCTATCTATCTATCTATCTATCTATCTATCTATCTATCTATCTATCTATCTATCTATCTATCTATCTATCTATCTATCTATCTATCTATCTATCTATCTATCTATCTATCTATCTATCTATCTATCTATCTATCTATCTATCTATCTATCTATGTGTGTGTGTGTGTGTGTGTGTGTGTGTGTGTGTTTGTGTAAGGTATCTTTGCGACACAGCAAAGTCGCCTGCACAAACTTATGACATAAACAATATATATTATACATTCAATTATAAAATATGTGTACACTGCACCAAGTCTAAGTAGCATCTTTTTCTAATGGTTTGGAACGCTAAAACTAATGCTAATTAGGCAAGTCGAGGGGCTGCCTCGCAAACAAAGTGACCAATGACATTGGCATGAGGACTGAGATGTCCTAGGGACGCCCAGTGGACTGAGTGAATTATAGGTTAAGTAGTATTTTGAAAACAAACACTCAAAACGTGACAAAGGAAGGACGTACTGTCATGCCAGAGCGAACCCAATAGCTTAACAGAATTCTATAGTTAGCCGAAAATACCATGTTCATTATTTTCTCTCTTGTCACTTCGATTTTTCATTCGACTCCGGTCTTAAGGCTAAACCGTGAGCTTATTGGTGGGTTGTTTGACCAATAGAAAGAATGCAGGAAATTGAACATAGAAATAATTTTCATGTAGTTAGAACTATTGATTTTATGGTTGTTAATTAGACTTTAGAGAGATTTTATATATATGAATCTGTTGATTATGTTACATGTTCCTAGTGGAAATGTTTAATTGTGATATAGTTTTGAATTTGACTATGATTCTATTCTGTACCCATGTGGTGCGAATAGGGCTAATGACTTTTTGTACAAAATGTAAGTTGCGAATGCTAGTGCAGACAAGATGAGAGTGTAAGAATTTACACACAAGAATTTAGTGGTGTCACTCAGGGTTTCTTTCAAATAAGCATGTCTTTAGCTTTTTACACCTTTTAGAGTTTAACAGTGATGTCCACTAAACTCCAACTACAGTGATCTACAGTCCTCCACATTTGTTGTGTTAGTTCGCTGGGTTGCTGACTCTGGCTGTGGTGAATTCCCATCAGGCACCAGTATGTCTAGAGGGCTGTGATACGCACCGAGTTGGGGTACCAGGTCTTTGAGAGACTTACACAGGAGGTTCTATGACCAGATTGGCTTTATTGTACCTAAGATGGCACGTTAAAATCTGTACTAATTATGACTGTTAGAAGTTGACAGCACAGCCAGTGTTGAGTTACGTCACTACTTCCTCGAAAATTCCAGATCTAGGAACATTTTCTATTTCTTACAATTTCCCCCCGCTCTGATTCTATGATGATAAATATAATCTATTGAACTGTTAGGGGCTTTATTGTTATTCATAATTGCATTATCATAATAAAGACTCAATAGGCATTGTGACAGTACTCTTTTCTTTTAACATTTCTCATATTAGCTAGTATAACTGTCTTCTCAGTGGTATTCGTTCATATATGTTTCATTTGTGATTGTTGATTTAACAAATCTTTTTTGTTATTTACTGTCACTACTCTTGTGTATGCTATGTAACTTTTGTCTTGAGTAATACATAGGTGAACGGGGGCTCATTAAATACATTAAAGATGGAGCAAGTTACTCTTCAGCGTTAATATATACAGAAGATGGTTTTCTGCTGCAATGATAACATTCAGGCGTGTTTCCAGCTTGGGGTAAGTGTCAGCTGTCTAGAAGGTAAGCTTGCATGTAATCTATTTTTTGAGGAGGTTGAGTGTGGACTGCATAAGCCTTAATGTGACACTTACCACAATCTAGCATGGGTGTCGTCACAGTACAACATTGCTTACCATAATCATTTCTTCATAACTAACGTTAAATATTGGAAGATCTGGGTCATTCTTCATACTTTCATTTATTCCATCCATAAATCTGGACCATGCTGAGAAAGAATAAAAATAAATAGCAATTTTTAGCAAATGAACTATAAACACAACTGTTTTTAAGTGGGCAGTTTCGTACTTTACTGCAGAGTACAAAATACATCTTAGAGATCGATTATTGATAATGTTGAATATATTACCTATTACAATTCCTCTACCCGTTACAAATCTGTGCATGCTTATACTCCACCCACCCCAAAGTATAGTCTGAATATAATAGTTATAATAACAATAACAATCTCTACCACTTGTATTTTGGTTTATGAATAATATTGATATTTCTTATTTATTTTCTTCATGATTCTTGTCTATCAAATATGTATGTAAGCTAGTTAAGGGCATTTTGAATATACCCTTACTTAACTCACTTTCCTCTTTGTAACATTGTTGTAATCATTTGGTTGTTTTGACATAAACCTGTGGAGCGTAGGATGCATGCCAAACATAGACATAAACCTGTGGAGCGTAGGATGCATGCCAAACATAGACATAAACCTGTGGAGCATGGGATGCATGCCAAACATAGACGAGTTCATCACCCACTGTTTAATTAAAGCAAGTTATTTTGATTAAAGGGAAAAAAACGGGGGATTGTCTGACTTCTGGCTTGGTGAAATGCCATGGGTAGATCTGCTTGTCATAGCTAGACAGAGTCATAAAGGATGTTACACTAACTGTTAAGCATGGCGGCACCTTTCTGTGTTTGAGTAAGACTCTAATACCTCTCTAAGATACTAGTTAACTGTGCTGATATTCTGCATTAGATCCTGATAAAGTAGTTTTGTAGAAGTCCTGGTCTAGTGTGTATCTGGGGTTGATGTAATATCTGTTGTAGGAATTTTGGTCTTTTGTGTATCTGGTGTTGACAGTAATTGTATTCGTGGCAGAGTAAATTTGCCTATCCCTAAATTGCTGATGCAATCCAAACCAGTTAAAACTGGTTTTATTATCCAATGGTTAAGATTTCCAAGAACAAAACCAGCCAATGGGATGAGATCAGAAGTTTACCTATTGTCTAATCACTTGAATTTAGTGTGGCAAGAAGTCCGGTCATGAAAGATGACCGTTGAGATAACGGTGAGATAACTGATGATTGAGAGAGAATGGACTTAGAAATATTTCATGCATTTTGCTATTGATATGTTATACTTGTGTTTTTCATGAGATGTATTATCTGAGTAGTCTGTGATGCTCATATGTAGCATGCAAAACACTTGACATTGTTTCTAGTGAACCTATTCATAAATTGATATGCTGTATTTATACATGCAGTGTGCATGTATCAGGCTAATAAATATTGTTGCAGGAAACTGTAAGTTGATACTTGAATGTAAGAAAGAAATCTAGTTAAAAATGAATAAACTGGAAACTTAGCATTTGTTCCCTAATTATATTTTACAGTGAAAAAGCAGCCTTTCCTTGTTTTATCTGAATCTCCTGATTGACTGATTATAAACTGTTATGACCATAGTAGATGTGAGAAGTATGTACCACAGTGTATAGAATGCACAGCACTCCATTGTTGTACTGTGGTAAATATGCTGACTACAATGAGCAATTTCTGGAACAAGGAAGTTGCTGGTAATTGCTTAAACTGTTGTTGTGTCTGAAGGATCTAACAGGGCAGAGCACCAGATGGCCTCAAGAGAATAGCTGCTAGTCAGTGTCCTAAAACATGAAAAGGGAAATGTGGAATTGGCAATAATAACGTGAACAATAAACTTGTTATGAAAAGCATGTAAGAAGACTATTGTGGCTTTGCCAATTCAAGGTTACATAGAAACTATTATTGATTAACTATTAACTCCATTTCTGTTTTCTGATAAGAACTATCCTGTGATTTTTATTGACACTAATCTGTTGAATTGTGTTTTAGGATATAAGACTATATAGGTATTAAAATTATTCAAATGTGGTTTCATGGAAATATTGATGTCAAGTAATCTATTTCATTGTATTTTTATATGTATACTTGATTGTTGATTTAATAAATGTATGGTTAAATTTCTTGCACATAATTATAACCTTATGTTGGAGAAGAAAGTGGGTGGATGGGGGGCTCGCTAAATATAGAGTAAAAGACGTTTTTTCTTCTCCTTTAGTAAGAAGTTTCCCACCTAGGGAAAGATTAAGTGACCGTAAATGTTTATTTTTAATGTTGTGGAAGAGAGAAAACTTTTACAGCGCCTGCATATCCGCCAAGTGAGAGAGACGAGTGGTATTTGATGAAGAATTATTAAGAACATACATTTCTCATAATTTTTAATGAGTTATGGATGATTAATTACTAAAAAATAATCATAACCATAAACTATGTGGCGTTTTCGTTACAGTATAAAGTCCTGATTCTGGTATCGGGAGTGTTGTGTCTTTTTTGATGAGGTGGCCATTGAGGAGTGCCCTAGAGTTATCTTTCGTTTGAACCCTATGGTGGAGGGGATATTTGCTACCCCTGGAAAATTTAACGAGTGTGGTCTAGTGAGAGTGGGCGTGGTGGATGATTGCCGCTTTCATGTGTCCAGTCTGTATTGTCCTGCACTGTCTTTCTGTGTAACAGCAATTATTTGATGCTAACATTTTGCTTTGTAATAGCTATCTGCATTAGACTGAATGTTAATTTAATTTGCTTTGTAATAGCTATCTGCATTAAATTGAATGTTAGTTTAATTTGCTTTGTAATAGCTATCTGCATTAAATTAAATGTTAATTTAATATGCTTTGTAATAGCTATCTTCATTTAACTTAATGCTAGTTTAATAACGTTGTAATAGCTATTTTCATTTAACTTAATGTTAGTTTATTATGCTTTATTTTAGACCGATTACTGATTTGGTGATGAACATTTTTATTTGCGTTGATGTGTCAAATTAATGTATTGCTTTGCTGCATGTATTTTTTGACTCATTCTCTGGGAAGTATTTCTTTGTATTGATTTTTTAAAATATATTATTTCAGAACATTATTCTTGTACTTTTGTTTCTTGTTTATGGTAATTTCTAATTTTAGTTTTACAGTCTTAAATTCAATTTAAATTATTATTCGTGTTTTAAAGGTTGGTTTTTCGTGTCTGATTCAGTGACTGAGTATTTGAAATTATCCGTTGTTTCGTTGCACTGTAGCTGTCTGTCCATTGTGGTGTTGTGTTGTTCCGTTTTCCCACTTCTTTGACGTCATGCGTGATGCAAGAGTAAGCCGCCAGCTATTTAATTATTAAATGAATTAATGACGAAAATTGTGTATTTTTTTAATAACAAACAATCGTTTTGGATTACTTGAGAATAAAAAGAAGGAATGAAAGATTTATTTATCTGGTGGATTTTGAAGCAGTGTCCATTGCAATCTGTAAGAATCCAGTTAATAAAATCCCTCTTTAACAAAATCCCTCTTCAATAAAATCGCTCTTTAATAAAAGCCCTCTTTAACAAAATCCCTCTTTAATAAAACCCCTCTTTAACAAAATCCCTCTTTAATAAAATCCCTCTTTAATAAAAGCCCTCTTTAATAAAAGCCCTCTTTAACAAAATCCCTCTTTAATAAAACCCCTCTTTAACAAAATCCCTCTTTAATAAAAGCCCTCTTTAACAAAATCCCTCTTTAATAAAAGCCCTCTTTAATAAAAGCCCTCTTTCTTACGTGTAATGTAGACATGTTGCTAATATGTTAAGCGTGTACATACACGTGCGTTATTTTCTCGGAAACCGCCATGGATTAGTTTGTAATCTTGGTGCCATACACACAAATGTGTACATAGACTTAGTGCCATACACACAAATGTGTACATAGACTTAGTGCCATACACACAAATGTGTACATAGACTTAGTGCCATACACACAAATGTGTACATAGACTTAGTGCCATACACACAAATGTGTACATAAACTTAGTGCCATACACACAAATGTGTACATAGACTTAGTGCCATACACACAAATGTGTACATAGACTTAGTGCCGTACACACAAATGTGTACAGAGACTTGGTGCCATACACACAAATGTGTACAGAGACTATAATGATATAACATTCCTTACGAAGACGTAAACGTGGGTAAACTAATTGAATCTATCAGAGAATGTCAGAATTCGAAACCCTGCAGGCCAAGTCTCTCTGCAGTCAGTGACAGACGATAGTTAAGATTTTACAGATGCTCCTGAAAGAACTTGCTAGTTTCAATGTCGTTCACAAAAGTAAAGACTTGCTGATATGCATGCAAACAACAACAGCCGCTTCTGAAATGATAACTGAATTCTCGTAAGCAGATTTTAATTGACAACGTTATCTTTTACGGGATGACTGTGCTGCGTACCTTAATTGAATCATCTCTTGTTCAGACACAACTAGATATAAGTGTTTAGAGTGCAGTCCCTTGGATATGTATGTAAGAGAAAGTAAAACGTACATAGAGGAAAATCATAGATGCTTGTTAAAAATAAAAAGGTTTACTAATTTGATTATAGCATAACTGATGAGAGTAACATTTTATCCACTGTATTATTCAGAATATATTTTCTCTCTCTATAAGGATATAAAACATAATGTATCGATATAAATTGAATGCATATATGAGTGTGTGAGTATGGGTGTATATGAGTGTGTGTGTGTGTGTGTGTGTGTGTGTGTGTGTGTGTGTGTGTGTGTGTGTGTGTTCAGTGTAAAACGAGTCTGTCATAAACATATGAAAACAAATATAGAGGTGATTTCACTTCATTACACCTTATTACGCCTTACTCTGTTAGATCTAAACACAAGCAACAGATTTTCCTAAATTACACATATCTGCACTATACAGAATTACACATATCTGCACTATAGAGAATTACACATATCTGCACTACACAGATTTACACAAGCAACAGATTTTCCTAATTAACACATATCTGCACTGCACAGAATAACACAAAAGCAACATATTTTCCTACATTACACACATCTGCACTACAGAGAATTACACATATCTGCACTATACAGAATTACACATATATGCTCTATACAGAATTACACAAGCAACAGATTTTCCTAATTAACACATATCTGCACTACACAGAATAACACAAAAGCAACATATTTTCCTACATTACACACATCTGCACTACAGAGAATTACACATATCTGCACTATACAGAATTACACATATCTGCACTATACAGAATTACACAAGCAACAGATTTTCCTAATTAACACATATCTGCACTACACAGAATAACACAAAAGCAACATATTTTCCTACATTACACACATCTGCACTACAGAGAATTACACATATCTGCACTATACAGAATTACACAAGCAACAGATTTTCCTAATTAACACATATCTGCACTACACAGAATAACACAAAAGCAACATATTTTCCTACATTACACACATCTGCACTACAGAGAATTAAACAAGCATATATGCACGTAGAACGATGAAGCAAACATCGTGCTTATAGAAATATATGAGTGCTTATAGAAATATATGAGTGCTTGTAGAAATATATGAGTGCTTATAGAAATATATGAGTGCTTATAGAAATATATGAGTGCTTGTAGAAATATATGAGTGCTTGTAGAAATATATGAGTGCTTATAGAAATATATGAGTGCTAATAGAAATATATGAGCGCTTGTAGAAATATATGAGTACTTATAGAAATATATGAGTGCTAATAGAAATATATGAGTGCTTGTAGAAATATATGAGTGCAAATAGAAATAGATGAGTGCTAATAGAAATATATGAGAGCTAATAGAAATAGATGAGTGCAAAAATATGGAAATGCATAATTACATAAATGACATTCATACGAATCAATGACGTGTATCAATACACACTCAATGTCATAAGCATTGTTGCCCTTGAAAGAATAACTTGTAATAAACAAACAATACCTTTCTTCACATTATCTGTAATCAAGTCCATATTCACATTGCCTTTGTAACCGACCATTACAGAAACCACGTGATAGAAAGACACCGCGACGGCCTTAGGGTTTCTATACATGTGAACAATTTTAGGCTTCTTTTCCCAGAGTTGTTGTGGCTGGAACCTCTTTGGGAGATGAGAATGAAGTATTCGTGGGGAAGGGAGCTTATCGAGGTCTTCCAAAAGCTGATAGTCATACCGGACTTGATCCACATGGAAGTCCCGGTACTCGGCCTTGCCCCTCATCAACATGTCAAGGACACGAAAAATCCAGTGCGTTCCTGCGTGGAAGCAATGCAGTCAATAGTGTTCATGTTGCTGATATTGATGATAGAATTAGAAATAAAGAGACAAGCTAGAGGATATATAAGGAAAATGATCTAGTACCTATGAATAGGTGTGGTCATGCGTTTGTGTGTGCGTGTTTTTGTTTGCGTTTGTGCATTTGTGAGTGTGTTCGCAAGAGAGTGCAAGTGCCAGCAGCACGCGCCAGGTGTTTATGTGCAGTTTTTCTCGGATTAAAATGGGAAACGTTCCAGTAAAGATGGCATTATATGTTACCTGATCTTGGGTGCGTGTAGAGTATGACGTCATCATCCCTGATTTCGAATGTTTTCAGTTTCTCAATATGGTCCTCGAACGGTTCAAAGACATAGGGGTACTGGTCATCTTCATAAAACGCCATCTTAACAGTGCCTTCACGCGGTCTAGGTGGAAACAGTTTGGTTTGTATCTGTGTAGGGTCACAGCATTCTTGAGTTGCCATTTTTGGAAATTCTGGAAAAGATGGAGACAGCATGTTTTAGCGTTGCTTTACTGTAACAACACTTGTTGCTTTTAAATGCTAGAAACTTGAAATAAATTTCGAGTTATAGAAATATTATTTTTATAAATATTCTCTATCAAGAGGAATGGAGTGACGTATTCACTGACAATGAACAAGAAATAAACTTGTTGCACTTTAAAAAATATTACACTCTCTGTAACTGACATTTATCATGCAATGTTGCATTAAGTTGTAGGTGGAATGTATGATGCATTATATGGTACCTCTCATACATTTTGCATCATATTTATGGGGATGATAAATGGCCCAAGTGGAGTATATTCTTATAGAAGAGTATTTCCAAAAGTAGCGATCCACACCTGAAATGCTTCTTGTTAGCTTACAGTTAAATTGATTTCACGGTAGACATTTTTGTCCTGTGTGAAGTGCAGGAATGACGCATGAGTTAACATCATCGCAAGTATCACACTACAAATCTACTACCGCTCACGACCAACCTACTATCACACTACTAACCTATTATCGCTCACTACCAACCTACTATCACACTACAAACTACTATCGCTCACCCCCAACCTACCATGACACACCACCAACCTATTATCACTCAACAGTAACCTATTATCACTCACCACCAACCTACTAACACTCACTACTAACCTACTATCACTCACCACTAACCTACTAACACTCACTACCAACCTACTATCATTCACCACCAACCCACCGTCACTCACTACTAACCAGCCATCACTCCCCACAGACCTACCATCACTCACCACCAGCCTATCACACCACTAACGTAACATCACTCACTACTAATAAATCATCACTCACCATCAACTAATCGGCCATTGTAACTGTTTTCTATTCAGCTGTTTTCTAACATTACACAGTTTGATTACATACCTAACTAGCAAACTATAATTATAAACCTATAGGACAGTAATTCACAGAATATCACTCACCTGAAACCAGTCGCGATTTACAATGCTAACACACCGTCTGTGTACAATGTTTTTGTTTAGTCTTCGCGTACAATGTTTTTGTCTAGTCTTCGCGTTGTGCTTTCGTGATACTTTCATTTCGACAGCGCTGTACCATTGACATGAATTAATGTTGGCTCAGGGGTGTCAAATCTTTACGGACAAAGGGCCACAATCATTATTATGAACTGGTTTGCGGGCCATGTGTAAAGCCAACAAAGAGTCCAACTAACCTTCTAAAATTGTCTTAGTTGTAAAATCATAGGTATTTTCCAGTTTTATTATAAAAATGCGATTTTAACTGCAACAACGAGGAGAAATAATGATATCTTGATTTATTCAGCTTTTTAAGACAAAACTAACATTTTTGCTCACATATTCAAAAAAGACATTTCTAGCAATAACCTCGATCAGAGATTCACCCTACTAAAACTGACTTGGAAAATTATATAAACCCATCATCGGAGGAAAACACACATTTATCGCTTACATTGAGGGAAAAAAACACATTTAGTAAACTAACACTTACATTAAGTGAAAAAAAACACATTTAATGAGCTAACACTTACATTAAGTGAAAAAAACACATTTAATGAGCTAACACTTACATTGAGGGAAAAAACACATTTAATGAGCTAACACTTACATTAAGTGAAAAAAACACATTTAATGAGCTAACACTTACATTGAGGGAAAAAACACATTTAATGAACTAACACTTACTCTGAGTGAAAAAAAACACATTTAGTGAAGTAACTCTTACATTGGGAGACAAAAAGAGAACTTTTAGTGAACTATCAATTACACTGAGGGAAAAAAACACATTTAGTGAACTAACACTTACATTGAGTATTGAGAGAAAAAAAGAACTTTTAGTGAACTATCAATTACACTGAGGGAAAAAACACATTAGTGAACTATCACACTGAGGGAAAAATGAAAAAGAGAACGGCTGTAGTTCCGGACCTTATTACTTACCAAATGATTAAGTAAGTAATCCGCAATCTTCTAGTAAAAGAAGGACCTTATTACTTACCAAATGATTAAGAAAGTAATCCGCAATCTTCTAGTAAATATTACCAAAGAAGGACCTTTTTCTTCTTCCTGGAAGGAATTCCACACAATCTCAATCTACAAACCAGGAAAAAATGTTTGTAATTCTAAGACCTATAGACCAATTTAACTAACATATAATAACTAGGAAAAACACATGAAATAATCAACTTCAATTACAACTTCTGTGAACAAAATGGTCTTATCCCTGAACCCCCCCCCAAAAAAAAAAAAAAAAAAAAAAAAAAGAAATGGACCTAGATTACAAAGGTCAACAATAGAACATGTTATGCTTTTAAACAAGAATATTAATATAAATAACATAATACACAAATATAAAAACAAGAATATTAATATAAATAACATAATACACAAATATAAAAACTAGGATATTAATATAAATAATAGAATAGAAAATACAAATATAAAAACTAGGATATTAATATAAATAACATAATACACAAATATAAAAACTAGGATATTAATATAAATAACAGAATACACAAATATAAAAACCAGAATATTAATATAAATAACATAATACACAAATATAAAAACAAGAATATTAATATAAATAACATAATACACAAATATAAAAACTAGGATATTAATATAAATAATAGAATACACAAATATAAAAACTAGGATATTAATATAAATAATAGAATACACAAATAGAAAAACCAGGATATTAATATAAATAATAGAATACACAAATAGAAAAACCAGGATATTAATATAAATAATAGAATACACAAATAGAAAAACTAGGATATTAATATAAATAATAGAATACACAAACAGAAAAACTAGGATATTAATATAAATAATAGAATACACAAATAGAAAATCATGTGGACTGTATTCTAGATGTAGAGAAAGATTAATATATGCTATGGCATGAGGTACTGTTGAATAAACTAATTAAAATAGACATCAGTGGAAAACTATTACGTGTCATTACAGATTTTCTTGGTGTAAGGGATCCGGTGGGGGGTGGGAGGGTTGGTACGGTGGCAAATTGGTAAAATGGCGACATGCTTAGATGTGCGTCTTTGTTGGTTTTATCTTCTTGTCATCCTGCTAAAGCGCCAAAAACTTTATGGGGTGGGGGTGGGGTGGGGGGAGGAAGTTGTGGATTGAGGTGGTGGTGATAGATGATTGATCACACATAATGATGAATAAACACCACAATCAAGATGATGCACATCTTCTTTTAATATGTGGTCGATTATTCTTAGAAATTTGCCGCTACACACTGACGGGACCAGGGGCAGCAAACAATAAATGGAAGTAGCAAATTTCAAAGTTCCCAATAATAAAATGTACACAAGTTCAGCATTTAAAATCAACAAAATACTAATGCTTCCTACATCTGTTCCGACACAACCATTAACGACACAAACACTCAAATTACGCAATTCGCCGGCGACTCTTCCCTCAGTCATGCTCCGTGGTTGTAAAACATCTCCAAAGAAACCTACTTATGGATGGAGTGTAGGGGGCGCTTCCGGCTTCCGCCGCTTTCGCGCAAACCTACTTATCGCAGTCGACTCTCTATTTAAAGGTATACAGCCTGGGGGGAAAAAAAATCAGAAATGCTTAGGTAAACAAAACTAAGGGCAGACCACCCAGCCCAGATACCGAACATCGACTCCAAAACAATCACTCACACTTCGAAAACCCGTCATCGTGTCAGCAATCGCTGTTGTTCGCGACAAAAACAATAAATGAGCAATGGACGCACAGAAACACCCGCACGTTAACAAAACATTAAATTAACCGTAACAGGGGCTTTACAGTATTCCCTCCCACCCTACTTAAAATAATCATGGTCGTCCATGATTTAAAAAAACCCTCGTAATCATCATTACTAATGATAAAGTACTAGTACAAATCTTCATTGTTATTTTAAATTGTATTCATAATAACAAGGAAATTATTATATCCAACAATTACACCCATTACACCTGACAGTACAAATTAATGTTTAAAAGTATTTAATAATAGTAATGATAGGTGATAGCAAAAATTAAGATGATGGTTTGTGAGGTTTTATTATAAGTGAACAAGTTAAAAGAAATTGATTGGAGCCTTGATTTGAGACAGTGATACGGAGACAATGATTCTGAATTTTAAAAAATTAATTACTCTGAATAGCAGTTACTCTCAAGAAGGAATATCATGGCTTATATTTATTTTACACAGTCATATGGTTGATTGATTTCATCAGTGTGATATTATTAATTAATTAAAGAAGTTAATGAGTGTATGTGATGGTCCACATGGGAACTTGGAACATGACAATAGAACGTATGTATGAGTGGATGTGAAGCTTCGCCATGTAGAAATAAGCAAACACATGTGTGAACATATCCACAGTAGCAGAAGGGAGAAATTAATTAAAATTATAAACATATATATCTTTAATAAACAAACAATGCCCAAATCAATACATTACATAAATATATTTACACACATACACATGAACACACATAACTAGAGGAAGTAACCCCAGAAAAATAAATTTTATAGATTTACAAATAATATTTTCACAGTTTCAACAGGCATAAAATTACTAAATTGAAAAATAATACTTTTATAAAAATTTACGGGATGTTAAAAGAAATTTGTTTCATGTTTGAATTTAGCATCACACCGATTCACTGCCTGCACATCGTTATCAGGTGTTCGCACTCGAATAAACGATAATCCTTCGTGTCTAAATTTACAGGTCGCAAGTCCAACTATCACACTTTTATCGCTAGGCATTGCAAGGGACACAATCGAAAGCGGATTGACCTGGAGTGCATGCATAGACTCAGCGCATGTCAAACCGGACTTATATGCCGGAAGTCGGGAGTAAGCGGTCCTGTTGATTAACCTTATCGGCCTCTCTTGACTCCCTACAACTGCACGGACCCCATCAGTCATGACACGGGACAGATATGCCAAATTCAAATCGAATGGGTTCAAGGTGACAATTTCACCCATCAGTAAATCAACAACCTTTATGGTGCCTTTAAATGGGATTAAGACAGCATTTTTCTTCAGTAATAACATCTTTAAAGGCAGTGTCACTTAAATTTGTACTTCCCTCACGTGACGGTAAATACTACTCAAAACTTAAAGCGTTTGATTCCAATATGTCTTCTAGCTAACTCTTCAGTGTAGCCATAGTTTGTCGTGATAAGTTAAAGCGTTTGATTCCAATATATCTTCTAGCTAACTCTTCAGTGTAGCCATAGTTTATCGTGATAAGTTAAAGCGTTTGATTCCAATATATCTTCTAGCTAACTCTTCAGTGTAGCCATAGTTTATCGTGATAAGTTAAAGCGTTTGATTCCAATATGTCTTCTAGCTAACTCTTCAGTGTAGCCATAGTTTATCGTGATAAGTTAGCAAACAGTCTCTTCTTCAATGTCCGCAAAACGTTCAAAATATTTTTTTAACAAAATCACCGTGCGAGTGAATTTTTGCGGTGAATTAGTCATGTGACTGTGTGACACCATAAAGTATCACAACATGTAAACAAGGTATGTGTGTGCGTGTGTGTGTGCGCGTGTGTGCGTGTGTATGTGCGCGCGCGTGTGTGTGATTGTGTGTGTGTGCGTGCGTGTGTTGGCATCTCTTGCTGTGTCTGTCATCAGTAATGTATTGTCAATTGTTATCATTGCCGTCGTCACTATGCATCCAGTGACCTACCCACCCCAACACAGTATCCTCACCCACTCCGGACAAAAACACATCAATCTGCTACAACTGAGTGTACACTGTCGAGCAAGTTCGTACTAATTACTATTTGGAATAATTTGCTTAACTTATTCTGCAATCTGAACTTTCTTCTATCTACTACTTAAGAAAAAAAGATGGCTATAGTGAAAAAGATTATATAAATATAAAGGAAAATATTGTATTAAAGGGCCTTCAAAAACAATTGATTAATACACTCTCGCGCGCGCGCGCACGCACGCACACACACACACATTATATATATATATGTTGAACTATTAGGAACTTGAAAATACCATGCAATGAATAGTACCACTGGCTATGGTATGTTACGTTTTGCGCACTAAATTGTCTAAATTATCCTAAATTAGCCTCCCTTTCAACCATTTCTTTCATTAGCCATGAGTAGTGTGCGATATATTTCTGTACACACAAATTGCTTCTGTATGAGCTTGTTAACTAAACTGTCATTTTAGATGCTCAATTGCAAATTTGTTTATTTAATTTTTTTCTTTAAAATATTACTTTTATTGTTAACATTTACGCTCATTTAGATATGAAAGGTAAGATGGAATGTTGATTATCGAGAGGTGGTTTGGGTGGGGCAAATGGCTATTTTATTGTAAAATCAAATAGCTAGCATATCTTAGCTTAATCATAGCTTTTCTTAGCATAGCAAATCCTAGCGTATCTTAGCACAGCATAACATATCTTAGCATATCATATCATAGCAAATAATATCATATCTTATCATATCATATCATATCATATCTTAACATATCAAATCATATCTCAGCCTAGCAAATCATAGCGTATCTTATCATATCATATCTTAGCCTAGCAAATCATATCATATCTTAGCCTAGCATATCTTAGCATAGCATATCATATCTTATCATAACATATCATATCATATCTTAGCCTAGCAAATCATAGCGTATCTTAGCATAGCACAGTAAGTGTCCTGTTAGCGAGAGACTTGTATGAAGACCAAACCAGTGAGGATAGTAAAAAAATTAGTATAATTAATTAATAACACGTAAATTAATATAGAGAGCTCGTCCGGCAACATTCATTGGGGTAATGATATTGCTAATTAATGAAGCAGTGAGCCTTGACCTAGATTTCGTATCCACAAATTGTAAGTCCTTACTGGTGGGGTTAGGGGAGGGATCATTACTTGGATTATAAATCTAAGCTTTTTATCAGCAGTATTGTCATGAAAATTATTTTTCCTGTTGTGTGCAGCAAAATGCTGCAGTCTGTTGTCGGCAAAAATGGTCAAAAATAATTTTTGAATTGATGATAGTGATTTACCTGGCAAGAATCACGAAACAGTAACAAAATTTCCAAATATTTCATTGTTTATATTTTATTTCCAACCAGTGATTTATTTTGAACAAACTGGTGAAAAGAGTAATATGCATGCATGCCCTTATTTATCTGACTGCACTTGTATGCAATAAAACAGTACTACAGACAGACATTATTGTAGTGCTATTTCGGTTAACAGGTTGCAAAATGTTTGCCAATCACATCCAATTTTCTTCTAGGGAGGCCCGGTTTTACTTCAGCCACCTAGCCCGATTTTCGACTTAACCCGTTCAGTATCGGGTTAAAAAATCTCGTCAGACGGTACTGTGTCAGGTTCTTTTGCCATTTACCGATAATTCAATGGGTCAGTGTACTATAAAATGAAAAGCGACTGTAATTATCAATGGATTTTAAACATTTAAATTATTACCTATTAGGTATATTAAGTATTATTTTTAATTTATTTATTATAACCTACTTCTGCGTAACGGGATTGTTTGAGATCACGTGTACGACCGGTTTCCTAATTGACCAGAAAAGGTGACCGTTCTAATAAATGATCATTCTAATTACAACGAATACAAGTTTCTTATCTATTCCCATCAAAAGAATAAACCCTAAAAACTGAAAAATTACACCTACCTCTGTATTATGTCCTTTGTTTGATACCACCCCACGCTACGATATGGGCCTTGTGTACTCGACCGGTAGCCACTTGACCAGGAAAAGATAGTATTTTTATGAGCTGAGCATTCTATTTACAGTACCCAATGAAAACATTTATGACAAATTGGTTGTTGTTGTTGCTGTTGTTACGTTGGCTTCTCTCCTGCCTGAGCGTGCTTTAAGGTTTTCATCCAAAGATGTTCTCGCCTTCGGTGGCGCTCAGACAGGGCTTCGCTTCCTTCGCTTGATTCTAGGGGGCGGATGGGGCCGTCTTTTGTCTTTCTTCGCCTCGTTTTTTTTTTTGTTCTTGAATCTTAAAAGCATTAGCAGAATGTGTGTTCTTTGTAGTTGTCCTAAGTCCTCTGTGCAGAGCCACTCCAGCGATGACCGTGGGTTTTCCGGTACCGCTGAACACAGTCGATCTCTCCACACGTACACGCACTCAACCAGTTTTCTCCTTCCTTCTGTCTATCTCAGACTTTCACTTAATAAATACACTTTTTCACAGCATTCTAAATTATAAAATTTACAACTAACATGTCATTATAAAAGTAGATTGAAAGTGAAAATTTATTTTAAGAGATGGGGAATTCCCGATTTCCCATCGAATACTTTGCAGAAATCAAACACTAATAATTATTTTCTCTCGTTCATTAACTCGTAGTTTTCTTTCTTTACGCAGTTGTGTCGTGCAGTTGTGTCCCCTGAAAAATACACACGATGAGAAACAGAATGTATTATCTGTATTGTAAACGCTGATGTAAATCAGTAAAAAAAAAATATATATTATTTTCTGCTTTGCTTGTATTAATGTATATTTTAGAAATCCTTGAACAACCTTCGTGTTAGTAAGTTCAAAGTTCATGCTTATGCAAATATACAATACAACAAAGCGTTCACAACATAACTTACACCAAGAAATCTGTGTCAAAGGTCATAGTGATTTGTAATATTGCAATTGCTGTGCAAAGTGCTTTTTTTTTTTTACTGTACATATAAAGGGTGGTTTGAGTATAGGGAGTTTTCTCAATATATGCCTAACTTTGTGGTGTTGTTGGGACAGGACCGTCTTAACATCGTTATAGGCCCACGGGCCAAGCAGTGCACTGGGGCCCCTACCTACACAGCCACTCACGGGACTAAAACATACCTAGATTAGCATGGGGCCCTTATGCTCGTGAAGCACCCGGGCAACTACCCAACGTGTCCATGTGTTAAGACGGCACTGGGTGGGGGTGGGGGAGGAGGCGACGGAACAATCATCGTCACAATCAGTGCTATTCTTACTGTCTCCAAAATCTAATACAACTTTAGTCTTCAATATCAGAATCTTCCCGCATTAATTCCACTAATTTATAAGAAACGAAGCTTCCGGCGTGTTTGACACTTCAATATATTATTATTATTCATAATAATAATAATAATAATATCAGTAGTAACTTTGAATGGTGTACAAAACTTGTGCACAACGTTATGGTATTGTCCAAGGGAGGAAAATCTAGTATAGCGGAAGGTTAATGATTATTTGGGAGAGTGGTTTTCCTTCATTTGTTATATTTTAGTTTTATTGGGGGAATTTCTTAAATGCTATCCTACCTAGCTGTAGCCAAAACTAATAACTGATTATCCCTCTTTTGCCGTTATTGTTACTTAATGCTGTCCATCTATCTATCTATCTATCTATCTATCTATCTATCTATCTATCTATCTATCTATCTATCTATCTATCTATCTATCTATCTATCTATCTATCTATCTATCTATCTATCTATCCATCCATCCATCTATCTATCTACTTACCTATCTACCCACCTATCTATCTATCTATCTATCTATCTATCTATCTATCTATCTATCTATCTATCTATCTATCTATCTATCTATCTATCTATCTATCTATCTATCTATCTATCTATCTATCTATCCATCCATCCATCCATCCATCCATCTATCTATCTATCTACCTACCTATCTACCCACCTATCTATCTATCTATCTATCTATATGCTCATACAGATATACATACCTACATACATAACAAAAACATTTCGGAATTGGCTATAACCATCGAAGAACAAGTGAATTCCGATTCGTTTCAAGGAGATGGTTGGAATCACACGTATCATATTTACTGTTTTAACAAAATCCCAGTTATCACACAATGCATAGTATTCGTTGACAATTAATAAATTAATAAAAATATGGTCATAATAACAAAGGAAAACAGAGAGGACGGTGACAATTCATTTTTACCCATGAAAATCGTATTTCTATTAAGAAATATAACATCCACAAATGAGTGCTATATGAACGATTATTTTAAGCTTATGACCTTGACCTTCAGAAATAAAACTAATGTAAATTAATTTATTTTTAAACTACACACCCTTTATCGCACATCTTGATAGTGATATTTACTCTAGTTATTCCAAGATAAAATTACACACCTGATTATTAAAAGATGCCCTTTGAGTTTATTGACATAATACAACAAAATAAAATAAAGAAACGCCTGCTGCTCTGTCGAAGCTCCAGGATCGATTAAATGTTTAAATAACGACAACTCTTATTATTGTAATAAACGAAAAGTCCCAACAAAATACACCGAAGTTTTCAAACGCTTTAAACTTATTATAAAATAATAGACATTTTAAAAATGAGAAGTAAAATTGCATCAATCTTTGTTAGCTGTATGGTTGATTACAGTCTACAAATTGCTGTCATCTTCAAATGAAAATAATTCAATTGTCAATATTAAGACACGCGATGAGCATCATGAGCCTATTCGATGAATTGCTGTCTTCAAGTCATTCAACTTTGGCCAACTTTTCAATAAGTAGGTTGCAGTCATGTGCTCATGACAACCTGCCTCATGTTAAAGGTCAAAGATTCGTAATCATCGGCTGTGTCAGTAGTGCACAAACCTGCAACCCAAGCACGGATCTGACGAAAAGTTCGTCATTTTTTAAAATTTTTATAACGAACTTTGTTTAACACTCCATTTCAGTTCGAATCACCAAGCTCCTTATAACTCGATAGATGAGAGTAGAGAGTCGTCCATTTTAAAAAAAAATTATTATTATTATTTTTTTTAATAGAAAAGCATGAATGAAAATGTCAATATTCATGTTTGCATTTTATTTATTTTTTTAATTTATTATTTTATTTTATTGGTGTTTCTAATTCATACAACTTCTCAATTGACTGTTACACGCAAGAGCCTACAGGGTGTGTTGAAACATTTCAATAAACTACCTTGCGTGTGCTGTAAGTGTGTGTTACCAGGGGCCCGCTTATCTCCCATTAATACTATAATAGTACTTGTACTATGCATTAATGCGGAGCTGACACTCGACAGGGATCCATTTGATCGGTTATCAGACTTAACACCAGACGGGTCAAATTACGCGACTCAGACAGTAGTTAACCGCAAGATCTGTGAACAGGCATTATTGCATAGAAGGGGGTAGATGGATTTAAGACCCACTGCCCGCCCTAGAGCCGATAGTAGTGTCTAAGACCAAATGCCGATTGTAAGTTCTCGGTCAACTGGAGAATCTTCTCACGGCCTCATCACTTTTGTTAGCAAACACTTGTTCTGCATTTGAATACCTATCAGCCTACAAATATTTTGCACAATTATTGGTATGCAAATTGTAACATAATTTATTTTTATTATTATTTAAAGCATTTTCCTATCATGACATATATTAGAAATAAAATATTATAACGCTGTTTATGAACATACCAAGTTGTACTGTGCGTACAATTCATTAGCACAATTATCCACAAAGCCATTTTAGCCAAAGACTGTGGGGATTTTTTTTACAGAGGCTTCGCGCAGGCATTGCCAGACTATGCGGCCTAATTCATTCTTTGTCTTTTAGTCAGAAAGATTTTTAATTATTAATGTTGCTGACTCGACGCCACAAAAATAGAGCTGATATTACTGGGTCTGGAATGACAGGGATTGGCGAGGTGAAGGTCATATTGAGTTATGAATTTGGCCAGGTCATTTTCTCGGAAAGCAGGCAGAAGCATAAAATGTAATACATGTGTCGATCGTGTACCAAATAACGGTTGACCGCTCATGCCACTTCATCTATCGTCTGTCAACTGCTACTGTGTCATTTGTGAGCTCTCATGTATCATTTGTCACCGTATCACAGGTCACGAGTCGTATGTCATTGTGTCACGATTTAAATATCACATGCTATCTATCATTGCGTCACGTGCTTTAAGTATGTGCGTATATATAATGTGTGTGTGTGTGTGTGTGATAATATCTGTGCGTGCGAGAGTGTTTGTGCATATGTGTGAGAGGAAAGAATCGATTTGTTGGGAAATAGTTCTATTCAAGCGGCTTGCAGTTATGTTTAACATGTTTAATTCAGTCTTTCTCGAATTGATTCGTGCATGAAAACCAATGAGCAGCACACACACAACACATTCTGAACATGAACGACTTTGGGCTGTTCGTGCCAAGTTTTAAGTTTAATAGTTTAGTACAGAGGTCTCCAAACTATCGCCCGCGAGGCCCTCTCATGCGGCCTGTGGATACCTTTTTGTCTACGTGTATCCTGCCAAGATCAGCGGCAGCTAATTTTTTCTATCTCTAATCTCTGAGAGTTGAGAGGGAACAAACAACTCTGACCCAGAATAAAGGAGCGTTATTGATATGGGTCACTGATTGTTACATAATTCGGACATATTCTTAGTATCCAGTCCACCCAGTCTATAGTATACGAGCAGTCAACCATGACTATTAGACAAAACTATTGAGTTGCAAGCAAATGACCTTCTTAGGGACAAGTTCAAAGAAGGACTGGTAGGTTTTTATCAGTTTTTGCCCATGGAAGACTTTCCTAATGTCAAAACCTTTGCATCAAGGTACCTTTCAATCTCTGGAACAACATACCTGTATGAATAAACATTTTCAAGAATGAAAATACATGAAGAACAATTTGAGAACAAACTTGTCCGATGATAATCTCAGGTCACTGTTGCTGTTAGGGACATCAAATCTAAAGCCAGAAATGTCTGCTATTTTGCAATCCAGGAAAAAATTTCACCATTCCCACTAATACAGGTGCTCATGTGTAGTGTATCAATCAATGTGTTATTAAATAATAACTGAATAAAATAATATTAAATAAATAATTAAAAACAACATCCATGTTTTGATTCTTTTATTATTTGCACCTCGAGTGTGTAGTCGCCCCCCCGAACTGCTGTTTGATAGTTAATGCAGCCCTCGGGCTGAAAAGTTTGGAGACCCCTGGTTTAGTATAGTTAGAGCACTTAGCTCTTTGTGTAGTTTTCTTTGCAGGTGATTGTCAGACACTTCGAATTTATAAAGGACATTTCACTCTAGGTCTTTTAGTAAATCAATTATTTGACAAACTAATTTTTCAAAAGGTGGACTTTTGGTGCATCAGGTCTAAGGTGTATTGGGTAGATGATTTATTGAGTAAATATATAGTTTAGACTGAGATATTTTGGCTATGAGTGATGTTCGGATAAAGGGAATCAGATTGCTCCTAATCGCTTATGGCAGATGCTGCTATTTTATTGGGTCAAGTAACTATAACACATGTTAGAATCTGTGTCACCTTTCCCTCTCCACGGACGTCCCATGCAGTGTCTTCCATTAGCACCATGCAAATGACCCATTGTTCATTGGGCGAGTATTAAGCAATTACCCATGTGATCCTCTGCACTGAGGCGTCAATTTTACTCTATACATGTGTTCAGCAACATTAATTAAATAACATCTCTTTGAATAAAATTATTTATACAAAACTAATTAAACAAGTCTTATTTCTTTTTCAACTGACAAAACAATTTTAAAAAAATGCAATTAGGCTTTTTAACTCAGGCAATGCCAGGTATATATGTTAGAAAATTAAATAATTCAAATTACGAAGTATTTATGCCTTTTTTCATGAGGAAAAACAATCCCATACCAAAGTATGTTAAAGGCTAAGTTAAACAAATATATGGTACGAGCTTTAAACAATTGACTAAATTTATTTTTAAAAAACTCATGTATTATTTCCTTAAAAAAAAACAAACTAAATCCACACATTCAAACATATTTATTTGCACAAATCACATACTATTCATTTGGTCCTCGTGTTCAGAGACACAGGTGACTGGGCAGATAATCTTCCAGTCACTGTGTACTCTATTCAAAGACATTCCTCACTAATAAATCATGCGACTTTTATTTTGTACTAATGACACAAAAGACACACGTGACTGGGCATATAATCTACTCTTCATTTTCTATTCTATTAATATTCAATGACGCCAGTAAGTAGTTAAATGATCTTCCATTTATTTCTACTAATGTTCAAAGACGTAAAGAACTAGACGAATAATCTACCATTCATTTCTTACTCATATTGCAAGAGGGAGATAACCGGGGGAATCATGTGTCATGCGTGTAGAACTTATGTTTAAAGACAAGGAACTGGAAGAATCAAGTAGTACATTTGCAACTGTATAACAAGATATTCATTTTTAACGATGCCCATGATTACACAATTTTTGTAAGCAAAATGAAAGAAAACATTAAAAGAGACCCTGTTCTCAACTGTCTGAATATATTCAATTAAAATTATGATTTGGTCTTTGGATGGCATGACTATGCTAGTAGCCATTACAGTCTCTGAACGAGTAATGTTAGATGATGCTGAAATCTCAAGACTACTATGTTAGTTGTGACACTACAGTCTCGATATTTCTTTGTGTTATTTAACTACAGTCTCGAGACAAGTTTGTACAGAGACAGGTGTACACATTGTACGAAAGATTCCACAGTGTCACGACGGGGGGATGATTAATTATAGATTTGCTGAGGAATAAAAAAGCATATCTGGATGAAGATTAGGTTATTACTATGTGCTTGGAAACATTATTCACTGGCAACAGGTATTTGGTAAACTACATTTCTGCAACAGAAGGTCAACGTGTTTGTGTCTTGAGTGTGTGTGTGTGTGTGTGTGTGTGTGTGTGTGTGTGTGAGAGAGAGAGAGAGAGAGAGAGAGAGAAAAAACAACAACAACAAACAATACATTTAAACAATAGGTAAATGAAAATTAAACCTTAATATTGCTCTGTTGCAAAATACTTTTTGGTAAAAGAAAGATTACAGCTGAATTGTGAACAAACACAGTTTGGTAAAAGGTAGATTATAGCTGAATTGTAAACAAACACAGTTTGGTAAAAGGTGAGACAAATTACGCACTCTCGAACACACAAATTATCTCGGTAACAGTAGGATGAAGAAATATTTTAAAAAGACCCAAAACATCCAGCTCTGGCAACAACTATTAATAATTAAAGTACTGTTGGAGAAAACAGCACCATTCTTTGCAAGGGAGACAAATGAAAGAAGCGCTGTGCATAAAACAGTGCTCTGTGTTAAATAAATATACATGTACTAGTAATAAATTAGGTACGTGCTTAAAAGTACATCACAGTTGGAAAATAAATAGAATATTTATAACAGTTTATGAAATTCGTATACATCCATTTCCTTTAAGAACTCGTACATAAGTACGAAGACCTTATACACCAATTTCCTACAAAAACCCATACATCAAGTTCATTTAACAACTGTCAGAACAGTTAAAAAAAATATAAGAAAAGCAATCAAAAGGATAAAATATATAAATAGATGTAGGATTGATGATAAAAACTACTGGCAGATCATTTTTTATAAATTTGAAATGGCGCCGATTTTCCTTTCTATTTTATAACCATTCATCAATCCGACTTTATCTCTCTGTCTCCCTTTCTATCTCTCTCTCTCTCTCTCTCTCTCTCTCTCTCTCTCTATCTATCTGTCTATTTATCTATGTCTGTCCATCCGTCCGTCTATCCATCCATCCATCCATCCATCCATCCATCCATCTATCTATCTATCTATCTATCTATCTATCTATCTATCTATCTATCTATCTATCTATCTATCTATCTATCTATCTATCTGTCTGTCAATCAACATTATGTTGGTTATCATAATAATTTTATTCAGTGTTGAATGTTTGAATTGCTACTATAACAGACACGCACAGAAAACATTCAAAAGTAAGTAGTACATGCATTATGACCAGTTTGAATTGCTACTATAACAAACACTCTCATAATACATTCAGAAGTAGTACAAGCATTATGACCAGTGAGTGAGTATTAACGAAATCGATTGAGAGTGAATAATTTACAAGCTCCCCAGCCTCCAGGTGCTACGACCTTTTTATAAATCCAGTCTTGACGATGAATGAAGACTCGTTTATTATTAACTTTTTCTGACGTCAGCGGACGTGAATCGAATAATGTCTAGGTAGCCAATAAAGCTGAAATAATGACACAAATTTGTATTCGTTGATTTTTTAGTTTCTTTCTTTCTTAACCCTAGGTGTTGATTTAAGAAGCAGTTGTCAGTGTGATAATCAACACACTTTTCCATATATCATCTCAACAAACTGTTCTGCCAGGAAGGGCGGTTAACTGCAAATACACACAACAAAACACAAGTTATTGACCTTTATCTTTCTCAAACGCAAACTCCATTTGTATTAAAACAAACGAACGAACATGTTTTCAATTTTTTTTCTAAAATCCAGACAGAACTACGAAAATAAGACAACAAAGAGCCCCGCCCCCACTCACATTTATTTTACATTAGACTTATATGTAGAAAACAATTTTTGGTTCAGCCCAGCTTGGATCAAACTAGATATGCGAAATAATTATTTACAATGATAGTTCAGTTTTAATATATATCAAGGGTAGTTAAAATAAGTTAGACAAAAGCACCAAGATAAATATTTGACCCAGTGCGCTGAATTATGGGAAGAAATCATGTCTCCAGCTGCTATTATACTCGAAAGTAAAAAATAATTTCGAACGTCTGCTACAGTTCTTTTGCAGTCTGAAATTAATTACAGAGGCTTTATTTATTTATCTAGATTTATCGTTCAGGTGAGTGACTGTGTGACACAATGTCACTCTTTTTAATGGTTATGATGATGATGATGATGATGATTATTATTATTATTATTATTATTCATCCACAACTAATTATAAGTGATGAGAATCTTAATTTATTTTATTAACAATTTTCCTGAAGACACTTCTCGTATCTCTCTGATGGTGGGTGGTGGGTGCTGTAAACGATTTCTCTCTTCCACACAAAGACACATATTCATTGTCACAATATTTCCATAGGTGGAAAACTTCTTACCAAAGGAGAAGATAAATCAGTCTTAAATCTATTTTTAGTGAGGACCCATCCACCCAGTATCTCTGTGGTTATCATTATGTGTAAGAAGAACAGTAATTTTAAAAATAAATTTATTAAATCAACAATCAAATATACATAAAAGAAGTACAATGATAAGATTATTTTACATCAATATTTCCTCAAAACCAATGTTAAAATAATTTCAATGCCTATACAGTCTTATTACCTATCACATAATTCAAATATTAGTGCCAATATAAATCACAGGATAATTCTTATCAGAGAACAGAAATGTAGTTATAGGGAGCTAAATGATAATAGTTTGCACATAACCTTGTCTAGGAAATGCCACAATAGTCTTTGTGCACTTTCGTAACAAAGTCACAAGTTTATTATCACAATAGAATTATCAGTTTCACATGTCCTCTAGCATGCTATAGAATGTTCCGTCAGCTGCTGTCCTTTCGAGACTAATATATTTCCCTCAAGCAGAACAACAATGTTGCAATTTCCAGAAACTTCCTTGTACCAGAAATTCCACAATGTAGTCAAACATACATTGCCACCATACATCAACAGAGTGCAGTATAGCCTTACACTTACACACTTGGGGTAGAGACATCTCAAATCTACCATGGTCGTAGAGGTTTATAAATCAATAAACCTGGAGGTTCTAGTTAAAAAGACTGCTTCTTCCCTGTAAAATATAATCAGGGAACAAATGCTAAGTTTCCAGCTTATTCATCTCTAACTCCATTTTTTTACATTCGACTCTCAACTTACAGTCTCCATACAGCAGTATTTATTAGCCCGATACATGTATACAACATAATAAATACAATATAACATTTCTATGAACGTGTTCACTGGAAACAATGTCAAGTGTTTAGCATACTGCATACAAGCATCATAGTTCACAATCTGTAGAAATCATAGTCTACTCACATATTACATTTCTACGTAAAACACAAGTATAATATATCAATGGCAAAATGTATGAACTATTTCTAAGGTCATTCTCTCTTAATCAATCACTTAACTCACCATTAAGCTAATGGCCACCTTTCATGATCGGACTTCTTCCACACCAAATTCAAAGTGATTAAAAAATACAATACTTTTCAACAGGTAAACATTGATCTCGGCCCATTGGCTGGTCTAATTCTTGTAAATCTTAACCATTGGATAATAAATACTACTCGTCCACCTAAAACTGGTTTAGATTACATCAACGAGCTCTAGCATATTCTTTACCTGAGTTGTTTACTTCCAACTTTGATACTTAAAAATATCAGCATACACAGTACTCAAGGTCGCGTCACTCTGACAATGGCAACAAAGATTTAATTATTAAGTATAGAAATACGGATAGGTAAATTTACTCAAACAGTCTGTGTCTGTCAGTTTCCATAGAAACACATAGCGCTAAAACCTGTGATTGAATTACTTTTTATTAAGAAAATTCCATACAAGTTAAGCAATAGAAGATCAGCATACTACAAGTCAACTTTCTACAAGTCAGACAAGGTCAACTTTCTACAAGTTATGCAAGGTCAACTTACTACAAGTCAGACAAGGTCAACTTTCTACAAATCAGACAAGGTCAACTTTCTACAAATCAAACAAATCAGAGTACATTTCAAAGATGTACATTTTAAAGTTGTAAACAACAAAAGATTTGTTTAAAATAAATACACTGAATTATTTAACGACAATGATGTTTGAAATATCATCCAAAAATACAAATATATATATCATCACCATCATTATCACCTCACCACCCCTCCACAATTACCGTCTTCATCAAATTGTCATCATTACAACCATAATAACAAACATCATCAGCGGGAGAAGAAAAACTCATTTATTATCATCATCAACCTCCTCTTTCTACAAACTATCACAACCACCTTACCATTATCATCATCTACTTCGTCGTCGTCAGCAGCAACAGCAGCCATAGAATAAACTTCGAAACTTACAAGCGTGCGTTTCTTTCTTTCTTTCTTTCTTTCTTTCTTTCTTGCTGAATTTCTGAAATTGCACACCCAGTCAGTCAATGCATACTCAGCATACCTTCGCGCCGATGACGTAAGCATCAAACACTGCCCAACACGGCTGAGGCACTGCCGCTGTCCAAGGGACGTAACCCTGATCAACACCATTAACATACAAATGGAGTTGCCGTTGTGAATCTAAAAGAATCCCGACATGAGATCCAGTCTTGACGTCACGCAAACACTGTCCATAGGTACTGTCACGCTGCAAATTGATAGATTAAACTGATTGACTGCCCTTTAATATACAATATTCTGTTTCTAACGTTCATTAATTAATATTGTCGTGTAAATTAGGTCCTCTCCTGCTTAAGAGTTATTACTCCATATTTATAGCTGATCATTAAGTTTGAATAACACTAACATTCATGTATGAAAATCTGTTTGTCACGTTCCTGTTTTATTTTTTTTTTAGGTTGTTGTTGATTTTTTTGGTTTTAACTGTGAATGATTATGCCAAGCATATTTCTGGTACTGTATGTGAGAGGAGATGTTTTGTGTACAGATAACTCTGTACATTCCTTCTTAGCAAAGCGTACCCACTGTCCATGAAACCAAACACTGTCGTATCTGATGACCAAGGAAGACGGGAGTTTTTCCGATAGATCCGGCATATTGATGAACCTCTCAGGGTCGCAACCTGTCACCCCCGTCCGAATGGACATGCTCCATTCTAGGCCTTCATCAACCTGTAGTTGTACCTATGAGCACAACAAAGAGAGTTTTGACCGCATGACGTAGATTTGATCTGTACTATCGCGATGGTTGAGAACGCTTCTATTCATTTAGACTAAATTTTAGAGTGAGTAACGTTAAAGCAGCTAATAGCCACAAAAAAAGTGCCAAGATTTTATTTTATTTGATTTTGATTTTGATTTCGTTTGACACTTCGCTAATTTCGTCGCAGAGGCGTAAAGAGAGATATATAATGTATTTTATATTTTTTTTATACAGAGATGTAATACTATGTTTTATATTTGCTAGACAGAGATAGAATACTGTATTTTATATTTTGTTAAGAAGAGATATAATGCTGTATATTATACTTATATTAATATATTATTATTATTTTATATTTTGCTAGGGAGAGATATAATACGGTGTTTTATATTTTGTTGGGGTTTGGGGAGGGAAATAAAATGCTGTATATTATATTTTGTTAGGGATAATTATATAATGCTGTATTTTATATCTGTTATGGAGAGATATAATGCTGTATTTTATATTCTGTTGGGGAAAGGCAATATTCTGTATTTTAAATCTGTTATGGAGAGATATAATGCTGTATTTTATATTTTGTCTTTTAGAAAGAAACACATTGTTGTATTTTATAATATGTTAGGAAGAAATGTAATGCTGTATTTTATATTCTGTTGGGGGGGGGGGGAGATATAGTATCATATTTATATTCTGTTGGTGGGGGAGATATAGTATCATATTTATATTCTGTTGGGGGGAGATATAGTATCATATTTATGTTCTGTTGGGGGAGATATAGTATCATATTTATATTCTGTTGGGGGGAGATATAGTATCATATTTATGCTCTGTTGGGGGAGATATAGTATCATATTTATGTTCTGTTGGGGGAGATATAGTATCATATTTATGCTCTGTTGGGGGAGATATAGTATCATATTTATATTCTGATTAGGTGAGATACATAGCGTCGTATTTAAGTTCTTGTGAGATACATAGGTCGTATTTAAGTTCTTGTAGGAAGAGATATAGAGCCACATTTATATTCTGGAATGGAAATTTCTTTCATAGTTTTGCGGGTAGTGATAATGAAAGTGAGTGTTTGATGGATTGTCCGGGTGTCATTTTGCCTGTGCAATTATCAGAGGACTAAACTGTCAAGAGATCTTTAGCAAGTGTGATCTGTAGCGCATGGAACATGAGTTATCACCCCCAATCCCACCGTAACTAAGGGAGTTATTAAGAATCACGTGTCTGTTTTTGACAAGAAGCGGGAATCAAACCATGAGAAACTAATGACTTACCTTGTGTACTCTAACAAGTAAACTACATGTCACTGTTATCTATGTCTAGGGGTGTGGCCAAGTAAACTACATGTCACTGTTATCTATGTCTAGGGGTGTGGCCAAGTGGCTCCACAGAACAATATGAGAAATCATGGAAACCATGTTTAGTCCATCAGCAGAGAACTCCTGTAAGACATATTTGCCAGAGTTATCTGTAGCTAAGGGTGCACAAACTGAACCCAAAAACAGTGCTGCGAATACATGGGCGCCATTAGTCCATCAGCAGATAAATCCAGTAAGATGTACTTACCAGAGTCATCTGTTGAAGGGGTGGCGGGCGCCATGTTTAGTCCAACAGCAGAGAAATCCAACAAGAATTATCTACATTAATGGAATAAACATGGCGTCTATAGGTTACCAGTTAAGCAAACTTTCATGGAGCTAGTTATTTAAACTATAAAATATATATATAGAGAGTAATCGGTAAGTTACTGTTGGACTAGTTATTTTATTTTCGATGTAGGCCTTGTAGGGACACACCAGTTTACTGCCAATCAGCCATGACACTCTTGGCGCGCATGCACAGTCAATACCAAGCCAGAGAGTAACGGCTCTTTTTATTATGTGAAAACATCATAAAACTCATCAGCAAAAAAATAGAAGTAATCATTCGCATTTAAGAAAATAAAGCTAAGCAAAGAAAAAACTAAATAAAGAAGAAATACTTTTTGAAACAGAAACAAAATTAATAGCGGAATGAAAAATAGATCCGTTTACGTCTTTGGTTGGCAAGGTGTGTGGACCGTTTAATTTGTATCTTCAAGTGCGCAGTCGGCTTTGTGCGAACGGATCAAAGACAAGTCAAGAGGCCAAGCTGGAGGGGTTTTAATCTAGTCATTGTGGGTGATTGCGGTCCGGAGACACATTTTGAAGTCACCTAAGCTGTGTGCATACACAAGTGCTGTGACAAATTTGTTTTATGTAAAGAAATTCCTTAAGCTGTCAGAGGAGAAAAAAAAAATGAAAGGAAGTCAATTTGTACAATGCCTGGTGGAGGTGGGAATGCTGGGTGGTGGGGATAAATCTAAACATACGCGCAACGGTGCAAGTGTTTGCCTGCTGAGCTGGGAAACCTGTCTCGGTTACGCTCAAGGGAAGTAAATCTGCTCAAACCTCATACAGTTTTCCGGTCTTCACTGCCTTGTTGGAGAAAACGATGGAGTTATATGCACCAACTTTCCGCTCCGCTGTCTTTTGATCTCTAGAGAGTCTGACGTTTGCCCCATGCACGGTGTGAAAATGCCAAACTGCCCACACACAGAGAGTACATTTATGTGAATTACCTTAATCAGTTGAAATAAAAATATACAAGGCTGAAAGGGCCTTACTTCCTTTTTAATTCATAATGATTTTATCTACCCCCCCCCCTCTCCTCATTGTAATTCATTGTCGACGCCAACGCACAGACTGTTATGCCCAATACACACACGTGCAACCATTTGGCTATTGTAAACTTTGCCTCAGTTGCATTGTTGACAGCAATTTTGGCTCTTGAATACACAAAGCGGTGTGACTGCAGGTGTGGGCGAGCAGCTATCACGCATAATTAGCAAAAAGTGACTGTCTCTGGGCAGACATCGCTAACATAAGCAACCGTACGCTGACGTAGTAAATGACTAATTTTTGCCGTTGCTAGTCCCCTGTTCTGTTTATTTCTCGGGGCAAAATTAATTAGTTTCAGCAGTCTCAGTGTTAGTGTCAGTCTAAATGCCAGTCTCAGTACAGTCTTGCTGTCAGTATCACTGTCAGTCTTCTTAGTCTTAGTCTTGGTGTCAGTCTCAGTCTCAGTCTTACTGTCAGTGGCAGTCTGTCTCATTGTTAGTCTCAGTCTCTCAGTGGCAGTCTGTCTCACTGTCAGCCTCAGTCTCACTGTCAACCGTAGTCTCAGTCTCAGTGTCACTCATGGTGTCATTGTCAGTCTCAATCTCAGTCTCAGTCTTGGTGTCATTGTCAGTCTCAATGTCAGTCTTGGCGTCATTGTCAATCTCAGTCTCAATGTCAGACACATTACTTGGTTCTAAATGTGTCGCATATCACACACATTACTTGGTTCTAAATGTGTCTCACATCATATACATTACTAGGTTATAAATGTGTCTCACATCACATACATTACTTGGTTCTAAATGTGTCTCACATCACACACATTACTTGGTTCTAAATGTGTCGCATATCACACACATTACTTGGTTCTAAATGTGTCTCACATCATATACATTACTAGGTTATAAATGTGTCTCACATCACACACATTACTTGGTTCTAAATGTGTCGCACATCACACACATTACTTGGTTCTAAATGTGTCTCACATCATATACATTACTAGGTTATAAATGTGTCTCACATCACATACATTACTAGGTTATAAATGTGTCGCACATCACATAATAATTCACTTCATTCTTAATGTGTCTTACACCTCGCACTTTTCTTTATTGTAAATGTGTCAGTCATGTATCGGATTCTATGTGTCTGCCTGTAGCTGCACGACATTTTCTGATATTAAAGGTATCATGTTTACCAACATTTAAGAAAATATTCAAATACATTAGTTGCCTAGCAATCTGAATTTCGCTAGTAAGTATCCATATGAAAGGATTAACAAGCACCTTTCTTGATGAAACTCCTGAAACATATTCTCAAAATCCTTCCTATTCCCGAAGTGTTAAGGTGATGGAGAGTTGCCCCCCTTTAGCAAGTTCTACTCCGAAAGAGTTCTGCCCATATCTCATCCCTCTCCCCTTCGCAAGCTACATAAGCGTAAACAAATTATTGAAGAGATAATCACGATAACAAGTGCAGATGAAAATTGATTGCCATAGTTCGCGAATCATTTGACTTTTTTTCCCCTTCAGAATGGCAGACCCGACTCAAAATATTCGTCGACTAGCCGCAGTAACAGTTTCTGCTCATTTGAGAAGGAAACAAGAATGCCAGCCTGGTGAATTGTGTACATCGTCATAGAACTAGCTTTGAACCGCGAACGATCGGCGAACGAGTCATACAATTTAAAAAAGTAAGAGGCAGTAAGTATCATGAGCAAATACTTGTTTGAGTTCATTTCATAATTAAACATGTTCATACAGCAGAGACAGCACTCTGACGGAAAAGCTAAATGTGTTTAGGTAACACCGGTAGGAAAAAACTGAATACCTATCAATAGTAAATATGGGGAAAACCCAATAATATTATTAGACAGAAATTACCGGCGAATGCCAGCCACGACAGGTGTTTATTAAACGTTTAAGACTTAGGGTAGGCGTACACTATTTTATTGCTCACAGCTTTACCTCATAGTGGTGGGTCATACATTCCTAAAACGAAGGACACCTTTTGGATATCTTATTAGAATATGCACAACGAGAACAAGCCTAGTGGATCAAAATGAAATCAGATAGAAATAATTATAACAGTTAAAAAGGAAATTATCAAATTCAAAGACAAAAAAAAATTAAAAAAATAGAAAGTCTAAAAAACAACATCTTACACCTTGATACAGTAATAAACTGGTACTTATTTTCCTTTAATATGCACATACTAGTGCTGTGTAATTTAGCGTTATGAATAAAATGTGTGTGTGTGTGTGTGTGTATGAGTCAAGTCAGGGTCACCTTCAAAGTAATTTGTGTGTGTGTGATGGTTGCTAATGGATGTGTCGTGTTTGGGTCATTCCCAGATTGTGTATGTGTGTGCGTAGGTGAATCAATGTGAGCTTGCTGACTGTAGTGCTGTGTGTGTGTGTGTGTGTGTGTGTGTGTGTGTGTGTGAGTCAGGGTCAGCTTTAAGTAATTTGTGTGTATTTGTCTGTGTCGTTAAGTAGACTCGCCAGAAATAATTTTAAAAAAATTACTTCGATTGTCCAGTCAAGGTCGCCCGACCACCGCATAACTACGGTCAGTGTTTATTTTAAGAAGCACTAGTCTAAAAGTACAACTGTGAGTGTGTGACGTGTTTGTGTGTATCAGTGTCGCGTTAGAGATGTTTGTGCATGCGTGTGTATCAGTATCACCTTAGAGATGTGTGTGTGTGTGTGTGTGTCAGTATCACCTTAGAGATATGTGTGTGTGTGTGTGTGTGTGTGTGTGTGTGTGTGTGTGTGCCAGTATCACCTTAGAGGATATGTGTGAGTGTGTGATGTGTTTGTATCAGTATCACCTTAGAAATGTGTGTGTGTGTGTGTGTGTATCAGTTTCACCTTAGAGATATGTATGTCAGTATCGGCTTACAAATGTGTGTGTGTGTGTGTGTGCACGCCTGCATGGCATGCATGACTGGCGGCTCTGGTGACGTAAAACATATATGAGTGGGCGTATTACCAAATGGTTATAATAATTCCTTTATGCATGTCGTTCTTTCGTTAGTCAACATTGCGTTTCGTTTACATGTGCGTAAGTTAGTGTGATTGTATGTGTGTGATAATGTGTATATGTGTTGGGTAGAGTGTGTATATGCATGTACATTTGTGTGAGACAGAATCAACTACAGACTAGCTGTAGGTTATCACTGTGTGTGTGTGTGTGTGTGTGTGTGTGTGTGTGTGTGTGTGTGTGTATGTATGTATATATTTGGATAAATGTCGATGTGTGTGCTGTCTGAGGTGCTTCCCAATATATGTGTAGTGTGTGTATGTAGGGTATGTGGGGTGTGCTTGGTAGCTGAAAGACTGCCGGGTTTGAACAAGGGTGAGTTGATGCATGCTTTCATGCTGGCAAACTGCCGGGTTGATATGTTGTGTATATGTATAGTCATGCATGGAATACGTGTGAATACATGTGTGTGTGTGTGTGTGTGGCTAGCCGCTGGAAGTGTAGCAAGAGCGAGTGTGTTCATGAGTGTAGACTTTTAGAAATGAATGATAACACATCTTCAAGTTATCAACGGTAAGACATAGGACGATCGAAGGCTGGGACACTGATGTGTTACAATGATAAATGATACTATAATTAATCATAGTGACATTTGACGTTTACAATGATGACATGATGAATGATGCTATAATCAAAGTGACATTTTACACTCACACTAACCAAAGTGACATTTTACAGTTACATTGATGACATGGTGTACGAAAAAGTTTTATATCACCTAACGTACAAGATGATAACTATTTTATTTTGTTGTTATAAAAGCTCTCATTTTCCAAGTACAAACTGAGAAATAACACGAAAGCATTCAAAAGGAAACTCTCAGCCATTATCGTGGCGACCAGCGAAACAAACATTACCTCATTAGCATTGCCAGCGACAACAAACATTACCTCATTAGCATTGCCAGGACAACAAACATTACCTCATTAGCATTGCCAGGACAACAAACATTACCTCATTAGCATTGCCAGGACAACAAACATTACCTCATTAGCATTGCCAGTAACGACATTGCGACTCGAGTGTCAAGTACACAAGGCACACTTAATCAGTCGACATACTGAAAAACAACAATGCGACTCGAGTATCAAGTACACAAGGAACACTTAATCAGTCGACATACTGAAAAACAACCAGCTGGATAACTGTGTAGCTAGCTATACATGCAAACAGTGTAAAAGTACATACCAATGCGTACAGACTCGCCCGCTTGTCGTCTCAGTTGCTTAACTCGCTTCTGGTAAGCTTTGAATGATTGCATGAACTGGTTCCAGGTTCGAATGGTTTCGGTAATTTCAAACTCTAGGTTTTGTTTCTCAACCCGAACCAAGTTTTGCTCCATTTCTCATCATACTGACTTGCAGACTGACTGGCTATTTCCAACGACCTGGAGACGCAGTCAGCTCTAAGTTTAGCGAGAGAGAAAGAAGCAAAACATACGATTTGATTTCTATTCCACTTCTCTTACTTTCTGTTTGACCGAAGCTCAGCTTACGCAACTCCTCGGGACCCGTTCTGTGTTTATTTTGAGAGACTACGTATAGAACGCTGTGGCGCTTTCCGTGCGTGTTCCTTACGATCCTGTCTCGAAACTAGTTCCCGTTTTTGTAGATATGGATGGCACTGTTTGCAAACAGAAGGGAAGGGAGAACGCTCTGTGGTGTGGGTGGAGGTTGAGGCGAGATTTACATAGCTGCTGTCAGTAGTCGTTGCTGCTACAGCACATACCCCATTCCTATTGAGGAAATGGGGTGGGGGTGGGAGGAGGGAAGAAGAAGAAATGTGTTAGTGGATCAGTAGGCCGCAAAGACCGCCGGCACGCACGCAGTGAACAGCTGTAGTCATTGACAGGTCGGGTCACGTCTGTTATTGTTTTCGTCTTTTGGCAGTGATGCTACTTTTGCGACTTGCACTGTACTTTCTTAGAGAAGGGATTTTTTTTTTCTCGGGCTCATAAATAAAACAAAAATAAAGAACAGGATGATGGTGAGATTGTTCAACGGTTTCGTCTATCTTCGAATTCGTACTATCGATAGAGTGAGATTGGGCTCGCCGGAAGGTCTGACCCAGTGACCCACTGGCGCTGCTGAAAGTGACCGGGGCTCCTAGGACTTCTGTTGATTATGCCCAAATACAGACACGCTGGTGTGTGTGTGTGTGTGTGTGTGTGTGTGTGTGTGCGCGCGCGCGCTAATCGATTCCGCAGGGCACTCTGTGTTATTGTTTGTGCTTTGCTTAATATAAAACGCATGGATTGTTTGGCTGGCACGAGAAATCCTGATTTTGCGCTGGCAAAAATTTTTCTGTTTTGTTGTAGGGCACGTTCACACATTCCAACATACACATTTCTGCAGTCAAGGGAGAGAGAGAGAAAGAGAAAGAGAGAGAGAGGGAGCATACATAGCCAAGAGAAGCACTGAGGCATTCATAAATAAAGAGGCATATAGAAGCAAGAGTGGCACACAGGCAGAGAGACATATACAGACAACCAGAGACAAGAGAGGCACAGAGAGAAAGATATGTACACCTAAACAGAGACATACAGAGAAAGGCTTATAGAGGCATATACAGACAGAGATATACAAAGACGTAAAGACAAGCATATAGAGGCAATAGAAGCATATACAGACAGAGATATACAAAGACGTAAAGACAAGCATATAGAGGCAATAGAAGCATATACAGACAAAGATATACAAAGCATATAGAGGCATACATAAACAAGAGGCGTACATAGAAACAAGTACAAAGGAGCATAAAGAGATGGAGAGACAAGCACAATAGAAAGGCATACCGAGACAGGCGCAATGAGACATGCATCCAGAGACAGAAAGGGTATAGAGACAGAAAAGCACAGGAAAAAAAGGGCCGAGTGCCTTATACTATAGAGAAACCATAGAACGGGCACATAGAAATAGCATACAAATAGGCATAAGCATGTTACTGAAGAGGTAATTATAGAAACCTCTCTATCTATCTTTACCTAACCATCTCTCTCTCTCCATTCATCCAGAGAGAGAGAGAGAGAGAAGAAAGTACAGAAAAGATTACCCATAATCAGACAATTATTCACTGATACTTAGGATGCAAGCGCGTTCGAAGGTCATACCCAACAGCAGGCTTGGCCTTGAACCAGGCTCGAGATGACGAGCGTGTGGCCTGACGCGCAATGCCGGACGCAGCCTGCAACAAAAGACGCACGAACGTACACGCGGCACGCGTAGTTATATGAGTAAATAAATCGAGCACACGCAAAAGATAAAAACGTAGGATTTATCGGGTGATAACTGTACAGTAAAGTAATTTCCACTGCTGACTGATAACATGCGCGCAGCAGGGCTAATTCCTAGTAGATGTAAAAAAAAAAAAAAAGTGTTAACAAATGTTTACCTCGAAATGCATAAAGCCATAAACCCTTCAGAACAGGAGCGGCAACAGTTTTGGAAGAACTAAGATGACTAATCAACTACAGCAAGATGAATGGCGTCAGTTACAATAAATGAATGAAATAAAAAGTAAAGATAACTCGCATGGCGTGACGTCAGCGAAGGAAGAATTGAAAGAGGATGACGATACAAGCAGCTAAGAGGATTGATAACGTCAGACGTCAATGTCTCTCGGTTCGGGTGTCTGAGAAGGAGTAAGCACACAACATTTTCAGTAACTTAATATTTTGTTTAAAATTAGAAACTGAAAATTTATGCTTACTAGTAACAGCACAGCGCTTAAGGTTGTGAATATTCAAACTGTTTACCATCACGTGATTAATCCTACTTCAGGACCCAGACTGCGGTGTAGCCAAATAGGTCAGCCAGTGCATATCAAACGCTATTGTTGCATCTCTCTCTCTCTCTCAGTGCATATCAGTTATTATTGCTATATCACTCTCCCATTGCATACCAATCACCCGTGCTTTATCAATCACTAGTTTGTTATCTCAATCACTAGTGTGTATCTCAATCACTAGTTTGTTATCTCAACCACTAGTGTGTTATCTCAACCACTATTGTGTTATCTCAATCACTAGTGTCTGTTTTCATATCATGTACTGCACCAGGCTGTAATTAGTGCAGCCATTAATCTAATTACCACCATCTTCATCTACTAGCTTTCACGCTCTGCTTAAAAGCAAAATTTGTCTCTGCATTTGTAAATGACGTGTCGTCTGCCAGAAGTTTGCATTTGTTTGGATTTTTAGTGCAGATTTATTTTACCCACAGGCGAATTGCCCCTGGCAATGGAAGTATAGTAAGGATTAGAGTGAAGATCTCCAGCGAAAAAACCACGCATTACTCTGATCTTCTGTCTTTGTTTATTCAATAATCATTCGTGTCTTAAATTAACCATTCGTGTTTTAATTAATCATGTTGAAAGATGTGTACCGTGGCACTTAGTCTGTTCAATATTTAGTAATGCTCTACTTATATAATAGCACCCTTTCTAACCCATTGTAATTACTAATCCGTGCTCCAGCATTCTTTTTTCCTTACAAATCTGTAGTGAACTGTTTTCATAATTGTCTTTCTCATGTCCGGTAAGGGGAGTTAATTTAGTTACAAAATCTGTCATGAATTTATTCATAGTTTGAGTTGACTTTTTTGTAGAAATGCTCTGGGCCGATATCAAACTCTTTTATGCCAAGTTTGCTGACGTCAAGTTCCAAATGTACAACTGCCTGTCTGTATACTTTTTCATGTATCGACTTCCCTTTATTGAGCTCCACATTAACAGTGCTTATCGAAAAGAGCCCCACCACCACTCCCACTCTCTTCTCTCCGTCTCCTTTTCCTCATCTCTCCCCAACCACTAACTTTCAAGAATGTAGATTTAACTAACAGTTCTGTGTCTTATTATTGTTGTTCTTAGAAAATCATTATAATCGAAGCTTTACTGAACTGTCTTGTGCTATATAAATTCTAGTCACATAAACTCTACATTTTTTGTTCTTTATTAATGATAATAATAATTACAAATGGCATACACAGGAACAACTTGCAAAAAGGAGAAGAGAGAGAGAGAGAGAGAGAGAGAGAGAGAGAGAGAGAGAGAGAGAGAGAGAGAGAGAGAGAAATCGCCCACCGTCTCCCGAATATCAAATGTCCATGAAACTATTTCTATTTTTTCATTTTCATTTTCAAACCCCACTTTTTGAAATATACGTATGCAAATTATTCAACAATCACTATAGGTACGAGAATAAATTTTGGCGCGCCATTTAAAGCACCGCCACTATGATGGCTACGTAGGAAACGTTTTTAAAATGTCAAATGTTGCTCATTAAGTGGTTCAAGTTTGAGTAGTGTAAATTAAAAAAATCTCCGTATTTTTATTTTTTAAAGCAGTAAATAAGAATGTGTGCTCTCACTTTCTTCAATATGGTATTTGGATAATTCATGCATTCAGCACGACATCAACAGGTAACACACAATGAAATGATATATATGACAAAAATTAACAAAACAGTAACAAACTATACTCTCTAAATATACACTAATTTTCTTCTCTCTCTCTCTCTCATAAACAAGCAGAAGTGTACAATCACGTGATGCACATTCAATTTATATGTCGAAAAATAAAACCGCTGCAGATGGACTTCAAGGAAGATAATCCAATCTAAACACAGCAATCCAAACTGAAATTATGAGAAAAGTTATCGCCCCTCTTCTAATGGGGCTGCCTGCAGAGATTTTTTTTCTTTTGCAAGAAAGCAGAGAGGTATGATCACAAGGGAATGTGTGACAATACGGGAAATGTGTGATCAATGGAGGTGGGCGTTAAGCGGTCTTGAGGTGGAGTTAATTCCATATATTAAAAATGTCCACGCCATAATTTGGCCTCAAAGAAAGTATATAATCTTGTTATGATGAGAAATCTAATTGGCGTGGATGTTAAGAAACTATAGGGGACGTGCCTGATAGTGAAAATAAAACATAAGAATTAGTAAACCAGTAATATATAACAATCAGTGCAAAAAGGTCATAAAGCAACACAACAATGAATAACAAAGGCAAATGGTGCAATGATTGTATATATTTATTTAGTTAGTTACTTCGATCAATACAAGAAACAGTCTCTAGAACTGGCGACCAGATTCTTGACAGAACTATTAATCATAATAATTTTTAAAATGTAAAAGTCAAACAAACGAACAACAAAAAACTTAAAAACTTAACAACAACTTTTCCCTTGAGCAAAGATACTATAAAATATCAGAATTAAAAATAAAATAAACCTCTTCTTTTCTCTCTCTTCAACACCCCCCCCCCCTACACACACACACATACAAACGCAATCTCCCACTCGCACACTCACTCACATTATATGTCTGTGTGTGTGTGTGTGTGTACGCACATATGTATCATTTATTTGTGAGAGATAATAGCACACGAATTCTGATACAAAATCAACAAACTTAACAAGTTTAAGAATTAATCCATAATAAAGATAAACACACTAAAATAGCATTCCCAATATACGTATTAATAAATCAAAAGAAAATTAAACATATCAACAGTTGCCATACTTGATTGAACCAAGTCGAAACAATTTTTAAAAAAAATAAACATATAAACTTTTTAAATGTAGGTTTTTTTGGTAACATTTATCAACGTTCCCGAAATGAACCCGGAAAAATCTCCTAATGAAAACGAGTTATTCTGTGCGTTAAGTTTCAAACACGTCTGATTTATTCAAATACATCTCGCCATGGGGGTGGGGGTGGGTGGGGTGGGGGGTAGGAATAACAACACAGCAATGAGAACACCATTGATCCAAATACGGGTTTCTAATGCAAACCCATTGACACCATGCAGCCACTTTGACACCGTGCTCTACCTTTATTTTCTCGCTCATTTTTCTCGACATGTCTGAGAATTTATTTATTCTGAGTGAAGAAGAAGTAGAAGAAAAAAGATATGACAGTGCAATTTCCTGAGATTAATTGTCTCAACAAATGTAATACCACTGTTTAAAGTTTCGTGATGAAACGCTGGACTTTAGTTTTGCATTTAGTATCTTTTTTTTATTTTAAAAAAATAAGAAAATTCTTTTAGTTTTGTATACTGATGTCATGTACCTGACCCGCTTTCTAAAGGTTTCAATGACTATCTCTCCCTCTGTAAGTCATACTAAAGACTGCACTTACACTTACAGAACATTAAGTCAGCCAAGCGGAAGTTGTTCAAAAGACTGTACGAACAGAACATTAAGTCAGCCAAGCGGAAGAGTTGAAATAACTGCACTAGTAGAACATTAAGTCAGCTAAGCGGAAGTTGTTGAAATAACTGCATTTATAGAACATTAAGTCAGCTAAGCTAAGTTGTAGAAATTACTGCCTGCACTAATAGACCATTAAATCAGCTAAGCGAAAGTTGTGGAAATAACTGCTCTAACAGAACATTAAATCAGCCAAGAGGAAGTTGTTGAAATAACTGCACTTATAGAACATGAAGTCAGCCAAGAGGAAGTTGTTGAAATAACTGCATTTTCTGCATTTTGATTCCTCGCAAATTATTACGTCACGGTACAGCTCAGGTATAAATAGTCGACAAGCAACTTATCACACTGGTTCCTCGCTTAGCGACTGTTTTTATTCTTAATTCTTTGAGAGCAGTGCAAGCGTGTGTAATGTACGTAATTCCGCGCACGCGTGACAGCGCATATGTGTATGAGTGCTTGTGTGTGCATGTGTATGTGCGTATTTGTAGATTTGTTTAATTTATCGCACTTGTATTTAATTTTAATTTCTTTTAAACTCCTGTACCAAACTCAGATCAAGAAATAAAGCAAACGCAATTCCAACGAAATTGCAAATTCGAGCAATCAAAAGCCGAAAGCAACGTCGGGCATTCTGCAGGAGCTCGGTTTGGATTAAGAAATCTAACCAGACATTTCAAACAGCAACACAATTTAATGACGGCTGATGAGCAACGTTCCCACTAAGGTGCGCAGCCGCGCAGCTCATTAGAAAATGCCACGCAGCAGTTTCGAAATTCCGCGAACAACTTTTGGTGCATTCGTAATCACAGCATAGCATTTTGATTGCGATAAAGTGTGAAAAGTATACGTGATTTCTAAGCCATACATCTTCTTTTAATAAAGAGACATTATTATAAACTTGTACGTAGTCAGTAGTTACAATTTACAATCACAAATGTTTCTGAAAATGTTTTTGCTCACGCGGAAATGAGGCTGCTCATACAAACCGCCAGGTCCGTACACACCGGGGAAAAAATTCGACGGAACGTTGCTAATGAGTGAAACATCGACACCCCCCACCCCCCGAGTTTATGCTAATGATGCTTTTATTGTTTTATAACCTGGCAGAGTTTAATTAACGACTGCTTGCCAGGGTTAATGAACAGCTTGGCACACAAGCGACACTTATATTTATGAAGTAGCCTACTGCAAAATTATTAAGTATACACTCGAGTCCGCCTAATTACTACCGTGCGGTTGCCTCCCTTTTCCCTCTCACCTGCGCATGAGTATGAATGAAGGTGCATGACGTCAACAGTTTATCACTATACTGGAATCGAATGTCCCGCCTTCTTTAATCCTCCACCACCTATATTTGCAATGTTCTAATAATTGCTTTCGGCTGAGACTAAATTCGGTCGAAAGAAAAAGGATGTGAAATGCTACTTAACCAATTTTTAAAGGCATGAACAACGACACATAACAATGACACACACCTGGGAAAGCATTAGTAGTGCGTATACAACAACTCACTATATAAATTTTACAACACGGAATTTGCCTAAACAACCGCAACTTTAAAGTAGCAATTTGAAAGTCACGTCGAAATTTGCCCTAAATAGGCTACTTGTCAATTTGACACAGAAATGTAAAAATTTTCTATAAGATGAAATGCATACAACCATGCAGCAATGAAATCTCTTTACCCAAGTCAATTACAGCAGTTTGTCAACAAAATAAACCACTTCACTGCATTGCACGCATTCTGTTTACAGCAAATTCTCAGCTCGCTTGTTTACACACCCATTTACAGCAACATAAAATTGCGTACACAGTAAGTCGATTTAAGTGTGATATGCGTGTCAATACGTCACAAAAAAAGTATTTCTATTTGAGTGTAATACGTCACAAAAAGTATTTCTATTTGAGTGTAATACGTCACAAAAAGTATTTCTATTTGAGTGTAATACGTCACAAAAAGTATTTCTATTTGAGTGTAATACGTTACTTAAAGGAGTTTCCATCTGTGTGCTCACCTCACTAAACCACGTTTTATTGGCGAGCTAACACGTCATCAAACCAGTTTCCTTTGGTATGCTAATACGTCACTAAAACACTTTCTACACAAAGTCAAACACTAGCACGTCTTGCGTGTCAGTGTTAGGGTCACTAGTGACATAGATCTCCCCACTGTGTCTGAAGGTCACGGCCTCTGGGTACGACAGTCCGTGAACGGTGGTGAGCACGTCACCAGCGAACTTGCCCAGTGCCGTCAAGCGCACAACTTTCTGGCCTTCCTTGTCCACGCACATGAGCGAGCCATCAGAGTCGCAGCACACACTCCGAGGATTCCGCAGCCCCAAAGGTCCAGAACAAGGGTACTTAAAGCGCACCTCGCCAGTAGGGCTCAGCCGGTAGATGCACCGCTTCACACAGTCTGACACAACAATGTCCCCATCATTGGTAGCCCCAAGGTAGCTGGGCCGTTGAAACAAGACCTTGCCAGAAGCGTCGTGTGAGATAGAGTTCAGAACCGTGCCTTTGAGATCAATAATGTCCACGCAATTTGAATCCAAGCAGCTGGCCGCCAGAGTTGCTTCCTTTATCCTGGCGACCCCCCAGTACTCCTTGGCCGTCCTTGTGCACGTGGTCGTTTCCAGTTGGTCTGTTACGCACACCACGTACAGTTTGCGGTCGTGACACGTCACTACTACCTCAGTGTCAGAAAGTTTGCACAAGCGAAGAGGCGATTTCAAGTTTAGGCGGTATACAGTGTGGGTGGATGTACCCATGTTCATCCCTTTCAAACATGAATTTGCTGCATCCAGCAAAATGAGCTGGCCAGCTGGGAGGACGACCATGTCCCATATCTCTGGCTTCTCTTTGTCCAGCGAGGTTTTGGACCTGATACGACGCACCAGCTTGGGGGTATGGGTTGTAGGGAAAAGTTGTGGTGGAGGTAAAATTGGAGATGTAGAAAAGAGACTCTTTGATGAAGGAGAGGAAGAAATTGGGGAGGCGGGGGTGGAGAGAGATCTGTACATTTTCAGGGACAACTTTTCCAGGTTCTCCGTTATTGCTGCCATGCAATCACTGTCCAGCTCCAGCGAAGTCTCCAACCTGACAGGGCAGGAAAGGGAGTTCACTCGCTGGATGAGACATTCGACTTGCTGAGTCAGATCTGAGTCGGCCTCCTGCATTATTTCCCAATCTGAGCCCACGTCCACAAGGCTTTGTGTTAGGTCACGCGCGTTGTACAATGCAGTCAGTAGCTCTTCCTGGTAACTTCTGCCTTCATTCAAGGGTTTAATCCTGCTCTGTGAGATCCTCTCAAAGTCCATCATGAGCTTCTCTTGCTTTTTGTGCAGTGCGTGCATGGTTTTGATGAAGAACTCCTTCAGCTTCTCAGAATTCTGCACTTTCATTATGTTAGCCGCTTCAATGTTCTGGTTCACTTCATCATTTTTGCTTTTCAGCTTAACGATGTATGCCCTGGTCTGCATCATTAACTCCATAAGCCATTCTCGTTTCTTCTTGGCAGTGTCAGCAAGGGATGTGACGTCCTGGCAATGCATGTGAAACGTCACCTGGCAGCTCTCGCAGATGGGCAGGGAACAACTGTTGCAATAGAGCACCAGGGCGTGGCCCGGATGCTCTCTGCAAAAGCGCCGCCTGCGGCGAAGAACATGGGGACTGTTACAGTCGGACTGGTTGACCACTTCATGGTTTTGTGACGTCGGAATCTTGTTGTGGACAACACAACACTCGTGACACAGCTTGTGGTCACAGTCGATGCAGTACTTGACCGCATTGCGCCTGTCACACACGGAGCAAGGCAGCGTGAGCGACGGCGAGACTGCTTGCTTCAGACAGTCCGAGAGGTCGTTGAGGAAGAAGCTGACTTTGAAACTGGACGCCCACTGCGTAAGCGGCAGTTTGGGGTCGGGGCAGTGCACGACCTGCTTGCAAATGGGGCACGGGAAAGATGCATCCTTGACCTCTCGACAATTGGCAATATACTCTTGCAGGCACTCCTCGCAAAAGCTGTGCAAGCAGGGAATGGTCTTTGGCCGTCTGTACATCTCCAGGCAGATATGGCATTCTAAGAGTTTTGCTTGTAATTCTACGACAGCCTCCATCTGCTCAAACACAAAACGATTTATGTAATAACTCCATTAAACACTATAAAACAAGAATCTACAAGGGTAAAAAAAAAACAACAGAGGGGGTGGGGGGAGAAAACAGGAAAACAGACTAACGGGAAAAGAAGTAAGCTAGGAAGAAACAATTTACAACGCAGGGTACGGGAACAACATCTAACAGTCAGAAGAGAAAGACAACTAACTGGGTGACAACAACACACAACATGGGGAAAACTAATAAGGGGTGAATAACTAGCAGGCTAAAACAACTTGTGTGTGTGTGTGTGGGATCAACTAACAAGGGTGAAAAACTAATTGGGGTGGGGGGACGAACAACTAACAGAGTGGCAAGCAACTGAGGGAGGGGGGGGATAACTCTTGTGCTGAATTCCTTATATCGAAAATCGGTTTTCGGGAAATGACTGGGTGTCTTTTAATCCTGAATTGTTGAGCGAAGGATAACAGACAGATTTTGCCTTCTATCAAAACCCAGAGAAATGAATGCTTATGTGTATTAAACGGGTTGATGTTACTAATGAGCCGAATCGTTGTTATTTTGGCTATGAGGATATATACATTTATATCTTTTAAAATATGTTGACTTAGAAGAGAGAGGCATAGACAGAGTGAAAGAAGTAAGAGAGAAAGCAGGAGAGAAAGAGAGAGAGAGAGAGAGAGAGAGAGAGAGCAGAGAGAAAAAGACACTAAAGTTTAAGATTAGAAGGTGAAGAGAAAGAAATGAAAGCGGTTCATAGACATATAATGTAACCTTAATTCTGAAACTGTAGACGTTAACAAGCACGCCTCTAATACATAAATCTTTAAAGGACTCGACACTGTCAGCACAGTGTCATCATCGTCCAATAACTGTCTGCGAATTCGCAGTTTTCCCTCGTATTCTAATCTCAGTTCCCTAAAAGAAAAAAAATTAAATGATAAATTTGTGTCTGTAGCCAGAAGCTTGACCGTTTTTTTTTTTGTGTCACCCTGTACACGATCAGCCAGCCATACATGTTCCAGAACAAAAAATCAACACGTGAATGTTAGTGTATTTCCCCGACCCCCTTCCCCAATAATGAAAAGAAAAGAAAGAAATCCGTATAAAAAAAAAAGGTCATAGACGTACGTTACGTCTGAAAATTAAAAAAAAATACAAAATCAAACACGTCGGCATAATGAGAACACGACACACTCGTATATTCGTACGCCTCAGAGCGTACTTTTAGTTTTACGTCACGCTCACAGAGGTGGTTGACCGAGGCTGTCTAATAAGAATGAGGGATGGCTGATTACCTACCATGCGACTGGTTATTCATTTTGTGTATGTGTGTATTTGTGTGTGTATATGTGTATGTGTGTTTGTGTGTGTGTGTGTTTTTGTGTTTGTGTGTATGTGTGTTTTTTTGTGTATGTGTGTGTTTGTGTGTGTATGTGTGTGTTTGTGTGTGTGTGTATGTGCGTGTGTGTGTGTGTGTGACAACAAGAAGACCTCAGTTAGCTACAACCGGCGAGAATGACAAGACAGGGGAGAGAGTTAAAAACGGGTATCTATCGGCCACACTCAGTCCAAGTAGCCACGGGCAATTGAAAGAGAATAAAGTACTCAGAATAATCTCTGTTAAAAATATCTTGCTGGCGTTAGTATTCAGTCAACACTACCGCCCTCCTACCAGTATTTACAATGCCCTCCCAACCCCCCATTGCCAATTTATAACTGATTTTCATTTAAACTAAAGGGATGCATGCAGAGAGTCAGACACGACAAGATAAGCTATAACAACAAAATAGCATCCGAAAAATAAATTTAATTTATCAACAGTGACTGGTACATACAGGTAAACATCTAATAAACAAGATGAAAATTTAAAAAATGTTATTTTCAATGCAAAATAAACGTGTAGTACCTTTTTAACCTTTGTCTGTTAAAATCAGTTATTAGATCATGTACTCGATGATTATTTGATGTTAAAACACGCGTGCGCGTATGTGTGTGTAAGAGTGTGTGAGTGCGTAAAGGAGGGAAAATGTGTGTACGAGAGAGAGAGAGAGAGAGAGAGAGAGAGAGAGAGAGAGAGAGAGAGAGAGAGAGAGAGAGAGAGAGGGGTAGCGAGAGATTTCTGCTTCGAATTTCGTATGCCAGGTCACGATGTCTCGTGTTCTGTGCAAACTTGCTTTGTACCGTTTCACTGCGCATGTCACGTAAAGTCATTCCCCGAAAACGAAGAACGTGTGCTTCGAGCTACGTCACACCCTCAGCTACGTCACACCCTCTTCAGTGCTTTAAAAAAAAAAATGCATGATTTGCAAAAGATATAATTTAACTTTCCGTAAAGCGTGTAGCACCATTTAATGAGTGCAAACGTTCACATTTTCCAAGACCATCTGCTGGTGACATTGGCAAGGATGAAAACCAGCACACGATTATAGCGAGTTACCTCCCTTAGATCTGCCAGTGTCGTAAGGGTCCTGAATTGTACAGGTAACGAAAGGAATGGTTCCGCAGCAATATACTGCCCAGTAGTACGAAGTAGATACGTAACCGCCTGCCAAGTGTGATAGTAATGGAGTGCGACCTATTTTCCATGGGTGGAGCGCAAAGGCCACATTTGTCGCCCACCCGATTTTGACACTGATCCGCCAGAGAACGTCGACATAGCTGGTCGCTGCAGGCAGACTGGCATTAGTCGAAGCCGCATCTCCCTTGCTTTACATTCAGCAAGTCCGAAAGAATGCAGACGCCCCCCCCCCCCCCCAACTTTTTCTCATGGAAAATATCCATGGTCACGTTTTCGTGCCGACGCAGTCGCCATAGAGATTCAGGGATAACCCCCACTTTAATTAACACTTTGGAATTATATCATTATTAATTAACCTTTGGAATAACGTCATTATGAATTAACCCTTTGGTTTAATATAATTATTAATTAACTCTTTAGAACAGCATCATTATTAATTAATCCTTTGGTTTAACATTCACTGTTAATTAACTTTTTGGAATAGCATCATTATTAATTAACCCTTTGGAATAACATCATTATTAATTAACATTTTGGAATAACGTAATTAATAATGAACCCATTGGAATAACATCATTATTAATTAACCCTTACTCCGCCATTAGTGCTGTACACACTTGCGGTGATTGGCCAGCTCTGATTGCGTCAGCGCGGCCTTGCGGATTTCAAATTTTATCCAGCAGAGGCATTTCGAAAAGAAAGTGCTTGCTCATTAAGACTACCACAACTCGTGTGTGAACAATAATTTGTACATCCGGTTGCCACGTCAAAAATGAAATCAAGTTAGGCCTATATAATGAAGGACCTTCGCAATTAATAATAGGCAATTGGTCCGAGAGACTAGCCACATTGAATTAGAAAAAAAAAAGCAGAATAAAGGTCACGTGACTTGGCGATCCGGTTCTAAAAGGGTAAACTGTGAGAAATGAATGATTAATGATCATCTCAACGTAATTAGGTCGCGATTAAAAATAGTAACAGCTTTTTATCTCTAAATTAAATAGATGAATTGCATCGCAAAGTTTGAAATAGGCGAAAGTAAGAGAAACTAAAAAAGTTATTGTGAAGTAGTTCACTGGTAAAAACAATTTCTATTAAATAAGTAAAGCCAATGTCTTGTACACCTAGGTGACAGTATAAGCCGATTTTAAAATAAATAATTCCGAACGTCATTTAAGGATCATATCCACAAGTCTTGAATAAACAGCTGGCTTGCATCACCCAACAAGGAAAAAGAAACGATTTGTGAAAAAGAGCAGCAATGTATTCACCAATCCTCTATTAGACTAACAATGGCTTACTGCCTTAAAAACAGATAGATTAATGAAAAGGAGACAGCATCAGTAAAAGTCAATCAACACCTCAACAGAATACCGTTTTAAAATGGAGACACTCGGGTCTTAAACGTGCATGATGAGAGGAAAGGGAGGCTATGCAAACCTTGTCCTCCTCTCCACTTGGGACTAAAAAGAGAGAGTTATCTAGTTGACATGTCTGCTGTAAGAAATTAGCATTTGTTTTAAAGCTGCTAACGTCACATTTAAATGTAATTAAGTCAGATAAAAGAGAGAGGGGGTTAGAGAGAGGGCGTATGTGAGACAGATTTTTGTGCAAGCAGTAACATGGTTTTGTGCACATTTCAATAAGAACAAATAGAAGCAAAAGGTCAAAGGAACAAGAATTTTGGAAGGGCAAAGTATGTATAAACACTAACACTTATTTGGTGTATGTACATATGTGCGTGTACAAATTAACGAGTACTATACAGAATTAGGCCACTGGTACCATATTTGCATAACACAATTCTCGTCTTGGAGCTTTGAGACAGCGAATTTCAATTCTTTGTTGGCAGGTTTCCTTTAGTAAATAAAAACGTTCAATATCTGCTAATAAATTGATATATTCTAAAAAAAAATTATCATATCTTTTAGTTTATGCTTTTAATTTATTATCCTTTAAAAATATTAGTATCATCACTTACAAGTGTCGCTGAAAAAAAACATACGTCACGACATGATGAATGGCTCAGATGCGTAAAGAAAGTTATTCTGTATGCACCTGTCTATTTTGTTTTCACAATAACAGCGACGATCATTTTTCGGAAAACTCAGTTTCAGTAAAATCGAACTTCCGAGAAACAATCACTTCTGCAGAGTGCTCCACATTTTTGAGGAAGTTGAATGAATTATATTTTAAACTACACCCTTGTACTGCACGTGAAAGGACAATTACAGACACCACATTGCGTTTCTGAAACCAGAAAGAAAATTATACACAGAAAGGTAATCTGCGCCGACACTTAAAAATCCGCGCGTTATGTTTGCGCGCGTATTTGCTCTTTGTATTTCTGTGAGTTAGTTTTAGTGCTCGCGTGTCCATTTCGAGGTCAAATCATTATGAACTTTTAACTTACGTCACTCGACGGCTGCAGCAAGCGTCAGCAGACATGTGTATAATTTAGCAGACTGTCAAGGACAAAACAAAGCAGTGTGCGGGGGAGGGAAAAAAAGAAAAGACAACAACGAAAAGGAGCGACCTAGTCTATCAACAACCAAACACGAAATGCGAGACAGCCAGGGAGAAGGGCTCATAAGTCAAATTCCACAACCCTACAGTCAGTCTTCTCAAAACTTCAAACAGTCCCCACACCCCGACCATTGGTATTATTATTCTCCCTTGATCCTGCATCACGTGACAGCCGAACAACAGTATCGCGTGCAGAGAGGTCGAAGACAAGTGAAACCCGAGAGAAGGAACGTGACCTCTAGGACACAAGGGGCAGGAAAGCAGGGTTGGATGGTCTTGTAGGGGGCGCTTCCGGCTTTCGCGCTTGGGGAGGAGAAGTGGGGGAGAGGGATTCGTCGTCTCTGTTCTCGTCGTGTTCAGGGGTAGGCCGGTGGTCCTTATAAGGTTTGGGATTCGAAGCAATGCGAAGTAATGAGTGGTCAGAAGGTTAAATTTGTTTCAGCGATTAACGTGGCCGAAACTAATCCTCGTGAAGTTTTGAAATTACTTTTAAACAGAGCCAGCATTTTTTTTTAATAATTATTATTATAATCGGTTTCAGACACCCCACATAATCGATAGACAACGCGAAGTTCTATAAAGAGTCAATGGGAAAAAAATTCCTTTCATGAGCAGCAATAGTCCCAGCCATATGCGCTCATCGTCAATTTCGAAACAAGAAGACAGCACGACAGGAGACCGAGACACGACAAGAGACCGAGACTCAGCGAGATGTCACTCGCTCTGAATGACCTCTTTCAAGAATGCAGGCAAAACAACGTTGAAACTGAAGAACGCATAAAAAAAATAATTGAACTTCAACCATTTGTCTAATTATACTGATGACTTTTCGGTTGGCTAGTTTTCAAAATACACTGCAGTAAGTGTGAAGGTGGAAAACAAAACAAAACAAAAATGGTTATAATTTTGACTTCGTTAAGTTTTCGATCCACATAATAAAAATACTGATACTGCGGTTTTAGAGTCAATGTGGCGTCTAGAATGATTGTGGTGTATAGAGTTATCGCAAAATGTGACGTACATGAACGCAGTGGATCCTGGACTGATTTGGATTTCAATCGATAACACGAACCTGTCCTTTGTCTCGACCATGGAGACCCCCCCTCAACACACCACCTCCCCATAAAACTACCAGCACAGAGTGCTTTACCTTTGATCTCTATAAATATACATAAGCATGTATGTAGGGATAAGAACAGCTTTATATATATATAAAACCAGTTTCTAAACGTTGGTGTCTGGGCCACCCGCACTTGGTAATGACAAGGACGTGAAGAGGTGTACATTTTAAGTGTGTAATCAATGAATCGGCTGGGTTTTTATTACAGCCGGATGGGGAGAAAAACAATGGAACTACTCTGATAATTGGTTCCGAAATGCTACTCTTCATAACAAAACTGTGACTTTTGTATCAAGTCAATATTTATCAAATGAGCAAGGAAAATCAAACAGTACGGCCGCGGATATTAGCGAAAGAACACGCAGCAGTGCCGAACATTTTGGATATCTTAGACGAAATAATAAGAACTTCATTTATTTTTCTTTAAAATTCATCAATCAGTGCTATATTAATAGAAATAATGAATCACCGATAACAATATAAAATTCATTAATCAATGTTATATTAATAGAAATAATGAATCACCGATAACAATATAAAATTCATAAATCAATGTTACATTAATAGAAATAATGAATCACCGATAACAATATAACATTCATAAATCAATGTTATATTTACTAGAAATAATGAATCCTCGATATCAATATAAACGAATGCAATAAATAAGTAGTGGGAAAATATTTTTAAAAATATGTACAAATCTAGCCCTCGCCCTCCCCCCTCGCCTCAATTAGTTAACACTTCTGTTAGCATCCAGGAAGTAGATCTGAACACTGAAACATGTTACTGGCGCATGCTGAACTGAGCACTAAATAATGCTACCGGTGCATGCTGAACTTTTAGGAGCTGGAGGCTGAACTATATTACCGGTGCATGCTGAACTTTTAGGAGCTGGAGGCTGAACTATATTACCGGTGCATGCATGCTAAGCTGCGTGCAGATAAACACTGAACAGTATTAATGGTGTATGCGGAATCTTGTGCAAATGAATACTAAATATGATATAGATGCATACTGTACTTTGTGCTGACGAATTGTAAATAATATTACTTGTATTTTGTGCTGACGTAACTGTAATAATATTACTTGTATTTTGTGCTGACGTAACTGTAAATAATATTACTTGTATTTTGTGCTGACGTAACTGTAAATAATATTACTTGTATTTTGTGCTGACGAATTGTAAATAATATTACTTGTATTTTGTGCTGACGTAACCGTAAATAATATTACTTGTATTTTGTGCTGACGAATTGTAAATATTACTTGTATTTTGTGCTGAAGGAACTGTAAATAATATTACTTGTATTTTGTGCTGACGTATTGTAAAATAATATTACTTGTATTTTGTGCTGACGTAACTGTAAATAATGTTATTGTTTCGAGAACGCAATACTGACTGCAGACCGCTCGCTCCACAGGGTGATTGGTGACACGTAAAGGATTTAGTGACGTTGACTACCAAACACAAGCATGTCTCTCTGTCGTTGACTACCAAATACAAGCATGTCTCTGACACTCTGTGAATGTAACTGAGCAGTGAGTATTTCGGTGAGCACAAAGCAGTGAGCAACAGACTAGGCAGGATGTGAGGTCTGCTGCACGCAACAATATCTTGAAGCAGTTGTGCATAAGCTGTTGGTTAAACCTCGGCTCTAGAAACTGGTGTGTCAAGCGAATTTTGTAATCACACATCAGGTCAGGTCAAGCGCAAGCGAGAGCTATCTGTCCTGTGAGGCATCCTGAACAAAAACAAACTTCTCGTCGTGAAAAGTTTTTGTTGTTGTTGTTGATTTTTTTTGGGGTCTAATTATAAACTTTAAATGCACAGATGAATAATATAATTAATATTTTAATGACGAAGCTTGAAATGAAAGAACTATACGAAACTTACATGCACTCTGTTGCCTGTGATGACATATGGACGGATACTAATATGTCCGGCGGGTAGATGAGTGAACTTGCGAAGAGTGAATAGGTGAAGTATTGAGTGGGATAAGCGTTGCCATTGGAAACGGTGCTTAACGTACGCGTTGTTGCGTGCAGTCCGGGAGGGCAGTAAAGCGGGAACAGGGAAAAAACAATCACAATGATCCTTTATGAAGTTTATGTGTTACATTTTTATTGTTCATTGTTAATCTTTTCGCGTCATGGTTAGCGTGCTGTTTATTGTAAGTATAGTGTCATTTATGTTTGCAGTTTTACTTCGTTGGGGTGCGACGAGTGAAAAAAAAAACAACAAAAACAACCACAACAAAATACCAGACCACCGCACGTAAATAGAGTCGATTACCTGAAATGGTAACTATAGGTGAATAAGTGCACGGGAACTAACTGCATGCTATTAGATCACCACATCATACGACAGTTCTAAAAGATAAAGCTACGTCATCAAACGCACTGAAAGTTTCGTGCTATTATTAGCAGCGAACAATGACGGTGTTTCCAGGCAAAACGAAAAACTGCACAATATAAACGAACAATGATGCTGTTTCCAGGCAAAACGAAAAGCTGCACAATATAAATGAACAATGATGGCGTTTCCAGGCAAAACGAAAAACTGCACAATATAAATGAACAATGGTGGTGTTTCCATGTAATAATGCAGGCAAAACGAAAAGCTGCACAATATAAACGAACAATGGTGGTGTTTCCATGTAATAATGCAGGCAAAACGAAAAGCTGCACAAAATAAATGAACAATGATGGTGTTTCCATGTAATAATGCAGGCAAAACGAAAAGCTGCACAATATAAATGAACAATGATGGTGTTTCCATGTAATAATGCAGGCAAAACGAAAAGCTGCACAATATAAATGAACAATGATGGTGTTTCCATGTAATAATGCAGGCAAAACGAAAAGCTGCACAATATAAACGAACAATGATGGTGTTCCCAGGCAAAACGAAAAGCTGCACAATATAAACGAACAATGATGGTGTTTCCATGTAATAATGCAGGCAAAACGAAAAGCTGCACAATATAAACGAACAATTCACACACTAATGCATAGTCTCAATGAACAATCTGCACAATATGAACAGACAGCACATTCTATATGAGCACAAACCAAAAAATGAACAAACCCCAAAGAACACACCAACCAACCTAGGCAAACGGGTCGTGTAACCGAAACAATTAGAGGCCGTCTATAAGGACGCAATAAAAACTTCTTCTTCCCCTGTTAACACTACAAACAGGGTTGTGGGTATTAGGGGTGTGTGTGTGTGACAATTTGAATACGTTAAGAAATCGAGTATTCCAAAGATCATGCTTGTCCCTTTGAGTCTTTGGAGAGTGCCAATGCTTTGTGGGTAATGTAGTTGCTAATAGCAACATTATACAAGATGCTCAATGACTGCCAGACTGTACTACAGATAAAATCGAAACATTAACACTTACATGCAAATGAATTCAGTACTATCAATTTACAAGAATAATTTGTTTGTAAATATTCAACTGCCTGAATATTTTAATAATATGCAAATGAGACCTGGACGGCTCGGCAGTTTTAAGAGATTAGTTTCCCCTTTACTTGTGCGGTTATTCCTGTATGCAGCAGGGGCCATAATCTAAAAGTGATGTTCCCTTGCGGCAAAAATTAGATTTAATACGGTACTGAAAGTGGTTTACCACACCCGGTTTGAGTAGCTGCAAGCTGCAGGCTCGTAGATAAACAGCCCAAGCACAACAAGAGATTGCAATAAATATTCAACGTGGCTAACTTTTCACGGCTCTTACCCATATTTAACCCTAATTTAAGAACCTCTTCTTTCCAGGGGTCGAACCTTTTGACGACCACTAAACTTAATGAGGCGGAAAGAAGATAAATTTCTTTTAAAAAACGCAGATATCTCTGCCAGACTTGTTTGTTATTTTTCGTTCAAATACTTTTCTTTCAGTCGTTTCAGTTTCTGAGCGGATGAAACTGTTGGTTTAAGAATGTTGAGAGATCTCTGGGGATGGTGTTAAAAATGTTTTACAAGCACGGCAGGAAAAAGGTTAAAATAGGTCAACACTTTAAAGTCGCTTTAGTGCCAGCAATTCTTTATAAATCACTCAAGTCTTTTGTGTCAGCAATTTTTATAACTCACTCAAATGTCTTTAGTTCTTTTAAGGTCACTCTAAAGTTTTAGTGTCAGCAATTCTTTACAAGTCACTCTAAAGACAGTGTCAGCAATTTTTTAAAACTCACCCTAAAGTCGTTAGTGTCAGCAATTCTTTTAAGTCCTTCTAAAGTTTTTAGTGTCAGCATTTCTTTATAAGTAATTTAAAATCATAGTGTCAGCATTTAAAAAAAACCCTTGCTCTAATGACACATCAGTGCCAGCCAATGCACTCTAGTGTCATCAATTCATTCTAACTCACTCTAATTACTCTAAAGACACATTAGTGTAAGAAGTTCTTTATAACTCACACGTTTTCATAAATACAAGCAAACAAAAGCATACACACCCTCTTTCTACAACTGTTGCAAACTGAAATACGGGTATACATTTTTAACAAGTCAATCATGACGTTACAGGGACATCACATACGCAACAGGGACATCACACACGCAACAGGTACATCACATACGCAACAGTGAAATCACATACGCAACAGTGAAATCACAAACGCAGCTACGTTGTGACAGTTAGCTAATATAGTGCAACACAAACGTCAAGACTAGGAATGAATAGGTAAAAACAGAGTGAACATACATGTCATTATTTACGCTAACTAGTGAATAGGTAAGAAACACAAATGTAACATAAACACAACAGGTGTTCTGTTTACATAAACAGAGACAATCCTGTCGGTGTCAATCGGTAAAAGCAAACACGTCCTACAGCGGCAATAAGAACGCGTTCCCATATAAATTTTCAGTTTACGATTACTGTGACCGCCATCGCACATTAACGAAGATGATGCAATTGTGCTGTCGCCGGTGTACGACTAAACAGCAACATGCAATTTACCTTGTTTTATAACCTCGTGGTCTTAAGTTCGAACCTGACGTACGAGCAGAGAGTGAAATAAATACTCATCCTGTGAACACCAAACACCAATTTTCTACCAGTGACGTAACTACTGCTCCGGCTGCCCCCGCAGGGCTTTGGGGCCTTTCAACAGAAGAGGACCAATATTTATTACCCCCCCCCAAAAAAAAAAAAAATCCACCCAAATCCCCTTCAAATTTGAAAAATATACACTTGTTCAAGTTTTTGAAGGGTGCAGAGAGAAAGAGAGAGAGAGAGAGAGAGAGAGAGAGAGAGAGAGAGAGAGAGAGAGAGAGAGAGAGAGAGAGAGAGAGAGAGAGAGAGAGAATGGGTGTGTCGTGCGTGTGGAAAATGGGAGGAGGGTTATTTTAGATATTTGATATTTTGCAGGGGGTGGGAGGTCATTCGAAGTTACGCTACTGCTATCTACCATCGAAGACGTTTTGCAAACGGTAGCATACAATCAAGTGGTTTATGTGCAAGGAACGTAAAGTCAAGCGCCAAGACCCTGAGCACAAATATTATATTACATTAATGGACCAAACATGTATACACGCCATTCGTTTAAGGAGACTATTGCCACATTTCAGTATAAGAAGAATCTGAAGGCAAAGGGAGGTATATTTCTGTCGTTAACAGCAGTCAAATTCACCGAAAAAATCCAGCACACACAAAAAGAAACCAACAACCAAACAACACCACACATAAGAACACACCACTGTATTTCATTACGCGACAAGTAGAAACAAACCACTCCACTGTATTTCATTACGCGACAAGTAGAAACAAACAAACACCACACATAGAACACACCACTGTATTTCATTACGCGACAAGTAGAAACAAACAAACACCACGCATAGAACACACCACTGTATTTCATTACGCGACAAGTAGAAACAAACAAACAACACCACACATAGAACACACCACTGTACTTCATTACGCGACAAGTAGAAACAAAGCACACAAAACCAGCATACGGCGTTTACAAGCTAGCGCGTCTTAACCATGCGTCTTACAGTAGAGAATGAAGGGGTTACTTACCTTTATTGGTACACACAAACTCGACGTTGAGACTGTAGTGCTTTGAACTATGCAAGAGCAACAAATAATCCTAAATTACTGCTCGTTAACATCGCCATGGCTGACGGCCAGGCTGCCACTGAAACAGTGTTGAGAATGTGTAAAAATAACAGCCACTAAGGTGTGTCCCACTGAGCGTTAACACTGAGATAACGACTGCACTGAAATCTGATGATGACTTGATCACAAGAAATAAACAAATCACGTGATCAGTTCAGAAAATAATTAACTCTACAGGCAAAGAAAGGTGTCAAATAAACTTAAAAAAATAAATCACTACTCAGGCTGGTCGAAGAAGGAAAGAGTGTTGTACTTTGCAGAATCATGCAATGAACGTGTTCCTATTATGAGACCTATAAATAACTGCTGCTCGTGGTTGGCATGGTTTGACAAAACGCAAGCCTCGTTTTCACCAACTGATTGACTCTCTACACGCACACCGAGATTGTAAACCAGTCAAACTGTTAACTTATTTATAAAATAAAACTCATAGCACACGTTTGGTGTGGCATACACGATGTCAGTACATGCAGGAGTGTGTACATGGCATACGTGCAGAAGATCCGTGTGTGTTGAGTTTCAAAAGGGGAAGGGGGTATTGTGCACAAATATTGCAACACATTCCAAGTGCGGAATGGATGAAAATGAATAATAATAATATCAAGCTTGTGAAGAAATCATCGAGGGGGGAGAAAAACCAACTTACCAGAAAACACGTGGAATTCAAACTCGGGTTCTGGGCCCTTCGTTGAGTTTTCTGAGTAGAAAGGAAGGAGGGACAGATCCTTCTCAGACGCAGCAATCGACAATCGCCGGTGAGAAAGTTTGAAAATGTCAAGTCAGTATGTAAACTGGACTTTCAGTTTCACTCGCTGCTTATGTACACGTTGGAAAACAGACTTGCATCTTGCCAACAGTCGACCTATTTCTTGAGGAAAGAAAAAAAGTAGGCCTATCAGTTACAGTTACACGGTTGGCGAAAAACTGCCGCGTCCCCAGAATCAAACTTCACCACGTTTGCGCCACGTCCTCAAATTGACAACATTTGAATATTCTGTCTGTCTCTTGGCCCGGGGAAATAATTCTCACGGCCTCGTTTCTAAAATCACGTTTAGCAGCAATATAAGGTGTGTCAAGCCACACGCGGCCTAACTTGGACTAGATTATCGGCCGACCTTGACCATGTGCAGGTAGCCACACAAAAAAAGCGTTACACATCGCAAGTGAGCTGAATGCTATGTGACTTAAAAGAAAGGGGGCAAGTGTGGGCGCGGAAAGCCTTCATTAATTTGTTTCAAAGTTACCGTGCGTTTGTATTGCCTTCAATTTTATATTTTGAAAAAAAAAATTGTTTGCTTACTTTTGCGCCTTGCACACCCACGTTGTGGACTTAAGGATTTCTATTTATAATGTGCATGAACACATCATGACCGAACATACTTCCTGTTACTGCGTAAGGATTTCCGAATGCTAAAAATAGCATTCATTGTGAGAGAGATTCGTCCTTTCATATGGCATTTGTCACTCGCAGCAACTGGACTAAGCATTAGTGACAATATTGATATTATGGCAAATGACAATACTAAGCATTAAAGATAAGAAACCACAAATTGCTGCTGAGACAGGGAAGTTTAATTTTATTAATAGGCTTACATTTTCCCTTCCTATGATTTAATATAGATAGATGATAAAATCTGTATATAGATAACCGAATGCCAGTTGTCACGTGACAAAATTGATGAAGCTGCCAAGCAGCTGACGTCTCTGAGGTTCTGGTTGAGATTCTATTCCAGCCTTTCGTGCAATATGAACAATAATTCAAAGTAAACAGGTGAGACGATAAAGCGGTCCCGTGTGCTTCGGGCTAAAAATGTGGCAGATGAAAATCGGCAATAGTGGTCGCTGCCTGCATAATATGTTACAAATACACGTACTCACACATGTACACGCACAAGTACATGTAAACATTCACACACACGCACACACACATAGACACATACACAGACGTACACGCACATACATGCACACACACAGTCACATACAAATAGACACCTATAAATCTACTACAATCCAAACTATTTTCAATTGCTGCTTTGACTACACGATGTCCCATTTCTAGATTGCACAGCTCTACGAATACCCTCTAGAATGACGTCACGAGCACCATCTTGAATGACGTCATATGCAGCCAAGTCAAGAAAACTTGACTGTATAAATATACCCACCACACACACAAACACACTATAAATTTTTAAAAAATGAAAAAAATTAAAAAGAAATGTGTGCAAAAGAAAACTTCACTTATGTTAGTATTTGTTAACTAACTCTATACTCCGAGATATTAGCATACGTACAGTGTTCTGTTCACGAGTTCGCCAGTGTGGTTTCACCTCCGACGCCTGCATAGCTATTTGTTAGTTAGACTTTTGTTTTGGCTTTGGACAAACTTTGCTCTCCTTGCTGGAATTTAGACTCTTGCTAGGAGATAAGTTAATGTGCTGATCACTTAATTAAGGTATCGCTTCAATTTTTTTTTTTTGAGACAGTTTTTGCAAGGATTCACAAGACATGTGTATGGTATTGCGAATCGAACAACAATTCTTGAATTTGGCGCACCTAGCGGTTAACACGCACCGAGTGACCTTTTAGTGTTTCAAGTATGTAGATTACAGAACCACTTCCGGTGAATGATATGCGACATGCCACACCGTCTGGTGTTGTATTACCCGTCAAACTTTCTGATGATGAAAATGTTTTCTCACTCAGATCATATTCTGATTCTACCGTCACCAATACAAATGTGATACCAGTTCTGTGTTTGTACTGTGATTACTAGTAACATGCAAAAGTATTGTGATTACTAGTAACATGCAAAAGTATTGTGATTTCTAGTAACATGCAAAAGTATTGTGATTACTAGTAACATGCAAAAGTATTGTGATTTCTAGTAACACGCAAAAGTATTGTGATTTCTAGTAACATGCAAAAGTATTGTGATTTCTAGTAACACGCAAAAGTATTGTGATTTCTAGTAACACGCAAAAGTATTGTGATTTCTAGTAACACGCAAAAGTATTGTGATTTCTAGTAACACGCAAAAGTATTGTGATTTCTAGTAACACGCAAAAGTATTGTGATTTCTAGTAACACGCAAAAGTATTGTGATTTCTAGTAACACGCAAAAGTATTGTGATTTCTAGTAACACGCAAAAGTATTGTGATTTCTAGTAACACGCAAAGCTTCAGATCATTTCACACGTCTCTCTGTCTCTCTGTCTCTCTCGGTGGGTTTCTCGTTTGCCTCTAATTTTGATCTTTGTATATTTATATATTTCTCTCTCTGTTTGATTTTATATATTCGTCCGTCTGTCACTCAGAGTATCTCTCTCCATCTGTCTCTCTATCCAAACTGTCTCCTTTTCTGTTTTTCTATCACTTTTCAACACCCTCACTCACACTCTCGCTCACTCAGAGTTTTCTGTATGCCTCTTTTTTTTCTTCTTTGCTTTAACTGACTGATTCTTTCTAATGTCGTCCACTTCTAATATCCGTTGATTTCTTTGTCTCGGTTTCTGTCTGTTTGTCGGCTCCTCTTCCTCTCATAATCGGGTGACGCCAGAATAAAAGTAAAACGACCCATACCAAATGCAGCACGACCGGGTTTGAGGCTAAATACTCACTTCGGAAGCGGATTATGCCAAACACTGATACATGCTGAAAATGCACTTCCGATGTAAAGACTAAAATATGAGACTACATTTAAAAAGAAATAACTACGCGAGTGGGTGGTAATTTGATCATCAGGATAATTTAGTTTAATTAAAAATCTAGTCACGAAAGAATATTAGGGTCCAAATGCCAAAAGTAAAAGAAATATACAAGAGAAACGAAGTAACCAAACAGATACACATATGAATATATTTATGAGAATAATGAAATACAGTATAACCTTAGTTAAACTCCTTTAGAATAAGTGTATTTGTAAAACATGAACCTAACGCAGCGAAGCATGAAGACGCGGCGAAACAAATCAGGACTTCAGAAAAAGAAAATGAAAATGAATAGAAACGAAACGGCCAATCGCACAATCAAGCAATATGATAGATAAAACTTGTGAGATTACTAAAGAACAACATACGTTTCCACTGTTGGTCGCAGGTTAGATCAATCCGCTGGGTATGAAATCAGGTCATCTTAGTCAATGTGCTAAAAATAAACAACTGACTAAGACGTGAGACAGGAAGTTATATCGCCAGGAAATAGAAACTGATTTCGATGTGATGACAAAAATCATTATTAGACACACACAAGAAAAAAAAAACTAATGCAACCCAAAGCATTTCTAAATAAACAGTCAAAAGGCAAAAAATCGATATATGCACACTCAATACTAAATAGCGGTAAGCTGAAAAGGCCTGAAGGCTAACGTCCATATAATGTTACGTATACACGAAATAAAGGAAAATTATAACCACAAAGCAAAGCATCAAAATATATAATCAGACCAAACGCAAAAAAGTGGTAGATAAAAATGGGGATGGGGGGTAGGAAAGAATAAACAGCGACAAGACACGATTATTTGCACAGAAGAAGCAAATTTGTTTGGGCTGCAGGTAACAATAAAACATTTGGCATAAGGGCTTACTGAATGGACTCACTTCAGTACGACTTTCGCTCAGTACTGTGCAGTATTACTTACGCTCAGTATCCTTCAGTCCTTTACGCTCAGTATCCTGCAGTCCTTTACGCTCAGTATCCTGCAGTCCTTTACGCTCAGTATCCTTCAGTCCTTTACGCTCAGTATCCTGCAGTACGACTTACACTCAGTATCCTGCAATACGACTTGGGCTCAATATCCTGCAATCCTTTTCGCTCAGTATCCTGCAGTACGACTTAGGCTCATTATCCTGCAATCCTTTTCGCTCAGTATCCTGCAATACGACTTAGGCTCAATATCCTGCAATCCTTTTCGCTCAGTATCCTGCAGTACGACTTAGGCTCAATATCCTGCAATCCTTTTCGCTCAGTATCCTGCAGTACGACTTAGGCTCAATATCCTGCAATCCTTTTCGCTCAGTATCCTGCAATACGACTTAGGCTCAATATCCTGCAATCCTTTTCGCTCAGTATCCTGCAGTACGACTTAGGCTCAATATCCTGCAATCCTTTTCGCTCAGTATCCTGCAATACGACTTAGGCTCAATATCCTGCAATCCTTTTCGCTCAGTATCCTGCAATACGACTTAGGCTCAATATCCTGCAATCCTTTTCGCTCAGTATCCTGCAGTACGACTTAGGCTCAATATCCTGCAATCCTTTTCGCTCAGCGTGTGTGCTTATATAAGCTACACATACGAGTGTGCGTGCGTATGTGTGCGAGTACATATGTGTGTGCATGTGTTTGAATTATGTGCGTAGGAGGTGATTAGCATTGTGATATGGGAATTATTCAATTCCATGAACATGTCTCCACCCTATCCCCTGATTCTCAGGTAGGAGATCTAGTAAGAAGCTCCCCTTCCAGGTTAGAGGTGAAAAACCACCCAAAGTTCCAGGGTAAAGGTGGAAACCCAGCCAAAGTACCAAGCTAAAGGTGAATGAGTAGAGAATACTGAGTGAGGATGACACAATTCTCTCTTTTTAGCGATGGAGTCAGATAAGGGAGATAACCGTTGAATGCAAGATTCAACCATTTCATGAGTTGTCTTCAATGCCTCATTCGTTAACTGTCAATGGAGTCAAAACTGCAAACTAAAGACATGATTTTCCTCGAAATTGTCAAGAAATTAAATAGGGCAGAGATGGATATTTAGAAAAACTGCGTGGAAATTGTTGACAATAATATTATAGGATTTTAAATATAACAGATTCAGGGATCTACGGCTGAATCTAAAGACATTTACCTGCCCTTTGTACTTGACAAAAAAGAAACTATTAAACCATTATTATTATAACTAGTAACATAAGTGCAATTACATTTGTATGTTGTGGAATGTGGAATGTAGCATTATGGCTTAATATTGATCACATACAAAAATGAACTTAGTAATAATATTATGCATTATAATGTAAATAATATTAAACATTCTCAGTATAAATATACGACAATTAAGCCCACACACTCTTCATTTGTGTCTCTGATATAAATAATCCATTTATTCTTCAGAGAACTCATTTAATTATTTATTAAGATTTAAACAATGCGTATACAATTTTAAATAGCGTGATGCTCATCGATAATTCAGATTAAAAATAATCTTGTTACTTTCCAGTATCCACTATCCACCCATCCATCCATCCATCAATCCATCCATCTATCTATCTATCTATCTATCTATCTATCTATCTATCTATCTATCTATCTATCTATCTATCTATCTATCTCATATTTTTGTGTTCCTATACCTAATATCATAAACAGTATTAAATAATAATAAAGGATTAGTATTGCTTTCATGCATTTTTTCTTTCGCATAGTTTTAAAGTAAAAATTATAATCATGAGATACCTAATCGTTGTGTTATAAATGAATTATCAAGATACTTTGCGAATTATACTATATTTTCCTTTATGCACTTTGCAGAATCCGAGGTTTCGCGTTTCCTACAGCGTCTTCAGAAAGAACATACATCTGTGACGTCATTAAGGCAAAGCACTAACCGGGTGGAAATTTGTCTAGTGAAATAAACGAAAGTATTTGTGATAGTTAAGTACCATAGATATCATAGTCTGTTATCAGAAAAGACTAGCTCATTATCAGTTCGAGTCTGCTGAAACACATAGTGAAAACAAAACAGAAGCATGCAATGAAACGCTTAAACAGCCTGTGACGCCAAACGCCATCTTGTTAATGATGATGATGATGATGATGATGACGATTATTATTATTATTAATTAATTAATTATCATCCATAACTAATTAAGTTATGTTATTAATAATTCTTCAGCAGACACCACTCGTCTCTCTGACTTGGCGGATGAGTGCTTGCTTAAACGTTTAAATAAATAGACTACTAACATAAAATTTTTTTTTACATAAAACACAAGTATAGTCTGTCAATAGCAAAGTGCATGAAATATTTCAAAGTCTACTCTCTCTCAAATAGTCAGTTAATTCACCGTCAAGCGAACAGCTACCTTTTATGACTTATCTTCTTGCTACACCAAATTCGAGTGATTAGACAGTAGAATTCTCTATAGTCTCTGTATATAATACTGCCTTCTTGCCACACCAAATTCGAGTGATTAGACAGTAGAATTCTCTACAGCAGGAAACCATCCTCTGTATATAATACTGCCAAAGATATGTGGTTTTGCTTGCCTAACTAACATTATATTCATGTTTATCTCTTGACATTTACTATATTTTATATTGTTATATTTCGCTTAGGATATTTAAATGTATGATGACCACATAAGTAAGAGTGTTCTGTCAGAGAATACATGAGGGCAAATTCTTAGCCCATGTGTATTTTACTGGCAGATTGGCACTTTGTCTGAGACCATATGTGAAGTGGTGATCGACGTGCAGTGAACAGGAAATACAATGCCAGAACAGGAAATACAATGCCAGAACAGGACCACTTTATCTTGGATGTTGACTTCAGCAAGTATTGCACTGCAAAGCAACACCAGAGTAGAAAGACCCATGTACCAAGGATCAGTTCAACGGACTGCATGCATGTCTGCTAACTACATTCACTGGGACCCCCCCTCCACTAGAATAGCCTAGATGATAAAGTTATGTATTTATAAAGTCAACAATTGCACAGCTTCAGTTAAGATTCAAACAAATTCACTCGAACTTAATCAAAGTACTTTTAGCAGAAACATTCATTATTCTCTTATAAACTCATTTATAGATCTCTCTTACAAACCAAATAACTTCAGCTGTGCCATAGGACTGAAATGAACATTCTCTTATGACGCCACATGGTCGTGATTATATATATATTTATTCTAATTGTAACTGTTGAACTATTTGCTGCATGTAACCATGCTGTCTTATGTTATATCTTGTTGAATACATTTATTGTTGATACTTAGACCACTCGTGTTAGCGTGACTCACGTGTTATACGTCTGTCGCCTGTATTTACGTACTATCCTGGCTGTATGTATCAGGGGGGCTCGAGCTATCTTCTAGAATTATCACTTTTCTATTGTACATTATCTACCATTCATCTTTCTAACACATGTGGCGAGCCAGAAGGTGTGTTTAGGGGGTTACTGGCGGTCCGGGGTGGTGGAGAATTGACATCTTGCCCATCTCCCAGCAAAACGTCACAAATACTTTACACTTGACTTCTATCCGGTAACACCATAAATTTTTTTTTCAGCCGTAGTTTTAAGCAAGAGATTATAACTGTTGTCCGTTAAAGAATTTTAAGATGGAACAGCGTTGTGCATGTTTTCTAGTTTACACGCAATACCGAACTGAGGGCAACTTGAGTGCTGTGTGAAGATTGTGACCCGTGTCACGTGTACACGTAAGTTATTTTTCTTTTTCCTTGTAAGTTGCCGGCCTAGCTTAGCAAATACGCCATCTATCATTGTCACTCAGTCAATGTCATTGTCTTTTACACCCCGCATATGTTTCTAGTTACAAAAAGGTGTCGTGTAAATAAGAAATGGAGATGACAAGTGTGTGTGTGTGTGTGTGTGTGTGTGTGTGTGTGTGTGTGTGTGTATGCATGTGTGTATATATGTGTGTGTGTGTGCGTGCGTGTGTGTGTGGAGTGAGTCAACAATGTTATTTCTGTTAAATTTCTGATAAGCATGATGTATGCTCTGAAGCCTTTATTTGTTACAGTATTTTTTATTGGTTTTTTTTTTTTTTTAACAAAAAATTGATGTTATCGTTGAAAAATAAAGGAAAATGTAGGGAAAAGAAAAAAAAAACTACCCCACTCTCCATTTGACAACCTTACTGTTCTTTTGTAACAGTCATTTCTCACAGGGATAATTTCAAGAAGAACCAAAGTTGTCTACGAGCTACAGAGTTAGATGTTTACGAGATATTAAATGTCTACGAGTTATAGAGTTAGATGTTTACGAGATATATCATTAGATGTATACGAGATATATCATTAGATGTATACGAGTTATAGAGTTAGATGTTTACGAGATATATCATTAGATGTTTACGAGATATATCATTAGATGTATACGAGTTATAGAGTTAGATGTATACGAGCTGTAGAGTTAGATGTTTATGAGGTATAGCATTAAATGACTACGTCAGTATCTTTCATCCTTACTTTGTGGTGAGAAATTTGAACAAAGTTAATTAAGCCAGATCGCTAGGATCATAAATTACTATAATTAATAATTAGGATAATAAAATACTATAATTAATAATTAGGATCATAAATCACTATAATTAATAATTAGGATAATAAAATACTATAATTAATAATTAGGATAATAAATTACTATAATTAATAATTAGGATCATAAATTACTATAATTCATAATTAGGATCATAAAATAATTGACTATTCGGCCTTGGTGGCGACTTTAATTCACCTGGGAAAGACAATCTTGGGTCTACGGAAGAAACCGCCTCAGAGGTCAGCAATGATCCGTCCACACTTTTATTTCACTCATATTTCTGAGACATTCACACTTACCGTATAGTCATCACTCAAAACTCGTATTTAGGTCATTCATACTTATCGCAATTGTTATTAAGCCTAAATATTTATTTCAGACTCTCGTATTTTTATTAAACATTCACTTTCACGGTGATTTATATATGGGCCTGTCACCACTCAGTCTTGAATTTTTAAGACATATGTACACAAGCCTCATGCATGATGCAAACAAAACGAACAACAATTTATCTAAACGAAAATTTTATAAACCCAAATACTAATTCCATCATAATGTCATGATACAAACAAAACGAACAACAATTTATCTAAACGAAAATTTTATAAACCCAAATACTAACTCCATCATAATGTCTGCATCAGTCTATCAACACAAACACACATGCGCGCGTATAACTGGGAGTTAGCATTCAAATGACCGTGCGGCGTGCACATACAGAAATATCGCACACACACACACACACACACACACACACACACACACACACACACACACTCATATCAGTAAAAGGGCTCATGCACGCATAACCACACATGCCACACACATATCGCATACATATGCATAGGATGTACACACACGCACTAGCAGAGACAAAAACTTGTTTACACATGTTTATACACATTAGTACACTGCAGGGACGTAAGCAGAAGCTGACATTATTCATCTGGAAAATGATTAATTGGAGTTTTAAGCTAGGGTTCAAGGGTACGTCAATTAATGAAAGTCGAGAAAAAAAATTGTTATCCCTAAAGACCTTGACTTTAACCCCTACCCTTCTCCCAACACCTCAGTGTTCTAAATTTATCCAATAAGCTTATCCTTTTTGTCTTTGTCACTTTATTTATGAAAACAATCTCGTTGCATAGATTTCTGTTTTTGTTACATTGTTTATTGTTTATTCTAATCCTTACGATTAGCACCTCGAAAGCCAAATATTATCAAAGTGCAGGCAAAACAGGGCGGGTAACTTCAGTGCAGACAAAACAGGGGCGGGTAACTTCAGTGCTGAACGTTTCAATTGTTGTGCATTGGCTATCTGAATAGAATCTGGAGAAAATATACTTCAATAGTACTTGTACATAAGTACATGTGCATGCGTGCGTGCGTGCGCGTGTGTGTGTGTCTTTTCTGTGCATGTGAAGAGGAGTTCCTTTGTGAGGGTTGAATTAATAGCTACTAGATTGGGCATGCGTGCATATGTATGGGCGTGTGTGTGCGTGTGTGTGTGTGTGTGTGTGTGTGTGTGTGTGTGCATGAAAGGATGAGGCGGAATAAACTTATTTATTGAATGATTCGATTATTTCTTTTACTTCTGCGTTTCCTGCTTTCGCTGATAAAGAGGTCTTTAACAAACACAAAGCAATGCAGAACAACTTTTCTCTTCACTTATATTTACGAATCTATAAAATGTATCTTCTTGCTATATATTATTATTTGCCTGTTTAATTTATTATAACTATCTTACTTTTAAACACTAAAAAAATTACGTTTTGTTAGAATGCGTCCCTCGGACCTAATGGACAGACCCTGGACAGTGTCTGTTTGTGTGTTCGTTTTCATGCAAGTTATATATCGTTCGCCCACTCTCCCACTCTTCAATGATAAGACCTGCCTATAGATTTATACGATTCTTGGATACCATTGAGTTCCCCCTCTTACTGATAATACCTTTTCTTTTACTGTGTTTAGTTGTCTCCCCTTTTCTCCATGTGCTTACAGAATGTCGCATAGGAGTCTTAACGTTTATGTATGTGTGTGTGTTTGTGCGCGCGTGTATGCATTTGTGTGTGTGTTTTGTGTGTGTATTTTTGTATGTGTGTTTGTGCATATTTATAAGCGTGTGTGTGTGTGTGTACATGTTGTGTCTACGCGTGTCTGTATGTATTTGTTTGTGTGCAAGCTTGTGTGTGTGTGTGTGTGTTTGTATGCGTGTGCATGTATGTATGTATGTGTATATGTATGGGTGTATGTATGTGTGCATATATGTGAATGTATGTGTATATGTTTATGTATGTGTGTACTTATGCTTGTGTATGTATATGTATGGGTGTATGTATGTGTGCATATATGTGAATGTATGTGTATATGTTTATGTATGTGTGTACTTATGCTTGTGTATGTATATGTATGTTTGTTTGCGTGTGTGTATATGCGTTTAAGAGCCGAGGACACCTAGCGATCAGTGCTGCTTCCTTAAGTTCCCTAAAAGACTCTTGTGTCTTGCAAATGTTGTTGACCTGCAAATGTTGTTGACCTGGACAAGAGCTGAATTGTGTCCTGTACATCAGTTAACAAAGAAATATTCATTAACAAAGTTAAAATGTTAGGATGTGAGCAGTGTGTTTTGCTGTGTCAATTTGTTAATCAAGGCCACTGTTTGCTTGTTTGCTTAGAGACTCTTTTCGTCCTTTGCACTCAGTTCGCCCCAGATGATATAGTTCACTGACCTGAGTGCTGGACTGTAACACTACGCGGTCAGATCGTCGGGCTCTCCTCTAACACCACCAAGTCTGTAAGCTGGACTGTCCTCCTACACCACGAGGTCAGAGCGTCGGACTGTCCTGTAACACTAAAAAGTCTGAGCATTGGACTCTAACTGCTAAAAACAAGTATTACTACTACAACTATTTTTACTACCACTTTTACTGCTACTACTACTACGACTACTACTACTATTAACACCCCACAACAACTACTACTACTACTTCGACTACTACCAATACTACTACTTCTACACCTTCTACGACTACTACCGCTACTACAACAACACCAACTACTACTAGAGCTTTATCAAACGCCTCACATTACAGATATCTAAAAAGCTTTACAGACACATGCAGCTCGTCATGGTGCGGATGGAAAAACTTCATTGACCTTGGCTAAGGTTGGGACTTGAACCTTCTTTCTCAAGCAAGTTCGAATGAATTAATTAACAACTAAAAAAAAAAAAAAAAGAAATAAGCAAGAATACTGAAAGCGGAAGTAGTATCAAGCGAAGCTTCGAGAATTGCGATCGCTGAAGAGCTGGTGGCCTGGTGTAGAGTCTAGACCTCTCACGGTTATAAACAGGACATATGTTGTATCTTTAACTTTAAAAAAAAAATAAAATCAGCTCGTGATTTATATTCTAACCACCTTCGAGAGTCAGTCACACTTATATCAGTCACCTTTGCCCCCCAAGGCTCAGTGCTGTTGCTTCTCACTTGTCTCTAACTCACACTCTGAAGGGTGCGAATTGCCTTTCCTCGGTCACGTGTCACACACTACTGAAGGGTGCGAGTTGCTTTTACTCGCTGTCACGTGTCACACACTATTACTTTTACTCGCTGTCACGTGTCACACACTACTGAAGGGTGCGAATTTCCTTTATTCGCTCTCACGTGTCACACACTACTGAAGGGTGCGAGTTGCTTTTACTCGCTGTCACGTACTATTGCTTTTACTCGCTGTCACGTGTCACACACTATTACTTTTACTCGCTGTCACGTGTCACACTCTATTGCTTTTACTCGCTGTCACGTGTCACACATTTATCAATGCGTCTAGCTGTCAAGCAGGATTAATGTCTATTTCACTTCTGCAAGAAATGGACATTGTTTGGAAAGATGGCGGATAATCGGTAAAATATATTTAATGCACTTTTAAATAACTTTGTTTGGTCTCAGTTTCCAATTTACCCTTTCTTCTTCTATCTATCCCCCACCCCACCCCCCGCCCTGCAATGCACTACATCTTGTAGTTTGGTGTGGTTGCCTCATGTATGAAAATTGTAATTGTATACCAGATCCTTTGCTTTCACTCTGCATTTAACCTTAAAACGGTCTACTCATGCACACACGCACACACACACACACACACACACACACACACACACACACACACACACACACACACACACACACACACACACACTGATTTCACTCGTAGTTTTACACAATCCCAAACACAAACATATCCACACTCAAGCACATTACACACTGGTCTATCTAACTTATTGACAGCTGCCCTCTCTGTCTTTAGGGTAAACTTTAGTTTGAACATCCTTGGCTCAAAACATTTTCTTCTTCTTTCCGTTTACTTCTTTTCCCCACAGGGGGAAACTGGAAAACAGAACACTATGCCATTATATCAGATAACCGAATAATTGTGGTGACTCACTTACACATCACAGAAAATGACAATATTGGTTGACTGAGCACAACATATATATAGATTACCTCCCATTTTGAAGACTGAAACACAGAGGGGCGTGTTGTTATATCAAAGCTGAATGAACAAACTCATAATAGAATTGCGTATATATAATTTGTTTGAAAGAATTGCGTATATATAATTTGTTTGAAAGAACTGCGTATATATAATTTATTTGAAAGAACTGCGTATATATAATTTGTTTGAAAGAATTGCGTATATATAATTTGTTTGAAAGAATTGCGTATATATAATTTGTTTGAAAGAAATGCGTATATATAATCTGTTTAAAAGAAATGCGTATATATAATCTGTTTAAAAGAAATGCATATATATAATCTGTTTAAAAGAAATGCGTATATATAATCTGTTTAAAAGAAATGCGTATATATAATCTGTTGGAAGGAAAAGTGTGTTTATAAAGATCGTCACTGTCTGACGTAGCTGCTGTCTCAAAAAGTAGGTCAGTAATTGAAACTAAGGAAGAGATAGAGATTGCTTCCTTGGAGAAGCAGACAGGATAATTAGGCCAATAATGATGCCTTTTTACATCAATTTCTAGTAGGTTTTCTTGAGAAGAGATAAAAATGTTATTTAAAATTTATGACTTATTCTTTAAAAAAAAAAAGTTATTCACAGGTACTGCCAATTGTAAATATGTAATAGTTTCAATTTAACTAATCATTAGTCACATCATATTAATCATCCATACACACGCCTGCACATCCGAATATCCGTTACTGAAGCTCACTATACAGACACCATGAAACAATAAGTCGTCTCATATGAGGCACACAGGTCACACACATCCAGCCCAGAATAGTTACAATGCCACTGCTCTTCTCACCATAACGAATTGCAGTCTGATCTATATTCAGTCCGTGACTCCTCTCACTATGACACATTTCAGTCTGATCTATATTCAATCTGTGACTCTCCTTTCACTACAACGAATTTCAGTCTGGCCTCTATTCAATATGTGACTTCTCTCACTATGACGAATTTCAGTCTGATCTATATTCAGTCTTTGCAGGCTGGTCTAGATCCAACATATACCCCTATCTCACTATGTTGAATTGAAGTCTGACATAGGGTTATCTCTTCCACTACAGTAAAGACAAACATTTACCATCACACAATATTTCCATAGGTGGAAAACGTCTTACTAAAGGAGAAGATAAATCCATCTTTTAATCTATATTTAGTGAGCTCCCATTCACCCACCTTCTTCTCCAACATGTGATTATCAATAAAATTAAGAAAGCAATAAATCTAACAATACATTTTTTAAATCATCAGTCAAATATACATATAACAAATACAATGGAAAATATTACTTGTCATCAATATTTCCATGAAATGATGTTCGAATAATTTTAATATCTATAATTCTATATAGTCGTATATCATAAAATACATTCAACAGTTTAGTATCAATAGAAATCACATGATAGTTCTTATCAGAGAACAGAAATGGAGTTATTATAGAAAAGTGTTATTAGTTTGTACATAACCTGGTTTAGGTACAGTCTCAATAGTCTTTCAGTCAAAAGTTTATTGTTTATGTTATTACTGTCAATTCCATGTGATTCCCTCCTCACATTGTAGAGCACTGATTAGCCACTATTCCCTCGAGGCTAACTTGGGTGCTCCTTCGCCATATTAGCTCCCTCAAGGTGAACAACAATTTTAACACTTTCCAGTAACTTCCTTGCACCAAAAATTGCTTGATGAAGTCAGCATACTTTGCCACTATACATCAATGGAGTGTAGTGTATTTCTTACACTTATAAACTGCGGTAGATACTTCTCACATCTACCATGGTTGTAGTGGTTTATAATCAGTAAACCAGGAGATTCAGATAAAACAAGGAAAGGCTGCTTTTTCCCTGTAAAATATAATCAGAAAACAAATACTAAGTTTTCAATTTATTAATTTCCTACTCCATTTTGTCTTACATTCAAGACTCAACTAAAAGTTTCTTGCAACAGTATTTATTAGCCCAATACACACATAATGCATAAAGATTTTGAGCGAGTTCACTAGAAACAATGTCAAGTGTTTAGCATACTACATATAAGCATCATAGTTCACAATAAAATACATTCAACAGTTTAGTATCAATAGAAATCACATGATAGTTCTTATCAGAGAACAGAAATGGAGTTATTATAGAAAAGTGTTATTAGTTTGTACATAACCTGGTTTAGGTACAGTCTCAATAGTCTTTCACAGTTTAATAGTTTACTCACATAAATAAATAATAGTTTAATATAAATAATAGTTTACTCACATAATACATCTCTACATAAAACGCAAGTATAATAATATCAATAGCAAAAATGCATGAAATATTTCTAAGTTCATTCTCTCTCAATCATTCAGTTTGCTTACCATTAAGCTAATCACTGCCTTTCATGACTGGACTTCTTGCCACACCAAATTCAAAGTGATTAGACAATAGAATTCTCTACAGCATATAACTTTTGATCTCAGCGCATTGGTTGGTCTCGTTCTCATAAATCTTAACTATTGGATAATAAAACTACTCATCCTGTTGGAAGTGGTTTGGATTGCATCAACAATATCTACCATATTCTCAACTCGATTTGTTTACTCCAACTCTGACACAAACGTACCATCATAAGGAGTGCTCAACAATTTATATAACAATTAAGTCTGGAAATAGGGATAGGCAAATTTACTCTGCCACAGGCGTATTCAAAGCACATGACTGGATAGACAGACATTGAAAACAAACGAATTAATAGACAGACTAATTCAAAACACAGGGCTAGATAGACAGACATTGAAAAAAGAGGAATTAATAGACAGACTAATTCAAAACACAGGGCTAGATAGACAGACATTGAAAAAAGAGGAATTAATAGACAGACTAATTCAAAACATATGACTAGATAGACAGACATTGAAAACACAGGAATTAATAGACAGACTAATTCAAAACATAGGACTAGATAGACAGACATTGAAAACACAGGAATTAATAGACAGACTAATTCAAAACATAGGACTAGATAGACAGACATTGAAAACACAGGAATTAATAGACAGACTAATTCAAAACAAAGGACTAGATAGACAGACATTGAAAACACAGGAATTAATAGACAGACTAATTCAAAACATAGGACTAGATAGACAGACATTGAAAACACAGGAATTAATTGACAGACTAATTCAAAACAAAGGGCTAGATAGACAGACATTGAAAAAAAGAGGAATTAATAGACAGACTAATTCAAAACACAGGGCTAGATAGACAGACATTGAAAACACAGGAATTAATAGACAGACTAATTCAAAACATAGGACTAGATAGACAGACATTGAAAACACAGGAATTAATAGACAGACTAATTCAAAACATAGGACTAGATAGACAGACATTGAAAACACAGGAATTAATAGACAGACTAATTCAAAACACAGGGCTAGATAGACAGACATTGAAAACACAGGAATTAATTGACAGACTAATTCAAAACACAGGGCTAGATAGACAGACATCGAAAACACAGGAATTAATTGACAGACTAATTGAAAACACAGGGCTAGATAGACAGACATTGAAAAAAGAGGAATTAATAGACAGACTAATTCAAAACACAGGGCTAGATAGACAGACATTGAAAACACAGGAATTAATATACAGACTAATTCAAAACATAGGACTAGATAGACAGACATTGAAAACACAGGAATTAATATACAGACTAATTCAAAACATAGGACTAGATAGACAGACATTGAAAACACAGGAATTAATAGACAGACTAATTCAAAACATAGGACTAGATAGACAGACATTGAAAACACAGGAATTAATAGACAGACTAATTCAAAACATAGGACTAGATAGACAGACATTGAAAACACAGGAATTAATTGACAGACTAATTCAAAACAAAGGGCTAGATAGACAGACATGGAAAAAAAGAGGAATTAATAGACAGACTAATTCAAAACACAGGGCTAGATAGACAGACATTGAAAACACAGGAATTAATAGACAGACTAATTCAAAACATAGGACTAGATAGACAGACATTGAAAACACAGGAATTAATAGACAGACTAATTCAAAACATAGGACTAGATAGACAGACATTGAAAACACAGGAATTAATAGACAGACTAATTCAAAACACAGGGCTAGATAGACAGACATTGAAAACACAGGAATTAATTGACAGACTAATTCAAAACACAGGGCTAGATAGACAGACATCGAAAACACAGGAATTAATAGACAGACTAATTCAAAACACAGGGCTAGATAGACAGACATTGAAAAAAGAGGAATTAATAGACAGACTAATTCAAAACACAGGGCTAGATAGACAGACATTGAAAACACAGGAATTAATATACAGACTAATTCAAAACATAGGACTAGATAGACAGACATTGAAAACACAGGAATTAATATACAGACTAATTCAAAACATAGGACTAGATAGACAGACATTGAAAACAAACGAATTAATAGACAGACTAATTCAAAACATAGGACTAGATAGACAGACATTGAAAACACAGGAATTAATAGACAGACTAATTCAAAACATAGGACTAGATAGACAGACATTGAAAACACAGGAATTAATAGACAGACTAATTCAAAACATAGGACTAGATAGACAGACATTGAAAACACAGGAATTAATAGACAGACTAATTCAAAACATAGGACTAGATAGACAGACATTGAAAACACAGGAATTAATTGACAGACTAATTCAAAACACAGGGCTAGATAGACAGACATCGAAAACACAGGAATTAATAGACAGACTAATTCAAAACATAGGACTAGAAACAAAGACTTATGCACAACACACGACGAATTAACTATTGCCAGGTCATGATGACTGTGCTGCCTACACTTAAACCGGTGTTAAATCGAATACAACACAATCTGGCCGACATTTATGAGCCTGTGTATATGAGGTGGATAGAAGTGTAACTCCATGTTCAGTGTGCAAGTGCAAAAAACAATTTAGGGCTTCGTAAAATTTTCTTAAATGATTACTAGACTACAAATTAATTAAGTTAAGCGGTATGAAGGCGTTATTAACTACATTGTAACTTATACACGAAGATCATTTATTTAAATTACCATGGTAACGGTTAATTCTCATTGGAAATGGAAAATATGTCATTGCTTTAACCGTCATTTTGTAAACATGAAAGGAAATGAATTTTAAAATTTACTTTATCGACCAATTAGTGTAAAAAGAAAATAACAGGAAAGAAGTAGGCAGTTATCACCTTTTAAAAAATATTGTTTTTAAATCATCTTCTACTTGAACATATTCGTTTCATTTCTACAGCGCCTTTAAGTAAGAAAATATACTACCTTGAAACCAAATAAAATATATTTCCTTGAAACCAAATAAAATATATTTATTTATTGGAACGTAGTATGTTTCATTGTGGAAAAAATCCTGTGAAAATAATAGGATACCTTTAAATAGAAGTACTTTTGAGTATCTGACGTCATTAACTCACAACGTGACTGTACATATGGGAACGAGTGCGTCTCGGTAAATAGTTGTTAACTGGAGCGAATCGAGAAGTGCTCCATGCAATTCAGAGAACTCTAATGCGTCGACTAAACCTGGAACCATGCAGTAGTTACGCGCCCCTGCCACGAGCAATTTTTCGACATGCAGAACTCTGCGCACCCCACGAGCAAAGGATGCGTGTATATGTGTGCTCCGGCAAAGAGAAAAGACCCTTGCCGTCGCTGGTATTGGAAAATATTTATATACTAGACAAAAGGTAAGCGACATTTTTTTCTCAAGAAATTTGTTGAAATATTATTTATTTCCTGTAAGACAGCTGAAGAGCTGCACACACACACACACACACACACACACACACACACACACACACACACACACACACACACACACACACACACACACACACACACACACACACACACACACACACACACGCATATGCATGCACGCGCACACACAAAAAGACTTTCTGATGAAGAAGAGAAAAAAGTTAAAATAAACCAACAAACTAGGAAGAAAATAACCAAAGAAAAAAAAAATCAACAACTGAAACCATACTCAGAAATTTTTTTTTATATGTTTAAACCTACACAGACAAAATTTTTTGAATGTTCAAAGTCGCAACAGTGAGGACTGACAATAGATTTACACCCAATTATCCTAAATCGCTGAGAGGAAAGGGCCACAAGGTGACAGTACGTTTGGACACCAGTCTTGATATGCCAACAAGAAAGTATCCCTGGAGTGGACGAAAAGTAAAAATCAGTTCTCTTATTGAAAAAAAAGTTGAAATGACGCCACTATGGACATAGCCTACGTCGTCATAGTCACAGCCTCTGAAATTGTCTGTAGATAAGCCATAGTCAGAATCCCAGTAGCTATTGGACTGAATACCAGGACATTAGCGGCTTCTGAGAAATCTAAGTATGGGAGTTACGCTAGCAGTGTGTTTTCCGGAGAAAATAAACATACTGACCTTTTCCTTTTTACGTCAGCAAGTTGTTACCAATTTCAACGTTTGAAAGAACTGAAATGACTCAACTATTTGATTGATATTGATATCTCTTCTTCGTGTAGATTCCTTTACTTTTGGTTGTTAAGATATCTATCAATTTTGTTTACATTAGTGTCAAAAGATTCATGAGGTACTTTGGCAGATTTACGCAAATAAACTAAAATGGGTATTAAGAACCCGCCATCATAATGTTAAATGTTTGTCTTATATAGTACTGTGCTGCTGTTAAAATTTCTGTGTATCTATTTATTTCTACAAACTTTAAAATCTGACTGATATTTTTATTTATTCGTTTGCTGAAAAGACTGAACGAACAGATAAAACTAAGATATTGAAAGTCAAATGGCCGAGCTCAAATAAACGCACCGAATGTCTTAGTTCTGGCTCCTGGCCAGATAACAATGAAATCAGATCAGACACGAGAAGACTGAGGATGAAAATAGCGCTGTGTCTTATCGCCAGTCAGAGAAGACTAACAATAGATCCTTTTCTCCTGACCAATCAATGTTTGCACCAAATAAGATTAAACAGTTGGCCCATTTTCAAACTAATCAAATGTGATCCAAATTTAGAATTAACAAGCCTACTAAAAAACAAACAAACCTGAAATGGATATTTTAGCTTACTTTATTTATTCTATATAAACATTATATAAACATAATAAAAAAACTAACCCTTGCCCACTGAATTGCCGGAATATAATCAAACAGCTTACAAGTCAGTGGTAGGTTAAATCGCTAGACATAATTAGAGGAAGCACTTTTTTGTTTGATATTATGTCTAGCGATTTAACCTACCACTGACTTGTAAGGTATTAGTTATAACCCCTCTTTAACAGCATGACAAATGCGACAAAAACTGCAATAAGGCTCCGACCTTGACCCGTGCATTTTCATTTGTCGACAACTTCGATCTTCAGAACGAGTGGTTCTACAGTGTAGAGTCAAAGACGAGTTGGGTTTCCACGTGCAGTTCAGATTCAGAGGTTAGACTGAGAGACCTAACCTGGTATCTTCAAATACAAAGGCCATTGCTCGAGGACTACGCCAAGTACGGTAACCAACATCAGAGGGACCCAACAGAAGATAACTGCCATCATGATAACTGTGACATAGAACCGCACCAGTTGATCGATGATATCATCTTCTTCATAACCTCTTAAAGCTAAGTGGGAGATAATCCATTGAAAATGTATATAGCCATTCGAAATTCGGCCTGAACAGGATAGATTATTTCTATTAATTCATGTTCCGCAAATGTTAATTTTTTCTATTATTTTGTGTTATTATTAAATTTGTTGTTATCTTACCGATTGTTACATAATTGTTTGTAGCACGACTGGAAGATTAGCTAACTGGGGACGAGCCGTAATAAAGGGATAAAGAATCATAAATCTTAATTTATAAATAAGAGGGAGATGACGTTGTTAGCTAAGGCAAATCAACTTATTTATCTAGCGATGTGTCGTGAATAATAGCCTGAATTTTCTGACATTTTCGTAGTGGATAAGTCCGGCTGTCGCTATTGTTAGAATTACTCAATAAACCAATATTGATAACTGGAAATCTAAAATAGGACAGAGTCATTAAATCTAGACCGGACACGTGACGCCCATACATCCCACATCTAACACACATCTTACTTCTAACATAAATCCCACATCTAACACACATCTTACTTCTAACATAAATCCCACATCTAACACACATCTTACTTCTAACATAAATCCCACATCTAACACACATCTTACTTCTAACATAAATCCCACATCTAACACACATCTTACTTCTAACATAAATCCCACATCTAACACACATCCCACATCTAACACACTCTTACTTCTAACATAAATCCCACATCTAACACACATCCCACATCTAACACACATCTTACTTCTAACATAAATCCCACATCTAACACACATCTTACTTCTAACATAAATCCCACATCTAACACACATCTTACTTCTAACACACATCCCACATCTAACACACATCTTACTTCTAACATAAATCCCACATCTAACACACATCTTACTTCTAACACACATCCCACATCTAACACACATCTTACTTCTAACATAAATCCCACATCTAACACACATCTTACTTCTAACACACATCCCACATCTAACACGTTTCACATCTAGCACACATCCAATACCTATCTCATATCTAACACACATTCCACATCTAACACATCTTACTTCTAACATAAATCCCACATCTAACACACATCCCGCATCTAACACACATCCCGCATCTAACACATTCCACATCTAACACATCTATCCTGCGTTCAACAAACATCCTCTATCCACTGTACTTCCAGATAGGTTTATGAGCGATTACTGTGAAAACAATGCTCTCGAAATGCATTATCTTCATCTTCGATCTTTTACGTGCAGAATTCAAACGAAGCCAGTACAGCGTCTTTCGTTTCCTGCTTAGCATTATATGTGCTTAGTGGCGGAAGTGTGGGTGGGGGGCACAGTCTGTGCCCAGAATAATTGTGAAAAATAACAAGTGCCATAAGTGTGTTTCTTATTTCCAGGTAATTCCGATAAAATGTGGCCCATTTTCATTATTTATTCGTTAAACGAAGCGATGGATGGTTGTACTTTATCTTCGGCGATATTGTTCAGAGCGCTAGGCAAAAAGCTACGTAATGCTGATATTGCGAATACTTGAGTGAACATTCCTCTCTCTCTCTCTCTCTCTCTCTCTCACACACACACACACACACATAGACACACACACAGACACATATTTGCACCCTCCTTCCTTCCGCAAACTTGCTTCATTGCCAGTAGACACTGTGACCATACGGGAATTGAAATTGAGAAGAGTTAAAGATTGCTTTCCTGGCTGACATTAATTTTATCTGAAAAGCTTTTCGTCTTTAAAGTAGCCATTGTAGAAAGGTCGTTTGAGGTATTATGAAAGAGCTTTCAGTCCCCTTGTCATCCATGCATGTACATCGAAGACGCAATTGTAATCATAATTTACGAAAACCATTGCAGCTGTCCACAAGTCCACACGAACAACTGCTGCGTCAAACGAACGAAACTAGCGGGAAAAGATCTACCAGGATGTGAGATAATAAAGTAAGAGATTATTGACTGTAACTGTAGAAGTTGTATCAGTGTTAATAGGAGCACAGAAGAATAGCACATGACTTGAAATTTACCTGAACAAGCGTGCCCCCCAATGCTGCAAACAGCACTTCTTAGAAGTGTCAGCGTGCCCCCCAATGCTGCAAACAGCACTTCTTAGAAGTGTCAGCGTGCCCCCCAATGCTGCAAACAGCACTTCTTGGAAGTGTCAGTGTGTCCTCCAATGCTGCAAACAGCACTTCTTGGAAGTGTCAGTGTGCCCTCCAATGCTGCAAACAGCACTTCTTGGAAGTGTCAGTGTGTCCTCCAATGCTGCAAACAGCACTTCTTGGAAGTGTCAGTGTGTCCTCCAATGCTGCAAACAACACTTCTTGGAAGTGTCAGCGTGCCCCACTGCCCCGAATGTTGCAACAGCACTTCTTGGAATGTCAGCGTGCTCCCCAATGCTGCAAACAGCACTTCTTGGAAGTGTTAGCATTCCCCAGAAAAACTTTGAATCTCCCAGAAAAATCCTGGTAGGATTCAGAGACCAAGGTTCACAGCCAAGTGATCAATTTTTTAACAGAAGCCGTGAAAAGAGTAAGCATTATTATAACTTAATAGCATGTCTGTTCTTGTAAGAACGCTGAGGGATTAACAGTTTCACATGGGAAGCACACTAAAAATTCTAACTCAAACGCTCAAAACACATAAAAGCACTAAAGATATAAGCAATATAAAATAACGAATCAGCAAACTTCTGGCAACTTAAAACAAATACATTATTTACAAAACAAAAGAAACAAGTAAAAATTGATTTTGCACCGTCCAATTTGAATAAATAATGGGAGAAAAGACTAATAGGGAAAAATACCTGTCTTGAGAGACCAGTTGAAAATGACCTCGGTGCCTCTTTGTGTCCCAGCCCAAGAAGAACTGTCAAGTAAATGAAGCTTGATGAACAACTGAGCGTTCATATTAGATTTACCAATGATCTATTTATAACCAGGATCACGCAGACTGAATAGCTAAGCATTGAGCAGGAGTGTATCTACTTCTCCGCCATTTTACGCCTCCATTTTGAAATTGTCATTCCAGCATAAATCTCTTCTATATTCGAATAATTTATTAATAACAGATGAATTTTTGTAAAGGTGCAAGTTAATAATAAAAGTGAGAGTTAATAATTTAATAACGTGGACAAGAGAACGAAACTTATTTTCACATGCGGGTCCTTTTCCCGTGCTAAACCGACCCAGTCACAACATGGTTCGTAAGGGCACTAAATGACACGTCGATATCTCGTTGACGTGTCACGTAGCGCTAAATGACACGTCGATATCTCGTTGACGTGTAACGTAGCACTCAAAATGTCTCTTAGGCAATATGTAAATGTAAAACAGTATTCACCTATGTAGCAGTAGTCAGCACAGCTAACAATTACAGTTTAATAATCACTACAGTATCAATCAAAGCAATATAATTCGTAATAAGAATTACAGTTAATGTAGCATTATAAACTTGGAAACATTAGCGAACAACATATCTAAGTTGTTGTTAGAGCGACACAGCAATCTGGGAATCCAACAGTAACATTTTAAAAAGATTTTAAAAAAATCTCACCTGCTATACAATTTAAGATCACTGTTAGACGGCTCCTTATGACCGTGTGTATGTGGATTACAATTAAACATACTGAAATTAATTTACTGTTGATATACTGTCTTTTATGGATGTTTTAGTTTTTTTTCCCTCCACAGATTCAAATGAACTGCCTTCTAACAAGTACAGTAGACTATCAGTTGATGCCCTTTCTTACTACTGATTAGAAAGTCAGGAATATTCTTCGAGCTATTGCAAAGTCAATCAGTGAAGAGACTTTACAAACATCATTGCAAGAGTCAACGAATGTCATTATAAACGTCATTATACGAGCCAACAAACGTAGAGACTTTACAAACGTCATTATACGAGCCAACGAACGTAGAGACTTTACAAACGTCATTATACGAGCCAATAACGTAGATATCTTTCAATTTTCATTTTACGAGCCAACGAACGTAGAGACTTTACGATCATCATTTTACGAGCCAACATAGAGACTTTATAAACATCATTAAACGTCATTTTACGAGATTCAGTAGACTGGATTTTACGGACTAGACTTGGAAAACAAAGCACAACAAAAATATTCGGGTAATAACAAAAAGCTTATGTCTTCTACATGTATAATTATATATATACAAATATGTAGAGGCATGCAAAATTACAATTGTCAAAATGAGGAGCGACTAATACTATTGTAAATGACCGTTGTTAAATTAAAACCAATGCAGTATAACTATTTTCAAAACGCTTTCTTGATGAATAAAATCAAACTTGCCCGAAATCCAATTATGTAGAGATCAGTGACATAATACATTTTTTTTCAAGCTGTTGATCAATATTATAGGAGATCTCATCATTTTGTATTGCTAGTAAGTCATAAATAATAATGTCATGAAAAGTCATCGACAGATATAAATAAAACTGATAATGTCGTCGTGAAATTACTTAATTATCATAAACTACGCTGACGTCATTGATGGAAAATCGCAATTTCCTGGCATGGGGGTACGAGTTGAAAGGCAATCCGGTGTGTACATGTGCGCGCGCTCAACTTGTCGCACAAATTATCCTGCCGTCTCGTCAGAAGTACCACGTGTTTCGAATCCTCTAGGTTAGTCGTTCGCCACTAGTTGTAGGACACGTCTCATTTCAGGCATCTATCTGGCTTTGTCTCAATCGGCTGCACCACCGTACTTGGTGGTGGTGCGCGGGAGTTGTCCTCTCTTGACGCGAACTGAACTATCCGCCAAAACGCTAACATGCCCACAAAGATGGCCGAAGAGCTGACCGAATTGCTACGAGAAAAGGGCCAACGTTTCGGTAAGTAGCGGGTTTATTTCATCCCGTCAGGCATTTTCTTTACCATGCTTGCAGCATTATGCCTTTCCGCTCAAAGTCAAACGACGATCTTGCGCAGATTCAGGAACCTGCTACTTGATCCAAACAATGAAGGGAATGTGTTCCACGACATTAAGCTTGATGGCGGATTAATGATTAAATATGACGCTTTTGCATCTGGATGTCTAGCAAATAAATGCCGGAATAAACGCATTTTACGACTGCCGAGGTTCTCTTCTAAAAATAATTTACCATTTCCAGAGAGTAACTCTTATTCAAAACTAGGCTTCTGTTCCCTGACTTTGCGCAATTCCCTCCCCTCCTTGTATTTTGTTTTGGTTTATCTTCTTCGCAGAGAATATTGTATTTCTCTCTCTTATCAGTCATAACTTGTCTTTTGTGTTTCTTAAAGGCTCTGTCGCCACAATACGAACGTGTGAAAGTAGCAGCTTGTATGACAAGAGTGAAGCTTCAAGATAATTACTGAGCATTTACTTTTTTTTTTTTCATTCTTCAAATGCTGTAACGTCACTATTGAAACTGACTAAATTACTTCCCATCCGGCTTTGTAACAATGAGCCGAACTGAGACTTTGCAATACATATTTCCGTATTGATGACGTCAATGTCCAGTTGCTTTCACGACTGGTGCAAAATATGGGGACGGTAATTCTTTGCTATTTTATGCTTCATTATTCAAATTATGATTATTCAAGTTTGATAGTCATTTAGATGAAAAGATTATTTCCATTTGAGTTTCGAGAATTAGTAAGTGTCACTTGTATGTATTATCAGATAAGTGATCATCATGAGATACCATCGCGCCTTTAAGTAGTAAGCCTATCTTATAACCCGGAAGGAATACTTTGTTTATCTTCTTTTTCTGAAAGACTTCTTGTCAACACGACGTCTTGACAACACGATCAACAACTAATAATCTGCTGGGACTGAAGGACTGAAATATTATTTGTCCGCTGGAAAGTGAAAAATCTTCCACATAGCGTATGTTGGCATTTAATATTCTGAAATCGCACATGAATAAATTTCTTTCATTCTTTCATTCTTTCTTTCTTTCAAACGTAACTCATCAATAATGCAGATTTTTGCCAGTGACTGTAATACGTAATATGTTCTCTGCTGACTGGCATTGGCATATGTTAATGGCATGTTGCCATTTCTGTTATTTCGGACGGACAAAAGCACAAAATAACTCTTTATTTAGAAAGTTGCTAGCACACAGGAGTTATCTTTTCTCGCTGGAAAGCCTAGCTGAATTCTTATCCGAATTTATTTCGACAGTAGATGAGACATGGAGGTCAAGGTCAAATATATGACTCCGGACGGGCTCAGAATCATTATCCTTACTAGGTACAGCAGCACAGATTATGTAACTGCGCATATCAAGATTTTCAATCCCAAACACTCGCTCTTAATTTTAACTGTAAACTTTGTACATATAATAAGTATTACATACTTAGGATAGGTAGGTATTTGAATCAGACTAAATGTTGAGACGGTAATTTAGTGTTATATTTCTTTTTTATCTTTCTCATTTCTGTGCTAGCGCTTAGATTTTTAAATTTAAAATTCCGATTGAAAAAAGTTTTATTTCTAGGGTAAATATACAGTAAAAGTTACAGACAAAAGAAAGAAGTAAGCCGGGTAAGGTTCCGAAGGGGCGATCACTCTCGCTGGTTGTGTGATAAGCTTCAGGTTACAGGTTACCACAATCTTACTTTCCGCATGTGGTGAGTAGTAGGAAGTCCAACAGTTCAGTCTTGTCACCTGACCGCTGGACTCTGAAGAAATGAAGTCGCCAGAAGTCTCAACACGAACGACGCCCTACCGAAAGTTGTCACAGCCAAGACCAAGACCGCCTGATTGTGGAAATTTACCTGGAGTGGTTTCAGTACGCGCCGAGTAGTTCTAACAAACAGCTCGTCAGTGCATGCGCACTTAACTGAATCGTCAAAGCAGACTAGTGGTACAATGGACCATTTCGGAAAATTATGCATGCAGGTGACCTTTAGGGGTCAAGGAGGTTTGGTTACTTCCGGTTCATTTGTTGACGTTTAGCGAAGATTAATGTTCTGTGTGAATTAAATAGTTCTATAGCCCACCCACCCCGCCTGCACATCTCTGCTGACGCCTTTCATACCAAATAAATGTTTATTGGACGAAGGTAAAAAATATCAACAATAAAATTTATTTAATCTGCCTAGTAGTTATGAAATACGTGGTGCCGTTTGGCGATACATGATTAGACAAACTATAACAAAGTTTCTCCAATAATTTTTATCTTTAACTGACAGACATTTCTTTCTTCATTGAATGGACAATTGTTATCAAATGGACTAAGCACGTCACCACTCAACATTTTTGTATGATCCGTTCTAATGCAGTCAAAACGTGACGCCAACACTCAACTCTATCGTATGATCCGTTCTAATGCAATCAAAACGTGACGTCACCACTCAACATTTTCGTATGATCCGTTCTAATGCAGTCAAAACGTGACGCCAACACTCAACGCTATCGTATGATCCGTTCTAATGCAGTCAAAACGTGACGCCAACACTCAACGCTATCGTATGATCCGTTCTAATGCAGTCAAAACGTGACGTCACCACTCAACATTATCGTATGATCCGTTCTAATGCAGTCAAAACGTGACGTCACCACTCAACATTATCGTATGATCCGTTCTAATGCAGTCAAAACGTGACGTCACCACTCAACATTATCGTATGATCCGTTCTAATGCAGTCAAAACGTGACGTCATCACTCAACACTATTTTATGACCCGTTATATTGCACAACACTTCGGAGGACATTAGGTGGTACTCTAGATCCAGTTCTATTAATAGCTTAAATAGCTTAATAGCTTCTCGTGGCCCTGAGTGTGGTAGACAAGTTCACCGAAGTGATGCATGTCAAAATTAAGAGTTCCACACAACACTGTACACAAAAAAGGTAGTTTTTAAGTCAGAATCATAATATTGACAATGCAGTCATGCTGTCGTTTTATGACTATCACAACATGTTTGTATAACAATGTATTATGTGCATATATATATACGTGTATTAAGTCTTTGTCTAGTTAAATTTAATTTTTATTAGAGTGTCACATAATTTGTGAATTGGAGATAAAGATAACTGTGTGGGAATGTCAAGTTATTTAACAATGACAGCAGCGCCAAGTAGGTCATTGACCTCTTGCACTCCATAGTATGTAAATACATTCCACCATGCAGCCATAACTTAATTCTTAGATGGGAAAGTGGTAGGTGGTAACATAATGGAGGGTACTGTAGTGTTGTACCTGGCAGAATATGATGAGAATTGTCTTCATCATTTACTGCCTTGGATTAGGGTAAAAATATTACATCCACCCAGCTGCGAAGGTGAATCGCCTGAAACAATATTCCTTGGTTTCCACGTTGACTGCTCTTTGCTCTCAGATATACCGTTAGTGTGACCTTGATCTTTGCGTTCGAATATTTGTAAAGGATACGGTTAGATCAGCGGAGAGTGAATTTATTGTTTGTGTGCGAAATTTGAAAGGGCTCTAATTTTTTTCTTATAATGTATTGCAGATTGAAGCTGAAAACTGACAGAGGCTACCAGTGCGCAGGCGTACTGAGGTCAAGCACACTTCATTTCTGATCACACTATACACTAACAAATATCCAGACATCCGTATATGTATCCAATTTATCACCATTTGTCAAGAAAGTAAACAATACACTTCTATATGAGCAAAAGATAACTCATGGCATCCTTAAAGCCTGGCGATTTTACAGATGAGTATTTCTCCTTTGCCTCGTGTCCGATTTGCTTGGATGTCTTTCGTTCGCCGAAATTACTTCCCTGCTTTCACACTTTTTGTGAAGACTGCTTACAGAGAAATGCTGCATGGCATTCTGGCAGCACATTCCCGTGTCCCTGTTGCAGGAAAGAGACGAAGGTGCCTGTGGGTGGAGTTCCAGATTTTCAAACAAACTTCTACATCAGTGGTAGAGACATGGACCGGTCAATGACAGACTCCCAGAGCCCAAGGTATTCGGTCTTTGAAGTAGAGTGTAGAAAGTTTGATGGTAAATCTCCTGATATTCAAAGTGAGGGATCTCAAGCCCTTGTTGATATACAATGTAAACAATCCCAAGATCCTGCTGATACAAATATGTTGATAAGGAGTGCAAACTTAGAGCAGCAGCATGATGACGCCAACGGTCTCGGTGCTAGTCACGTGAGTGCCTTCAGTAATCCAGGGGACGATAACAAAGAACGTGTACAGGCTCTGAAAGAAAAAGTACGCGAGATTGAGAAGTCCATCCGGAACAGACACGCTCTGTTGGTTGCTGCGGCTGATCTGGCGCGCGATGAAGCTGTTACTGAGCTGATTACACTAAGCAGGAATTTGAGCAAGGATTTGATTGATGGCATTAGCAAACATGACGCAAGCTTGAAAGCTGCAAATGACAAACATCTGTTAAGTGATAATTATCCGAGCATGGTATCTGGTTTGAATCCTGATTATCCGGAAAAGGCGGGTTTCAAACAGAAGAATGATAACCGATCGCAAAATTTAAAAATGCATCTTTTTAATGACTTAACCACTCCTGTGCTTCATTTCAGAGCAACAGCAAACTCAGTTGCCAAAGGAATACGCGATTTCATTGGTTCTCCTATTAAAACAGTCTTGTCGAGGGCGCCGTGCGAGGTTACCGTAGTTGAAAACTTTCGTTGTACCGCAGGTCTTAACACTGATATTTACCACTTGTGTCCACTGGAAAGTGGAGACTTTTGCATATCATTCGAGCCGAGTCTTTTGCACCATCCAACCAGCATTCGGAAGTACGACAAAACAGGGAACATTCTGAGCGAACTGAGGGTTGCATCGGGTAGAGTTACCATGAAAGCAGGCGAAGGAAACAATTCTTATTACCCCACTCCGCCGGTACCTGGCTGGGAGTCAACATACGTGAAGTCGCGGTCGTGCCTTGTATTAAATAATTCAATGACAGGAATAGCCACTGTGTATTCAGCAAAGGTTTCCGCCGACAAGCAGCAGGTAGCCACCACAGTGTTCACCATCTGCTGCGGTCCGCACCGTGCTGTTGACTCGGACGTCAGCGAGCAGCTCCTTGCTGTGGTGGAGGAAGGCGTGACACCGGATGACGTACGTCACGTGCGGCTGTACCGACGTCCCAGGGAGAATGCTGTTGACACATACAGGTCGCCGCTGACGTCATGGCAACCATCTGACGTGTGCTTTTACGTGCTTGGAGGTCACGAGGTGCTGCTGGTGTCAGACGAATTGAATGACGCCATCCACGTAGTGAAGGTCAAGGATGACCGCCTGGTGTTTGCGCACTATTTGGCCCCTGGCTATCCCCTGCTGGTTCAACCCAAGGCGATGAATACGGATTTTCGTGGCCGCTTGTGGGTCGGGTGTCGTGGAGGTACAATACTTGTTGTTGAAATAAAGGATTCATTGAAAGAGGAGAATGTTCACTGATCTAGAAACGTGTGAGTATATCACGTGACTTGATCGAACTGAACGTCAAGAAAACTGCTGGATTCAGTCCACCTACATAAATAGACATTGTGAACACATTAGAGCTAGGTGTACCAGACAATGTGAACACATTAGAGCTAGGTGTACCAGACAATGTGAACACATTAGAGCTAGGTGTACCAGACAATGTGAACACATTAGAGCTAGGTGTACCAGACAATGTGAACACATTAGAGCTGGGTGTACCAGACAATGTGAACACATTAGAGCTAGGTGTTCAAGACAACGTGTACACGGAAGAGCTACACGTACCGCACAATGCGAACACATAAGAGCAAAAAGTACCACACAAAGTGAACACAGAAGAGCTATGTGTACCTGACATTATGAGCACGGAAAAGCTGGTTGACCTCTATGCAGAACGATGGAGAGAGAGAGAGAGAGAGGGAGAGGGAGGGAGGGGATGTTTGTCTTACAGAGAAAGGGGGAGCTGGACATATCTGGCATGCAGACAGGGAAAGGTTGTATGTACCTGACACTGCACAAGAAGAGGGAGATCAGGATGTATTTGATATGCTGAAAAAGGGAGAGCAGGATGTATTTGATATGCTGAAAAAAGGGAGATCAGGATGTATTTGATATGCTGAAAAAAGGGAGATCAGGATGTATTTGATATGCTGAAAAAGGGAGATCAGGATGTATTTGATATGCTGAAAAAGGGAGATCAGAATGTATTTGATATGCTGAAAAAGGGAGAGCAGGATGTATTTGATATGCTGAACTGTGAGCTGGATACTCAGCTAGTTAGCAAGACTGGACATTGTAGTTTTTAATGATTTTATTTTTATAAATATTTATTATACTAAATCCTTATTGAATAACCTTTAATATTACATGGCCTAGTGAGTAAATATATCAATAAATATTTTTCTTAAACGTTAAGATGAGCCTATGGATCATGTTTTGGCATTTGCTAAGTTCGTCATTTGGTTTCACAAAACAATAGAATTGCGAGGTGGTTTAATGTTTCTAAGCTGATTCAGTCTGTTCAAGCAGCGACAGCCAAATAAGTTATGCTTTCGCATGCTATGTATAACGTCGTAAAGCGTATGAATTTGATGCTGGCACAAGATTCAGTTTTGAATACTCTTATTAGAGTGCAGTTTAAGCTAGGTCAGCGTGACGTTGGATTGCAAAGAAACGTTTGAATGTATATATGCATATGTGAGAGAGAGAGAGAGAGAGAGAGAGAGAGAGAGAGAGAGAGAGAGAGAGAGAGAGAGAGAGAGAGAGAGAGAGAGAGAGTGAAAGACAGACAGACAGAGATATGGGTTGGAAAATAGACTGATGAATGAGTGCTTAAATGTATAAATAGATCAATGATGCAGACATATTTATGGTTTGTGAGGATGGATCGATAGATAGAATGGCAGACAGCTAGCTAGATAGGTCGATAGTGAAATGTGTATATGTAAGTTTGTGTGTACACATTTCTTTATGTTTGTATGTATGCAGCACTTTAAGTACAGATAGATATTTTAAATTAGATAGATAGTGTGGCAGAGTAAATTTACCTACCCCTATTTCTATACTTAATAATTATATCTTTGTTGCCAATGTCAATGTGACCCAACTTTGGGCACTGCTTATGATGGTATTTTTTCTGTCAGAGTTGGAGTAAACAACTCAAGAAGAATGTGATAGAACTTGCTGATGTAATCTAAACTGGTCATGTGGATGAGTAGTTTTTATTTTCCAGTGGTTAAGATTTACAAGAATGAGGCCATCCATTGCTTTGAGATCAAAGTTTACTTGCTGAAGTAATTTTATTTTCCAATCACTTTGAATTTTTGTGGCAGAAGTCCAGTCATGAAAGGCAGCCATTATCCTAATGGTGAGTTAAATGATTGATTGAGGGAGAATGAACTAAGAAATATTTCGTGTATATCCTATTAATATATTATATTTGCATTTTGTGTGGATGTGTATTATGTGAGTAGACTATTACTTCTACAATTGTAAATTATGATTCTCGTATGTTATATGATACACATTGACATTGTTTCTAGTGAATACATTCATAAATAATTATTTTGTGTTATTATGCTGGATGTGTGTATCAGGCTAATAAATACTGTTTCAAGAAACTGTAAGTTGAGACTCGAAAGTTTAAAAAAAAACGGAGTTAGAGATAAATAAACTGGAAAACTTAGCATTTGTTCCCTGATTATATTTTACAGGAAAGAGGCAGCCTTTTATTCTAGAATCTCTGGAATTTGCTGGTTTATTGATTTATAAACCACCACAACCATGGCAGATTCAAAAAATCTTTACTGAATTGTTTACGTGTAAGGATACCCTGCACTCTGTTTGTGAATGAAAGCAAGAAATGCTCGACTACATCATAGAAGTTCTAAGGAAGTTATTGGAAATTGTTACATTGTTGTTCTGCTTGAGAAAACTATTAAGGCAAAGGAGCACCAGATTGCTACATTGTCGTTATGCTTGAGAAAACTAATAGGCAAAGGAGCACCAGATTGCTACATTGTTGTTCTGCTTGAGAAAACTATTAAGGCAAAGGAGCACCAGATTGCTAAATTGTCGTTATGCTTGAGAAAACTAATACGGGCAAGGGAGCATCAGATTAGCCTCGAGAGAACAGTGATTCATGGAACATTTACAGCATTGTAAAAAATTCATAATTCTATTGTGAACAATTAACTTGTGTCATTGTTATGAAAGCATTCAAAGACTATTGCATCATCATCACAAAGAAATGTACCAACATTATCACTTATCTCTCCATAACTCCATTTCTGTTCTCTGTTAAGAATGATCCAGTGATTTATATTGACACCAGTCTCCTGAATTATGCTTTAGGATATAATACTGTATAATCATTGAAATTATTTTAACAATGGTTTTGTGGAAATATTGATGTCAAATTATCTTTCTTTGTATTTGTTTTATATATATATATGATTGATGATTTAATAAAATTATTGACCTTCTTACACACATTGATAACCGTATGTTGAAGAGATAGTGGGTGGATGGAGGCTCACTAAATATAGATCAAAGACGGATTTATCTTCTCCTTTAGTAAGAAGTTTTCCATCTATGGAAATATCATGTGACGGTAAATGTTTGTCTTTAATGTTTGGAAGATAATAAAGAAACGTTTACTGCGCCCACATCGATAAGTGAGAGAGACGAGTAGTGTATGATGAGAATAATTAAAAACATAAATTAAGATTCTCATCACTTGTAATTAGTTATGGATGATTAATAGTAATAATAATAAGCATAACCTATAACTAGGGTGTGTTCGTGTCACAGACAGATAGATATATAGATAGATACATAGATAGAAAGATAGACAGATAAAAGTAAAATATCAGAATTCCCTTATACACATGTACGTCACAAGTTTATTGAGTAAAATGCATTGATTCCTATGAACACATGTACGTCACAAGTTTATTGAGTAAAATGCATTGATTCAATAACGTCACTCTCCACCTGGCACTTCGGAGTGTCAGAAATCTTTTCGTGCAGAATGGAATTGCAATTTTGTTAACAGTTAGGGTTCCATTCGTTTGCAATTACAATGTCTGTTCCAGAAAGAGCCCGTGCATGAACAAAAACGCTTGAATTCCTCACTGGTTAATTGTGCACGCTTGTACTCGCGCATAAAGTCATCTACAAATGAAACAAAAGTCCATTGCATTTCGTTGCATAAACCATTTCAAAGTAAAAATTAAACACTAATATATTAAATGCAAACTTAATGGAGTCAGGTAAGTTTGTATCACGTGACTAATCGATGTACAAGTGTTGGGGTTCAAAGTAATTGACTTAATACTTATGGATGGAAGGATAGATAGTAGAAAGATGGGGATTCAGAAAGAAAGGAATGTATGAAAGAAGAAAGTAAGAACGAAGAAAGGATAGACTGAATGAAGAAAAGAAAGATATCCAGGCGATATGCAAGGAAATAACTTTATTGTTTCGAATCTTGATTGTCTGGATTGACCCCGTAGATTGCCTGATACCCCCTCCCACCTACCCCCTCTTTTCAATCCATCATACCGGCAAAACTACGAACATTTTCAGGAGTTGCTGAGTGAAGATAATCTAAAAGAAAATATCAAGAGTTATAATCTAAAAAAATACAAAGACCATAATCACAAAGGACCTTTTAAATTACCTAATTCTAATACAAACACTTGTAACTATTTCAAGAACTGAAAATCTTGTATGAGACGAGCGAGATCAAAAGACAGAAGAGAAAAATTTGCGATAGAGAGAGTGAAGAAGAAATAAGGGTAGACAGAGCGAAGTCAAGAAAGAGAGAATATTGGAAGATTAATGGACGAATTCACACACACACACACACACACACACACACACACACACAATTTTCTTCGAAGTTGGTTCACTCTTACGTTCAAAAAAGATATCTCCCCCCCCCCCCCCCAAGCAATATATCTATTTTCCAACGTCACTTTACGAAGATGATAAAAAAAACAAAATATACGGATACCTGCAAATTCCAACTGTCCGTCATTTTCCAAACTCCTTTTCTGAATATCAGACTCCCACACACACAAACACACAGACACAATTTTCTTCGAAGTTGATTCACTCACACGTTCAGAAAAGATATCCCCCCCCCCCAGCAATATATCTTTCTTCCAACGTCACTTTACGAAGATTATAAAAAAAAAAAAGGAAAATATAAAGATACCTGCAAATTCCAACTGTCCGTCATCTTCCAAGCTCCTTTTCTCAATATCAGACTCCATGTCACCCAAGGAATCCTGCAAGACACCACACTACATGATCTTTGAGGAAAACATCGACGTCCATGTAACTATTCTAAACGTATACCTTCAATATGTTTTATAAATCTTATTAAAATAAAAGGACTTGAAAGACGTGTTGCATCTGATTTGCAATGATCAGCAGTTTGTTTACGTACACAAAAGGGAAATAATTCTCGAGTCTGCTATCAAGACTTATCTCAATGATCTAGAAAATTATTAGTGGTTTTGGTTGAGACTTAGCCAAAATAACAATGATTATGTAATATAAATAAAAACTGCTTAAGAGAATTGACAGATATAAACTAGCGAATTTTAAAAAAATTACAATAAATATTTATATCTAGTTGTCTTAAAATGTTTCTGTTCTGTAATTGTTCGACTGCTGCACTTCTGGTTGTAAGACCAGCTATAAGTTTGCCTCTATAACATTTCAAAACAAAGAAATACACAAACATCATTAGTGCTTCTTTCTTTCTATCTGTCTGTCTGTCTGTCTGTCTGTCTGTCTGTCTGTCTCTCTCTATATATATACACACAACATACAAACATGCAAAATATATAAACATATTAATTTCTTTATTTTATTTAATTTACCTTGACTTCATTCTCGAAACTAAGTCCAAGGCATAGGCTCAGAACCAACAGATATAAACAGATCTACAACAAAAATATCCATTGAAAATGCATATTATTTTTACCCAAGGTTTAAGTCGGTAAAGATAAAATAATTACTGATTAAATATATTGCGTAAACCAGTCACAAATAAATTATAATTAATTTTTAAATTATAAAAATACACATTACACCTAAATAAATTACACATCAATACACACATCATATTCAATGTATATAGAAGTCGCCATTTTTATAATACTGTAAATGAATGCAATCCACGAGGTACACCATCTCAAACCAAATCAATATAAACGTTAAACATAGAAACTAATTAATTAATTACCGCTTCTCACCCCATTGATCTACCATCAATTACAAGCACAGCAACAATACTACTACTACTACATACAATAGATGTATCAGTTCCAAAACGTCATATTTCTGTAAAATAGATAACTTGCAATATATTCTGTAAACATATTCTACAAATGAACATAATGAAAGCAGAGAATACATGCATATAAGTTGTGTGCCAAAGCAGAATATATGCCTAATTGTCCTGCAAAATCGGATTTCATTGTTACTAAATTGCAAATTCTAATATTATTAATAAACCATAATTATTATTTATATGACAGAAAAAAAGTGATATTAAGTCTGAATTTATTTAATATTCTCTTGCCTCTGTTGGCATATGAACGGAAATTTATACTCTTGGTTGGATAAGTAGACAGTTGAAAGGATGAAAAGAATATGGACGAGTGCAAAGTGTGAACGCATGAGTGTCCAGGCTTTGCGGGGGTCCATGTGGGGGTCCCTATAAGCCTAGGATACACACAGAAGAATTAAAAGTCAACGTTCGTGAAGCCCTTTCGGGAGTTAAAGCTTCGACAATATGAGTGGGTGAAATTAATAAACATTTATTTTGTATTTAAAACAAAATTGAATTGTGTGAGTAAAGAATCAGATTAATTATTAAAAGGTGTATTTTAATGATGAACGTTATTTTGGTTGTTTGGTAAGAATAATTACAATGGGTTTTTTTAAAAAAAGGGAGAGAAGGGACTCTATTTTAACGCTGGAATATTAAAGGGTCCAGTTTTCAATTTTCTAGCATTCAGCACTCAACTTGACTAAAGGTTACAGTCAATGTGACTATCCAAGTCAAATAGTGGACAAAGTCCAATTATTGTACATGAGGAAAAGTCTATCCCGTGGTGTGTAAATTATCGTCTGCGTCAGGTTTGATGAAGACCCACAACCTACATACAAATTCAAGTTAAGTACATATAGTAGCAAAACTAGAAGGGAGTCGATTGGATCCGAACTCTTGGGTTGTGAAAAGCACACACAAAAATGAACAGTTAGCCATCAAGGATGTTTTGTTGTTAGGTCAAACTGATCTAGGATGACACTCTTGCAAACAATTTAGAAGCATATTTCTTCTTCTTTTGCATTAAATCTTAATTTTTAATTGTTAGATTCTCTTTTGCGGTATATTCTGTGTGTGTATTGTTAAGTGTAATCTTATTGTAGAGTCATGTTGTAATGTTTCTCTTCATTGTAACTAAATAGTCTATATTGCTATTTATCTCTTAACAGGTAATGAAAGGAAGCGCCATAAAAAATAACCACAATAATCCGCCTAAATAATATTCAGATTACCGGCATCGACATCTATTGGTGTATTAGTGTGTAATCGTAACTGCAGCTGAGCTCATCGCATTAACATAGATCACCCCGGGTATCGCACGGTAGAAATAAATAGTGAAGTCTGGTGAAATGCACTTTGAATGAAAGGTATGAGCACTGTCCAATGCCTAAGCCGCATCCCTTCAGTAATAGCAATGTCGTCATCATACAGCAGCTATATTCAGTGTCGTCATCCTACAGCAGCTACATTCAGTGTCGTCATCCTACAGCAGCTATATTCAGTGTCGTCATCCTACAGCAGCTACATTCAGTGTCGTCATCCTACAGCAGCTACATTCAGTGTCGTCATCCTACAGCAGCTATATTCAGTGTCGTCATCATACAGCAGCTATATTCAGTGTCGTCATCATACAGCAGCTATATTCAGTGTCGTCATCATACAGCAGCTATATTCAGTGTCGTCATCATACAGCAGCTACATTCAGTGTCGTCATCATACAGTTACATGTTTCTACTAAGAAGATCTACAAGAACAATACGCTCATTCTACTCTTACAGACTCGGCCACGTCAACAGTTCCTAAGTTACACTCGGCCACGTCAACAGTTCCTAAGTTACACTCGGCCACGTCAACAGTTCTTAAATTACTCTCGGCCACGTCAACAGTTCTTAAGTTACACTCGTCAACGTCAACAGTTCTTACGTTGCACTCAGCCACGCTAAGACAACCTAAATCTTAAGGTACAAATCAGCTACGTCAATAGAACCTATATTACACTCGGCCACGTCAATAGTTCTAAAGTTACACTCAGCCATGTTATTAGAACCTAAGTTACACACAGCCACATCAATAGATCTTGTTACACTCGACCACGACACTAGATCCTAACTTACACTCGGTCACACTAACAGATCCTAATTTTCATTCCGCCTGGTCAAAAGATCCTAAGCTACATTCGGCCACATCCATATGTATGTATGTATGTATGGACTTATATATGGTCCATATATATACACTATTTTAAAATACATCAATGGATCCTAAGTTGAACTCGACTACGTCAATTAGTCCTAACTTACACTTTGCCACGTCAATAGATCCTAAGTTACATTTGGCCACGTCAACAGATCTTAATCACCATCCCGCCAGGTGAATAGATCCCAAGCTACATTCAGCTACAGTCAATGGACCCTAAGTTTCATTCGTCCTTCCCCGTGAATAAAGATTTCGCCGCAGTATGCGGTATTTAAAGAGGCATAAGAATTTGTGGCGGGAAATCTATTAGTCACGTGTCGTGCTTGGGTATGACCTACAATCGGCCATTGTCTAAAATAGTACATAACTGGAGCCAGTCTCTTCTCTCTCTGAAAGCAAGGTGCGCCTAGAGCGTATCAATTATGCAATTTTTATGAAAAGGACTGTGTCCATAAAACTAAATATAGGCCTAATGAATTCACTGAATGTGGGTGAGGAGGTCAAGTATAATTTGTCTTGACTCCATGACACGCGGCCACGTCCATAGATCCTAAGCTATATTAGGCCACAACAAATGATCCTAATTTACATTCGGCTAAGTCAATAGACCCTAAGTTACATGGATTAAACATTTATGTCGTGCGTAGGTTACTTACTACTGAAGGCGTTCTCTAATTTAACAAGCAGCCAGCAAAACAGACCAAGGAATAAAGTGTTCATAGACACTAAATCACAAATAGCAGATATCAAGGCTTATTGTATTGTTGCTACCAATAAAATATTACAATGAAAATCTAAAAGGCGACTTTAATTTAGGTTAAAATACAAGAATAGTTTCATGACAAATTTTACAGCCAATCGTATACGAGCTGTAATGGAAAACTATGACAGCACACACATGAAAGAATTCGCATAAACGTTACAAACACGGCGTAAGGTGCCCGGTCAGGCCTAGAAGTTCTTTACCTGCATTTTCAGCTCTGTAGTGCGTGCAAGGCAGTTACTTCAAGGACGACAAGCGGTAGCTTACAGTGTCAAGTCGACTGAATCGAAATAATGTTGTGTGTTTCACTCTACAGTTATATAGGCACACAGTTTACTGGTTTAAAATGCAAGTTAACATTAAGTAACCAAACACCGCTCGTGCCACGTTGTCATAATATTATTTATTTATTTCAAAATAATTCTTCTTTTGTTGCAGCCATGACTGTTGCAGTTTGGATGGAAAGTTAACGCTAGTGCAAAATTAATAGCTTTTTTGATTTCTGATAAAGTGCCTAACAATTATACCGTATGTATTATTGACTAAGATAATACAGCAAAATACGTTTCATGAGAGGAAATTAGTATTTTTTGTTTATATTAGGAAACATCTGTGGGACGTATATTCGCAGTTTGGCATACGAAGTTTTTTCTTCAAATTTGATTGGCTTGATATATATGTATACTTACTCTGTGTGTGTGTGTGTGTGTGTGTGTGTGTGTGTGCGTGCGTGCGTGCGTGCGTGCGTGCATGCATGTATCTATGTATATTTTTTGTCGCAAATATAGACCTTAGTTCAGAACAAGACGAGATTGCATTTGCTTGTACTCCATAGCTTGATATCCAGAGGCTGTTTCTGAAATTACATCTCCATCTATTTTATCATTAAATTGTTTATTATATTATACAGCGAAACATTACATATTAGCAGCATGGAGCTGGAGGATAAAAGCTAAATATTCGAAATAAAACAACTTTACATGAATGCAAAGTAAAACATGAATAAGCCGTCAGCTCATTTGTTTATCAACCTGAAAAACAATTTCCTCATTTGTCTTTTGCGTGTCACTTATCGATGGTTGATGACAGATGATGAATGTTTACCAGGGTTATTAAAGTTTCACAATGCTGCTGTTTACTGACGTTCTTCTCTGCTCCCAATAATTAGAATGATTTTAATCTCTTTCCCTTCATCACCCCTCGAATGACGTCTGATATTTGAAATCCAGAAAGCGGCCTGTGGCAGAGTAAATTTGCCTAGCTCTATTTCTAAAATTAATTGTTGATTAAATTATTAAACTGTCAAAGTGACTCGTTCTTGGGCACTCCTTATGATGGTGTTTTTTGTAAGTGTCAGAGTTGGAGTTAACAACATGGGTTGAGAATATGGTAGAAAATTGCTGATGCAATCCAAAACCAGTTCCAACTGGATGAGTAGTTTTCTGACTAATAGTCTCACACTTGTTCATAACAAACGTATCCAATGGGGATGGATTCAAAGTTTCTTAGTTGAAGAAGTACTCTATTCTAATCACTTTGAATTTGAACATAACACGAGTCCGGTCATAAAGGTGATCGTTAGCTATGGTAAGTGACAAAGAAAGAATGGACTTGGAATATTATTTCGTACATGTTTGCTATTGATCTATGATTTGAATTAGAGATTGCTTATGTAATAGAATCATTATTTCTATGTTCATTAATTAGACTACGTTGTACATTATACTTGTGAATTTTGATTAATGCTATATTACTTTTGTTGTGTGTGTATCAGGCTAATGAAATTGTTGTAGGATGTTGTAAGACGAGAATGTCTGTAAGACAGAAAGGAGTTTAGAGATGAAATATGCCTGAAATTTAGTGCTGCCTTAATTTGACTTTTGCAGACCAGAGCAAAAGCCAGTTTGGTTGTCACTTTATGCTACAGTGACTACTGTACTCTACTTGAATAAATTGGTGTGTGCATCTGGCGTAGTCATCAATTTATCAGTAAAACGTGTTGATGTAACTTGATTCCTGTGAATTCCATTCAAATGCCAATACATCAGAAAATTGTGGCTTCAATTTGGTCTTGAGAGTTCATGAAGATTATTTTGAATGTTCATCGTGGTGTGTTGAGTAAATGCTTACAGGAAGTCAAGAACATTCCAAGGAATGCTGGGTAGTGCATATGACATTCAGGACTAGTCTCTTCGGCGGACTTGGACAGCTCGTTAAAGATTCTGGAACAGTTGTTTACCGTGCCTCTAGAAGGGAAACGTGGGACCTCGCCTAAGTATGGTAGGCAGTGACTTGTTGCAAACCACGTGACTGTGAAACACGTGCCAGTGACAGCCGCCATCTTTGAAAAGGTTATGTACTTTGACTTTAATTATATTCTCTGAACTCTGCTTTCATTTCCTTCATGATAACCATGAACTTGTTTAATGTATTTATATTAATTGACTGCTTGTTTCTATGCTAGGATGAACTGAACAATTTCCAACATTAATCAACATTGTTGTGAAGTGATGTAAATGTGAACACTCTTTGATTGTATTCATATGTTACGTCATTACTACTAATTCTATTTTTGTCGTGAATTGCTGTGCCATAATCGTTCACCTTCTCACAATTTAATTGATAAACCGTGGTTTCTCTCCCTTGAAATTTTAGTCTTTCTAATCACCTATACGATTACTAATACTTTCGCCACTGAATTAATCTTACTTAAATCTTAATAATTCCAAATAAACTTATTTTATTCTAAACAATCTAAAAATACCGTAAGAATTCCTTCAATTTGACCTGGAGCCAAAAATGCTTCGTCTTCCGTAAGACACGCTGGAATCAAATTATATTGCCTATACGTTTTAATATCCACAGTAAAGACTTTTCAGGAAACATCTACAAATAAGATTAGCAAAAAATAGAACCGAAAATTAAAAGATCGATGGATTATAGTTTGTGTCAGGAGAAGATTGTGTCAAAAATGACACACATCTGCTTAAAATGTATGCTTTACGTTTGTATTTTGAATGTCATTCTAATATATATAGACGGTGTATGAGTCTCTAACAACATTTAAATGTCCTATCTGTTTCTCTGATCATCTTTCTTTCCACAGTACTTTGCTGTAAAAGCGAGTTTTAATTCCGCCCTGCCTTTTTAAAAATATTAAATATCCATTTGATTAGTGCTTTGAATTGATCTAGAATAGATTTTACTTTATATAATAATGTCGCTATTCTGTGAAACCGTAACAAACTATGTCGGTTAACTGTACTGTCATTCTTTGACATTATTACGAACATTAAAAAAAATCGCTGTATAATAAAAAAATCCAAATCTGTTTAGTTACTTTTGTAAAATTGAAATTAAAGAATGACATTGACATTTATTATATCATCTGTTAATGAAAAGTTATTAATATTGTCTTGAGAATTATACTACTATTAATAGTCAAGATGCACTCGAATTATTGTCATTAATGTCATGAGGTGAAATGTAACCATCCATTTTAGTGACAATTTGTTGAGGGATATTTTCATGCAAATGAGGAAATGATGTGTCATTAGATGCAAAAGTTAGGATCTGCTAAACACTTTACAAACTGATTGTGTATACTGTTCCATCTGTAAAACTGTGTCTCTGGCCCCTGGGTTATTCCACTCGTGTTGCTTTACAGCTCAATGCTTGATGAATGTAACAACCAAGATAATGTGGTTCCATTCTTGCATTGCTTCATGGTTCAGTGCTCATCAAATTCAACAAATTTAGCAAGTCCTGATCTGCCAGTAAAATATACATGGGCTAAGAATTCGTCCTCATGTGTTCTCTGACAGTACACTCTTACATGGTCATCATACATTTTAATATCATAAATGAAATATAACAATAAAAAGCATAGTTAAGATTAAATGAACACATATAATATTTAGTTACACAAGTGAAACCACATACCTTAGGCAGTCATAGATACAGAGGATGGTGTCCTACTGTTGATAACCAGCAATACGAGTTAGTACTATGGTAATAACTTATTAAGACCAGGAGTCAAAATACGTTTCGCCTCTACGGTCAGCTTGCATTCGACTGATGAATATTGGATGAGTTTCTAGTGCGTTCATTTGTGTGCAGTTGAGGGTGCTCCAATTGGTTTGTTAGAGTGAGTGTCTGGAACATTCAGGTATGTTTCCTCCCTGGGGATAAGGGTCAACCATTCTAGAAGGTAGGTTTGGGGGTAGCTTATTTTTAGAGGAGGGTGAGTACGGGCTACATAAGCCATTATGTGACAGGTGAAATATGGCTTTTAGATGTCTGCAAAGGTTAGAGTTCTTCGTTATGACATCATCAGATATTTTATTTATGAGACAGTAAGCTAAATCATTTCAAAGTTCATTCAAGCACACTTAAAATAATAATTATTTATTTACTGATGTAGATTGTACACATACAAATACACTCACACACATTACAAGCAAATTAAAGAAAATTGGCATTTCTTGGTTTTATTTTATTTAGTGTCATTGTTTTGAAACAAACATATGTATGCATTTTCTAACTGAACATACATAAGCGAGGTGCATTTTCTAACTGAAGTAAAAATAAATGTGATGGAGATTACTCAGAAAAAAAACAACAAGACATACATATTTGCATATCATCCTGATACCATTGTGGAAACAATCCTCCACCACACCCACACTGCAAGAAACACTATAAATATGCTCTTACAAAATATATACAGTTTGGTACTTAATTGTATACTCTTTCTCCTAGTCCTGTATAGGTACACGTACACAAACTTAACAGCACGCACGCATGTTCAACACTCATGCACAGCTTAAAAAATAATCTAGATGCTAATGTCGATTTATATATAAATAACACAACTTTAAATTACACAGTTATGCTCATTAACAATTGATCACGTGCAGCAATATTTTCACACATTGCTACTATGAACACATGCTCCTCTACATGCGTACTCAATACAAAGTAAAATGAAGTATAGTATTGGGTGTAAACAGCTGACAAAAATGCAAAGTCGATGTCCCAATTCCCTAATGAAGAGCGAAAATACCTTGACACTCTGTCAACAAGAGCTGTACAAAGAGAGAAGCGATCCAGTCTGACCTATTTTCAATGGTGCTATAGTCTGACCTATTTTCAATGGTGCTATAAAGTCTGATCTATTTTCATTGGTGTTATAGTCTGACCTATTTTTATTGGTGCTATAGAGTTTGACCTATTTTTATTGGTGCTATAGAGTTTGACCTATTTTTATTGGTGCTATAGAATCTGATCTATTTTCATTGGTACTATAGAGTCTGACCTATTTTTCATTGGTGCTATAGATTCTTACCTATTTTCAAGGGTCGTATAGAATCTGACCTATTTTCAAGGGTGGTATAGAGTCTGACCTATTTTCAAGGGTGGTATATACAATGTTTAGCAAATATTATTTAAAATGTACAAATAAGTTATACTAAATATACATGTTAGTGAGAGAGGAACTGCAGAGCCAGGATCTAAAATTAGAATACATATTTGATGACGTCATTCTGAGAACAAACAAGTGCGTTTGTGAAAATTCACATATCACCACACGTGAAATGAAAGGTGACGTGAATAAAGGTTCAAAGACCCGTCCTAGTTCTTCAAGCAACCCACAACCTTTCTTAAAACAGTTTTTCAAAATCCTAATAGACAGAGAACATTAACCAACCAACGAACAGAGAAGTGTATCAAACACAGTAGCAAAAATAATAAATTAATATATGCTTACTTTAATTTAATTTCAACTAGTAATCGTAGAAAAAAATTATAAAATTATAATTAATAAGTAAATCAACTAAGTAGCATGCCTATTGGAAAACATGCAGTAAAAATAATAAATAAAAGTAAAAGAAATAAATAAAAAGTAAACAAAAACAAACACGGCAACAAAACAACAGTTAAAAAATCCTTTGTTGAAGAAATGAAGATTTAATCATTACACTCTTTCATAAAATAATATTTATACACATGTATGATCTGCACCTCACACAGCTAAGGAAAGCATTTCATCCTGACAATGACAAACCTAATCTCCATTCAGCAATCTTTATTTTAATGAAGTCCTCAAACGCATTTCATCCTGACAATGACAAACCTTATCCCCATTCAGCAATCTTTATTTTAACGAAGTCCTCAAACGCATTTGAGCTAATGCAGCCATTACCCTAGCTGCTAGCAATTAAATAATTTTGTTTGGTTTTTCTTTTTGTTGACTGTTAGACATATCAGCTAAATAAAAGGAAATACGCGAACTGCAGCTAAACCGCATTAATTAATAAGTTAAGTCAAGAAGAAATGGAGACAGGCGCGTATTTCTCTTGGCCTGTTTGACATACCATGCAACAAATCTATAAACGTACTCGTAAAATCTTAAAGAAATAATCGGTATCCAGTGAAAAGGCCTGTTTGACAGCTAGAAACTATAGAATATTGATGAGCAAAATTGTTTCGTTATTAGCAATAGTCAGATCATATTAGGTTGCAAAAATGGAACCATAAATCATAGACTGGTAAGTCAGTGCGTAATAAAGATACATTATCTCCCTTGCTTTGTTCATACGAAAGCGGTGCTTGTTTTATATATAAACATGTATACAGATATAGATAGGTAGATCACTCTCTTTTAAAATGAGTTATTCACCTTGTCAGTGTTTACCGTACTACTTTCTCCCTTGTCAAGTGCAAGGTTTTAGCAAAGACGGGCTCTGACCTTTGCTATAATTAGAATCCGAAAGATCGAAAGGCATCGTCTCGTTCGACCCAAAGTCCCAAACCATAATAGACAACTTTACTAGTCTCGTAGAATCCAGACCTTATTAATAAAGTTCCTATTTCGTTCTAAACAAACAACAATGAACAGTCTTGGTCGTTCCCATCTCGCTCAAAGCAAACAACAATGAACAGTCTTGGTTGTTCCCATCTCGCTCAAAGCAAACAATACTGAACAGTCTTGGTCATCCAAACCATATATGATAACTCCCCAATTCGCTCTGTCATTTCGAAGGTTTCGCACGCCTCTCTTCGCTAACCGGTCGTTTTCCGGCAGATTCCGGTTTACTGTTGCTACGATTGGTGCGTAGATTTCGCTTCTGATTTCTGTCTTTCTTGCCTCGAGTCATGGGTCGTGAGAGATTGTTCAGTTTTACTAAAGAAAATATAAAGGAAGTAAAATTAAAAAAGCTATTAGCGGCAACTAAAATCTGATTTCACAATCGTGTATTTAAAATGGACATAACTAAGATACATAGTTAAAAGTTGAACTAATTATGATGGACATTTCGCCTGAGTGATGTGTTCAAAGGTGCAAACTGTTGTGCAGCACTGAATGCGCTAATTGAATTATGACAAATGGAAAAATACTCCTTATTGTGTGTGAGTGAGTGAATGCGCTAATTGCATTATGACAAATGGAAAAATACTCCTTATAGTGTGTGAGTGAGTGAATGCGCTAATTGCATTATGACAAATGGAAAAATACTCCTTATTGTGTGTGAGTGAGTGAATGCGCTAATTGCATTATGACTAATGGAAAAATACTCATTGTGTGTGAGTGAGTGAATGTGCTGGCTTTACGCAATGGCATACAGTTATATTATTTTGTGTTATAAAGTATTTGTATATATTATAAAGTGCATAGTGTGTCTCACCCAATGACAAAATCCCAGAAATGTTTATCATGCACAGGGAGACATGAATATTAAAGAAAATGATGACACATTCACATGTCGAGATGACAAATATTAAGGAAAGTGAGAACACATTCACATGTCGAGATGATACGCATGAAGGCGACACATTCACATGCAGAGATGACATATATAAAAGGTAATTGATGACACACTCACATGAAGAGATGACATATATTAAGGTAATTGATGACATATTCACGTGCAGAGGTGACATGTATTTAGGTAACTGATGACACTCACATACTGAGATGACATATATTAAGGTAAGTGATGGTGTATTCACACAGAGATTACAGGCAAAATGCTCACCCATCAGATCTGGATTCACCATCTCCAAATTGTTTAACAAAGATACATATCGATTGGGCCCGTTATCGCCTTGCTCTGCAATGTAGCAAACGAAATTTGTTATCATCGACAGCAGTTAGAAATGTAGCAAACGAATTTTGTTATCATCGACAGCAGTTAGAAATGTAGCAAACGAATTTTGTTATCATCGACAGAAGTTGGAAGTGAAACACCCATTCTTCTCTCCCTTCCTTACACACTTGACTTCCGAAGAAAACAAGGGAAGCAATTTCATTAAAAATAGAACTCATCTTCATTTCTGCTCAGCAATAAATAGCAAGGTCATACACGCACACACCCGCACGCACCCATAACCATGGTTTATTATTATATATCTTTAGAGAGGAGAGAGAGGCGGGGAGATAGACAGATAGAGATAGACACGGACGGATAGTTGGCCGACCGGCCGGCTGTCTCTCTCTCTTCTATATATATATAGAGAGAGAAGACTACGTATAATTATAACATCAATGGAAGACTATACACAGATAAATATATATGTATGAGCATGGCGAGGGCTCTATTTTATTAAGTGCAAATACCTAACTAATTAAGGGCATTAATGTACTAACGGCAGGCAACAAATAGAATCAAGCCAGTAAACTGTCATAACCATTGGCTTACTATAATCAGCCTGAGCACGGGCCTATAAGCTAATTGCATACCGAATATAAAGGAACGTTACCGTGTCGGCACAAACAAGACAGAAACAAGAATAAGAATAACTGAGTTAAAAGGACATTAGCTAACTTAACACCTACTGTCCTCTTGAATTCTCTTTTAGATGTAACACCTACTGTCCTCTTGAATTCTCTTTTAGATGTAACATACTACTGTCCTCTTGAATTCTCTATTAAATGTAACACACTACTTCTTTATAACAATACACTCTGCGGCAGTTTAAGTGTCCGCTTGTTTACATGAGGTTGTTTAGCTATTTTAGTAGGGCCTACAGTTATGTATAAAAGTAATTAAATCAATAGGCATTGGTACTGCGTGTAGTTAACGTTGTTTAGCTTCCAAATACACGCTAACAATTTCGTCGATTAGATTCTCTGTTTGGGGGGGGGGGAGCCTTAGACTAGACTGGAGGGACTTGTTTTCTCTCACTGTATTCTGTGATTCCGACCACACCACGTGGATATCCATATCGATTTATTGGATGCTGTGGTTGTTTTGTGGTTGCATTGGATTCCTCCATCTCCATAGTTTGCGTGGGACCTTTCATCTTAGGACGTTCTCAGCCCTAAAATATGACTTGACTCCCTTCACTCTATTCTGGGTTCCCTACCAACATATGGGCCGCTCAATTTCAAACTTGAAGAGTCGGCCGGGGTGGGGGGATTTGCGCATTAGATATCACATAGAGCTTTATTGTATCAGGTGATAATGATGGTGATGATGACGATGGTGACGATGATGGTGATGATAATGATGGTGATAATGATGATGGTGATGACGATGGTGATGACGATGGTGACGATGATGGTGACGATGATGGTGATGTCGATAAACTTGGGTGATAGCAGTTTTGGTTACCAATCGATTTCGCTGTTGGCACGAGGTGTGCCGCTGTTGGTAGAGTTAAAGGTACAGAATGGTAGATAGGAAAGTGGTGATGATGAATGATGGTCTGTTGTCCATTGAGCTCATCTCTAGCCGGTGTAGTCATCCATTAGCCTGGTAGTCTGTGGTCTATATCGTGGTAGTTGTTGTCGCAGTCTCAAATGTAGGGGAGAGGGTGCGTGGGAGTATCTTACAGTGCCCAGACTAATAACACGCCAGATCTGTACCTAGTGCGTACACACGCCCGGAATGTTCAACCCACTGCCTATCTCACTGTCGCTGTTGACGACTTTGATGTTGTCGTTGTCACTGACCCTGGTTTCCTTTGGGATGAGTGTAAACTGATGCTGGAGGCCAGTACAAGTGGTCAAGCAGTAGTTGGATCATGTACACAATGGGAGTTAAAGAATCCCCACTGCGGATACTACTGTTCTTTGTACTGCTGTTGTGATTGCCGTTGGTTGTGGTTGTGGTAGTGGTAGTGGTAGGTGTTCTTTTTCCTTTCCTCTGTGTTCGTCTGTCGCCGCAGGCTAGTATCGTGAGGTGCTTTTTTCTTCTTCGGCTTGCCGAATACCACGGGGCGGCCGATTCCTCTTGTTTCTTTCTTTGGTTCTGATTATTCAGTTGTTGTTGTATCAGTTGTTATTGTTTTTGCTGGTGGCTCTGGTAAGGGTGAAAGAGGGTAAGCATCTTTGCATATTCATCCAGAGCAGCATCGATTTCGGTCACAGTCTTTTGGACCTCAGGTTCACTTTGGATGAATTTTTCTTTCATTTCATTTTTTTTCGTCTGAGAGTCAGATATTGTTTTTCTTTTCCATTGGCGTTATTTTGGATTTTTTCTCATCAGTTTCGGTAATTGTAGTTTGAGAAAAAACTTCCTTCGTTGGCTGCTTGTTGTTTGGGGTGACCTAGTTTTCGTTGTAGATGAAATTTTGTAGATGAGATAAGGTGAGTGTTGCTTTTTTTTTCATATGCGCTGGTTTTTGTTGTAGATGGATTTTTCCAAATAATGTGAGTATTGCTTTCTTTTTTTACACGTGCTGGATGCTGCTGTTTGCGTCAGCATCTGCTGTTCTTGGCGTCTTGATTTCCTGGCCCGTTTGCTCTTGTAGGGTCTTACTTATTATCACTGTTTCGCGTCGGACATTATCTGTTACTGATATAAAACGTTGAAGGTAGTTGTATGCCCCGTTAAAAACTCTGTTTCTGGTTCTGATTTTCAGGCATATGGAGTTAGCCATATCGCGTTCTTTTGGAGTGGAAATCAACCTTTACAGCCTTAAAGTGCTGTTCTGTTTCTTCTTGCTCACCCTGCCCTGAAAACAGGAAGAGTATGGGAGATAAGGCTTTTTGTTCATCAGGCCCTGAAAAGGGTTTGTGGAGTCGCGCTGGCTGTAGCTCTACTGTTCCTATGATCTCATTGCTGTGTTAAAAAATTCGATAGTCCGATAGAACTGACGAGAGAAATATAGCGCTCGGCTGGAAATAGAATCGTGATTGATTTTGTATCTGTTTGTGTGTGTGTGTGTGTGTGTGTGTGTGTGTGTTTCGATAGCAGTTTTACGGTCACCAATGGATCTTGCGTTGATCATTTCGTCGACAGTCGTTATCTGATCTGATTAGTGGCACTACCGCCCCACACGTGTTCATTTTGTGTGTGTGTGGGGGGGGGGGGGAGGCAGAAAGAGATAAAGAAGATCGCACCGGTTTTGGCACACCCTCAACCGCCCTCTATCGGCGATTTTTCAGGTATGTAAACAGATCGTAAAATTAACAACCTAAATTATTGATTATAACGTGGGGTGAAATCATGTCGAACATTTGTGCATAAGGTTTCAATTTGTTTTAGCATCAGTAAAAATCTTCTAGGATAGTAAATTTCAACGTCATATAGTGACTAAGATGGGGTATAAATAATTAAAATGTTTCTTTATTTTTTTTTCGCTTTCTTTCCCCAGAAGCAGCATTAGACATTTTATCGTTAGATATTCTCAGTTTTGGGATGCTTCTGGGGGAACCCCACAGTCTCATATTGCGTCCCGAGGTGGAGGGCTGGCGGAAAGGGGTGAATCAGGTCGCACCAGTTTGCCACAAACCCTCAACCGCCCTCCGTCGGTGGAGGGGCTGTAATTAAAAAGTTGGTATGAAAACGAGCGAAAAGCTGATCAAACCTTAAAATAGTTGGGTTTCCGCGAAATTAGTGATGTCCCATTTTAATGGAATAAAAACGAACGTCAGGAAATAAAATAAATAAACTGGCAATAGCAGAGGAACCAGTCTGTGGTTTGTATTTGTATCAGCTGTTCACATAATATTGCATTGTCAGTCAGCAACAATGGGATCAATCGTTGCACATTTAAATTTTTGTTTTACGATTTTCTCCCTTGATTTGTTAAACTACGTCACTACGCTATGATGCGGTTTACTCAAGTGACTGTGAGTGTGTCCTTCGTGTATTATTACTTCTGTTCTCGAAATGTAAACCTCAAAGATTTTAGTACAACTGAATTAGACATGGAAGGTTTACTCTGCAACTATTATTTTATTTCAAACAGAATGTAATATTTCAAACACGTACTACATATTTTCAAATACATAAATATTTTTCAGGAGTACCGCAAAAGGCAGGCAAAGACAACTCACTTTCGACTTGTATCAATATGTAAGTTTCTCTGGGCGTGACGTAATCACTCGCGTACTCTTCAGAACTTGAAGGTAGATTTTTCACCTGCCCCTCTAGGTCCACAAGGTCAAGGACAACTTGAAGAAAGAACAGTTTGAAAATGCGTTTTACAATTAAGGTGCAGATATATATTTAACATTTCCAAGTGAAGACGTTCAATGTGTACTTATCTTACTGTGAAATGTCTTTATGAAAGCTGTCTTTAACTTACTGTGAAATGTCTTTATGAAAGCAGTCTTTAACTTACTGTGAAATGTCTTTATGAAAGCAGTCTTTAACTTACTGTGAAATGTCTTTATGAAAGCAGTCTTTAACTTACTGTGAAATGTCTTTATGAAAGCAGTCTTTAACTTACTGTGAAATGTCTTTATGAAAGCAGTCTTTAACTTACTGTGAAATGTCTTTATGAAAGCAGTCTTTAACTTACTGTGAAATGTCTTTATGAAAGCAGTCTTTAACTTACTGTGAAATGTCTTTATGAAAGCAGTCTTTAACTTACTGTGAAATGTCTTTATGAAAGCAGTCTTTAACTTACTGTGAAATGTCTTTATGAAAGCAGTCTTTAACTTACTGTGAAATGTCTTTATGAAAGCAGTCTTTAACTTACTTATTGCCTACTCACCTTACTCACCTAGTGTCCTTATCTTGCTACTACTTTAGCTTTATCAAAGTACATACTTTTTACATTGTTTATTGCTTACTATCACATTCTGACTTATTACTGTACAAATCGTCTTTAACACATTTTTTTTTGGGGTGGGGGTGGGGGTCAGCTTTATCTTTCTCATTGCTTACTTCCCTTCATCTTACTGACAAATGTTTATGAAAATGCTTATTCTTTCCATTCTTCACAGTTTTATGTTTTAATTTATTGACTTCTAAGTATCGTTGTCAAAGTATTTAACTATTTGTATTACTCACAGTAAATAACTATATATTACGTGTTAACCATACTCGCTGTTGAAATGGTTTTGTTCAAAGATCAAATGTTAAAATTCTTTACATTATTCACTGTTTAGTGTCTTCGTCTTACTGACTCCTGAGACTTAAAAAAAAATCTAAACACACATTGTTTTCATTACTCTCTAGATGCTGTCTTTATCTTACCCACTTTTATATTTTTGGCATTATTCGCTGCTTGGTGACTTTATTTCTTTTTACTGTCTTTATCAAAGGACTTCTCTTGACATTACTCACTGCTTGGAGACTTCATTTATTCACCAAGTGTCATAACGCTCTCTATTCTCTGCATCACGTTCTCTACTTGCCCTCTTCATCAAGCTCTCTACTTGCCCTCTTCATCAAGCTCTCTACTTGCCCTATTCATCAGGCTCTCTACTTGCCTTATTCATCAAACTCTCTACTTGCCCTATTCATCAAGCTCTCTACTTGCCCTATTCATCAGGCTCTCTACTTGCTTTATTCATCAAACTCTCTACTTGCCCTATTCATCAAACTCTCTACTTGCCCTATTCATCAAGCTCTCTACTTGCCCTATTCATCAAGCTCTCTACTTGCCCTATTCATCAAGCTCTCTACTTGCCCTATTCATCAAGCTCTCTACTTGCCCTATTCATCAGACTCTCTACTTGCCCTCTTCATCAGGCTCTCTACTTGCCCTATTCATCAAGCTCTCTACTTGCCCTATTCATCAAGCTCTCTACTCGCCCTCTTCATTAGGCTATCTACTTGCCCTATTCATCAGGCTCTCTACTTGCCATATTCATCAGGCTCTCTACTTGCCCTATTCATCAAGCTCTCTACTTGCCCTTTTCATCAGGCTCTCTACTTGCCCTATTCATCAGGCATTCTACTTACTCTCTTTAGCAGGCTCTCTACTTACTCCCTTCATCAGACTCTATACTTACTATCGCTCTCACATCTACATTTACGTCGTATCCATTCCAGTAGAACTTGTGTGGAACACCAGGGGTTAAACAATGCTTCCTGGTTGTCTGAAACATCAAAAGGGAAAGCTGTGTCAAAAGAATTTTAAATTAATTTAATTTTCTAAGAGAAACCCTTTTTAAAACACTACAAAAGAAAGAGAGAGTAAATAATATTTTAATTTGATATGTTCTTTCATTCAATTGTTTACATTCGTATGTGAGGCCATATATAGGCTACATTTGAAAATGATTATTGACATACTGTTTCTACGTACTGTGATCTACATACCTTCATACTTAATATTTATTGACATCCATACTTACAAACATCTATCCATCCATCAATCCTTCTATTCATCCATCCATCCATCCATTTATCCTTCTATCCGTCCATCCATCCATCTATCCATCCATCCATCTATCCTACTCGGTGACCCCAGAGTATAGCAAAGGGAACAAAGCCCCTCCAGAGTATAGTAAGGGTAACAAACTCCATCCAGAGTCACCTAGGGAAGAGAACATTGTAAGACAAAGGCCCCGCGCAAACTCCAGACAAAGAAAGAAAGAAACCAATAGAACCAGGACTTCCACCACTGTAACCTAATCATGAGAAAGAGCTTATGAAGACAAAATGAAAACATAAAAGATGTTGGAGTTAACAGACAGATAAGTCTAGGGTAATACTTTTAGTTATGTTTATGGCTTAAAGGTTTTATAACCTAACCGCCCCTTCCCCCCCCCCCCCAGATAAATCCCACACTTATCCATATATATCATTTTAAGGTTATCTACGTTTAACTCTTAATATTACGTGTTGATCTTCTTTTTATAAAGAATCCTTTCGGAAAGTCCAATTTAAAAAAAATAATTTGACTGTGTTATGACCTACTCCCACGTCTAAAAGCCCCCAAAGTTTGCCAAGCAGGCATAATGAGTTCAATGTGGCTTACTCGATGAGCGACAGTTTTAATTACTGAGATCAATCATGTCAACTGAAAGAGTTATTTTCATTCTTCAGTGACAGGTTGACAAGTTTCAATTAACACTGCATTAAAAAAAAAAATTAACTTTGGATTTTTGGGGGAGTGGTCGAGGGTGCCAAGTTTGACGCGGCGCATCGTACGAGGAGTGTTTGTTATGGGGGTTGCCATGGTGAAATGCACGTATATCTCTACTAGATGTTCTGCATGGTAAAGGAGTTGTTTCGTTTCAAACTTTTCGCCCTCGACCAGAGACAACAAAAGCAACAACACGTGCGACTGGTTTAAAATAAGTCATCTGAGTGAAGAACAACACACAGTAGGAAGCTACGTTTGAAGTACTTTGACACGGCCTTTGACTTCCAAAGAAATAAAACACGTATCGCACCAATGAACACCAATGACAGTTTGATAGAAACAAATGCGACATTCTGATACACACACTCTAGCTTCCTGAACTTTGACCCCCCTCTTCGAAAAAAATTCCCTCGGGGTAAGAAATACAGCAACACCTCTTAAATTTTTATCTCCTTTAAATATTTACCATTTGCAATGGATTGAATGACAATTGATACAAGTTGGCATATTAATAAGATAGTAGGCTGCTTCTCTGTCGACATCCTGTCGAGATGTGCCAGGGTAACTCGCAAGATTTGGTATCATTCATCGATTGAATGTTACAGTTCGTCTTTATTATTGTATTGATAAAGAAATGCTTCTGAAGTGGGCGTAATATAAATTATATTATCGGCCTACTTGATGAATGGGGAGGGGGGGCGCTAATGTCGTTGCATACTAATTAAAATGATGGTAGTAGTATTTGTAGTGGAAGTGAGGATGAGGACGATGAAAGTGATGTAGGCAAATTCTTTCTTTTCTTTTCCATTCTTTCTTTCTTTCTTTTCTTTTCCTTTCTTTCTTTCTTTCATTCATTCTTTACCAATCTTTCTTTCTTTCTTTCTGTCATTCTTTTCTTTACCAATCTTTCTTTCTTTCATCTGTTCGTTCTTTCGTTTGTTCTTTTCTTTTCCAATCTTTCTTTCTTGCTTGCTTGCTTTCGTTCGTTCGTTTCTTTTCCTTCCTTCCTTTCTTTCTCTATGATTTTAATTGCACTATTAATTAAGTAGGGGGCATTTTCTCTGTTCATTTATATCACCGTTAGCTTTACAGTACTCCATCCGCCTCGGTTTTAGGTACGTCATTATGCACACACATATACACAATTAACCTACATGTATAACACACACACACACACACTCACGTTAATATAACATGCACACACACACACACACACACACACCCACCAACATATACCTAAATGTAACACACACACATCCATGCACCTACATATACGCACTAAAATATAACCTACTCGTCCTACTGTGTAACACATACACATCAAACTTCCTTGTGGAAATTTGAACTAAGGTGAGGTGAAAAATTATGCCCAGTCTCAGCACAGAAGTTGCACTCTGAAACTCTTTACAACAAGCACGAAGTTTCCATCGGAATACACGGTGAAGCAATTGAAATTACAATACATTGTGTACTTTCCAATTTCGGCGTAATGGCACCTTTTGTCGGAGTCAGGCTGCCGAACCCTGACAGTAAGAATTCAAATCAAACGGCAAATAGTCCTTAATGTCATGCCAAGTTGACAGGCGGGATTGAGCTTCTCTGAGATTTTTATAGTTAGTGACAGTGTATAAAAGGGGAGTTGCTACAGCCGTAGTATACCGTTAAGTGTATGTAAATGTACGCATGTCTGGCACTATGCTGCCCTCGGCCGCCTCTTGACCCTCCAGCAAAGAGAAAGAGGGCGATAGGCGGTCCGTACCAAGTGAGCCATGGAGCAATTCCGTTTCAATTAAACCGTGGAGTCAGATGATTTAGCCAAGACTGAACCAGCAGAGAAGTAGAGTGTGACAGGAAGGAGCGACCGTACAAGACAAGAAATAAAAATGTTTCAGAGAACCGTCCTAGAAAAAGAGTTTGGCAAAAAATCACTGAACTGGAACCGAGGCAGGGAATCAGTACTTTCTGTGTGTGAGAGCATGATAGCACGGTTATAAAGTTAGTGCTCAAAATAAGCACATGTACATTAACTACTACTACTTCTACTACTATTGATACTATTAATTTCACTATTTCTGTCTATATATCTACACATTATCTGTCTGCTTTCATTTCTGAATATCTGGATCTCTGTCTGCTTCCTATAATCGTTATTACATTATTATTATTTATTACATGTCCTGACTGCTATACACATTACTTCTTGTATAAATTGTCAACTTACGTCCTGACTGCTATACACATTACTAACTGTATAAATTGTCAACTTACGTCCTGACTGCTATACACATTACTAACTGTATAAATTGTCAACTTACTTTGCAATAAATTCACACTGCTATACACATCACAGCTTACTGCTCATATTACCCAACGGTACACTTATTGGAGTGTCATCTACCGACATATTATTCTCCATCATGCTGTGTATTACTTACCGCCATATTACTCTCCATCGTGCTGTGTATTACTTACCGCCATATTATTCTCCATCATGCTGTGTATTACTTACCGCCATATTACTCTCCATCGTGCTGTGTATTACTTACCGCCATATTATTCTCCATCATGCTGTGTATTACTTACCGCCATATTACTCTCCATCGTGCTGTGTATTACTTACCGCCATATTATTCTCCATCATGCTGTGTATTACTTACCGCCATATTATTCTCCATCGTGCTGTGTATTACTTACCGCCATATTATTCTCCATCATGCTGTGTATTACTTACCGCCATATTATTCTCCATCGTGCTGTGTATTACTTACCGCCATATTACTCTCCATCGTGCTGTGTATTACTTACCGCCATATTATTCTCCATCATGCTGTGTATTACTTACCACCATATTATTCTCCATCATGCTGTGTATTACTTACCGCCATATTATTCTCCATCATGCTGTGTATTACTTACCGCCATATTATTCTCCATCATGCTGTGTATTACTTACCGCCATATTATTCTCCATCATGTTGTGTATTACTTACCGCCATATTTCACGATGATGAAGGACTGCGCACCCGGGTCCGCCATTGCGTTGTGAGTCAACATCAATAGTTGAAAACTTCTTGCTGTCACAGCAACAGCCTCAGCCGCTCGGAGTCCGCGGTAGTTAACGGTGCTGCAATACGTGGAATAGATCACAGCTCAGACGTAACGCAGACGACAGCTTCTGGGACCGATTCCTGGCGCCTACACCGTGCGCAACATCCGTACAAGTAGACAAGTACTTCCGGTCATTAGGAGCAAGTTGGATTGGCCTGCGAGCAACAATTGATTATTGTTTTGTTGGCGCGCCTAAAGTAAAATACAGACTGACAACACAGAATGTCAGATTGAGAGCTTGAATTTAGAGGAAAGTCCGGCAGTTGTAGGTAGTTAGCTTGCAGCCGCTAGCCATGGTTCACTGCACCCAATGATCACACTCTCACACACAACACATAAAATGCGTTAATTCAATATGAAGCAGATTTCAAAGGTCCCACAAAGGCCAGTGTCACGTAGCTAGGCACGCACGAGCTAAATCGGGTGGATCAATAAAGTCCGTTTTAATCGGGTGACATTGTGCAAGCCACGACAAAGATAACTAGTTGCTCATTAGTTGACACTGTGTCACAAACAAATCCGCAACTGAACCTTACTTCGTTGGAGCCTTTCCCACGTGTGTGAATGTCTGTCTGCTGGTCGTCTCTGAATTCTCTGCCGTGATTTGGACGTCAGCCAGGTGGGGTGGGGTGGGGTGCTCGGTACTGCAAAACAAACTCAGAATGAAGCCCAGCGTGATAGCCTCAGTTCTTAGTCCTTTGTACCGTTAAGTCACAAACGACACTGTGGATGTGATTTTCAGTAATACGACGCAGATATCACTTGCCACTTTTGGGCATACGATCTGTTGCGGACGAAGATGATGGATTGGGTGGTTTTTTTTTGTTGTTTTTTTTAAAAAATGCTGCTCGCGTATATTCTTCACGTTTAATCTTTCTGTCGTTTATCTTCAACGTTACACGTGCTGAAAGAAATAAATAGAAATTTTATTACAAACTATCAGAGAGATCAATGGATTACTTTTAAAATATGGAAGACTAAAATTCTGCACAATGAAAAAAAAAGAGTTTATTCAATAAGCATGTACAATCGGGTACGTCATAGCCGGGTATGTCTTAGGTAAACGTTTGTAACGACGTGTAACATGCGGGTAATGAAACAAATGTTTATCAGATGTATATGTGTGTGTATTTCTTTCTCTCGGCCATTATTTCTCGCAATGGCCGTGTCCTTGTTTACATTGGAGATTCTTCATAACCGGATGAATGCGTCATTCTTGACGCCAACAAGCATGCTATTTACAGTCATGTTGTATAATGCATGAGGCAAATTATTTATTCCTTATTTACTAATTATACATACATTCAGGCATTGCGTACAGAGCAGAACAGTCAAAACACAGCCTTGGAAAAATCGGTGTGTTCTTATTCGTGCCTCAGTCCAATCTTTGCGCCTTTTGACGACTTGGATATTGGGACTAGACTTTACGTACTTCCTGGGACTAGACTTTACATACTTCCTGAGACTAGACTTTACATACTTCCTGGGACTAGACGTTACATACTTCCTGAGACAAGTCTTTACATATTTCCTGGGATGGTCTTTACACTCCTGAAACACGTCTTTACACACTTCCTGGGATAAGTCTTTACATATTTCTTGGAACAAGTCTTTACATATTTCTGTGGACACGTCTTTACTCACTTCATGGGATAAGTACAAGTCTTTACATATTCCTGGGACATGTTTTTACACACTTCCTGGGACGAATCTTTACACACTCCCTTGGACTAGTCTTTACATATTTCATTGGACGTCTTTATACACCCTTGCTTGTTAATTCTTCCCTCGCACACAATTTGTCACCTGTCACATTTAACTGCATGATGTTTGGCTTTCGTTTTGTTTCTCTTGAAATTAGGTCACGGATACAGTTGTGACCTGTATGTGGAATCATTGCGCCTGAAAACAGATAGCCGAATGCCGTATGCACTACCCGGTAACCTGGAAACAAAGGCCACTTGGGGAAACGTTTGCCTTTAGATCGTCTGAAGAATTTGTTTTGGAGTACAAGGTATGGGTCAAAGGTTTACTGCCGTTGTTTGCGACTATTTTTAAACTTGTCTCTTGTAAATTATTTACTGTGGTGCTGAGGAAGTTAGTTTGAAGAACGTGTACGCTTTTGAGGCGTGCGCTTTTGAGGCGTGCTGACAAACATAGGAGTCATTCTCTTCTCTATCGAAGACATACTTAATGCAAATTCTTCATTTTAACTTTTATTCAGTAAACTACACAATAAGCTAAGCATATATTCCCAAGTTAATGTATTTAATAGATTAATTACAATACACTAAGTGCATATTTTCAAAATAATGCATATTATTATATTATATGTAATATAAATTGAGTATATATTCTCAGTTAAATATACTCGGTAGATTACATATAAATTTCATGGTATATATTCTCAGTTTAATATAGAAATCTACTTTATCAGGACGATATTTTACGGTTTATTAAGTCTAATAATCGCTATTTACCTGCAAGAAATCTGCAACATTTTAGTTATTAATCATTAACTTATTTTTTTGTTATTAGAAGAAAATCTACAGTCACCATAGTTTGAATTCTCTGCTTAGCTGCAATTTCCAATTTACTCAGCGTTACATCTACATTTACCCACTATAACATCTACATCTTACCCAGTAAACTAATGTGATCAATACACATATACAATTTATTCAGTATAACATCTACATCTTACCCAGTAAACTATAATGTAATCAATACAAATATACAATTTATTCACTATAACATCTACATCTTACCCAGTAAACTATAATGTAATCAATACAAATATACAATTTACTCAGTACAAAATATTTACAATTATTTACAATTTACTCAGTATACTGTAGGAAATTACTCAGGATAAATTATATATGTAACCTACATCAACTTCTCTGTTTAAACCTACATTTTACTCCATAGAAAATCTAATAGCCACTCGATATTATAAAACCTTCCTATTGCTTTGTATGCAATCTCTCCGAGAGGTCGGAAAACATAAGCTTAACCTTTGTTGAAACATGCAATAATGTGACTATTGTCGAAACGTGAAACAGTTTGACAACTGTAACCTTTTGTCGAAACATGAAAGTGTGACAACTGTGACCTTTGTCGAAACATGAAAGTGTGACAACTGACCTTTGTCGAAACATGAAAGTGTGACAACTGACCTTTGTCGAAACATGAAAATGTGACAACTGACCTTTGTTGAAACATGAAAGTGTGACAACTGACCTTTGTCGAAACATGAAAGTGTGACAACTGTGACCTTTGTCGAAACATGAAAGTGTGACAACTGTGACCTTTGTCGAAACATGAAAGTGTTACAACTGTGACCTTTGTCGAAACATGAAAGTGTGACAACTGTGACCTTTGTCGGAACATGAAAGTGTGACAGATGTGATCTTGGGAGGAATATGAAAGTGACATTAAGACTTATGTCAAAAATGAATTAGACCGAAGTATGACGTTAGGCGCTGAACTCGAACCTGCCACTAGGACTGAACTGAGACCTTTGACAAATAAGAAACAGGACGTCTTGTAGTGCGAACTTGGGTCAGAAAATGAAAGTAACGTTAAGGCTGAACTGCGACTTTTCTCGAAATATAAAACTGACTGAACTGAGACCCTTAATGAAACACGAACTGACATTTATTGGAATCACGTGATTTAAAAGATCTAGCTCGACAGTTGTTCAGGTCAACTGCCAGTTTAAGATGTGAATGTCTGTGTGAAACGTCTATGCTTTGTCTTAAACTTTCTCTTTGCCTTTCTTTTCCCCTTTCTCGTTCTCTCTTTACTCTCTCTCTCTCTTTACTTTTCTCTCCCAATCTTTCTCTTTCTTCATCTCTCTCTCTCTTTTCCCCCTCCCCAATACATTTCCGCCTCTCTTTAAATTTCTTTCTTTCCTGTTGTCCTCTCTCTTTTTTTTCTTTTCTTCTTTTTAAAATCTGTTTCTCCTTTTCTCTCATTTCATTCTTTCTTTTCGCCTTTTCTCTCTTTCCATTTCTCTTTCTCCTTTCCCTTTATTTCTTCTCCTCCTTTTCTCTTTCTTTCTTTCTTTCTTTTTCTTTCAATCAGGGAACTGACCTAGGTGTGTGTGCTTGATGAGGTGAGATGAGGGAGAATTCCATATTTGGGATGAGGAGCATGTACCACCTATCCGACAGCTTTGCAGAACGTTCCAAAGTGCCCAGACTTCGCATTGCTCGGCCATTTTGTTTCCAGAAACCATGTCAACGTACATGTGATACATATTTCACATTTAAAAAAATTAAAAGTAAACCATATCTTTATTACTAGTGCGGCACAGTCGATCTGTCTCTTTGCAAAGTTCGAAAAAAAACCTTTGTTCTCTCATGAAGATTCCAATAACAACAAAAAATGTTTCTCTGAAAGATTCAAATAACTAAAAAAAAAAAAATTGTTCCCTCATAAAGATTCAAACAAACGAAGAAATGTTCTTATAAAGATTGAAGCACACAAAAATTGTTCTATAATAAAGATTCAAACAAAAAATCTGACAGGGAGGAAAATCAGCAGAGAAGGAATTAAAAGTCTGGGTTCGTATTCTGTTTAATTCCCCCCGCAAAAAGAAAGAAAAAAAAAGAATCAATAAAAAAAACCCACCCGATGCGAAAACGGAAAACTGAAAAAAAAATAATGCACCCAATAACACAGTGTGATTTAGTCCTTTGTGACAGAGACTGTGTAGCTATGAGAATCCGAGTTTGGCAGATTAGATTAAAAATTGACAATTTCATATCCGCGCAATTTTTGGCTTTATTTGTTAGTAAAATTTTGATAACACAATGCCTCAGCTAGAAAGAAAGATATATGTACACACACATGCACGCAAACACACATGTGTTCACATACATTCACATACACAAAATATATGATAACTTCACACATACACAAAATATAGGATAACTTCACACGTATGTGCTCACATACATTCACATACACAAAATATAGGATAACTTCACACATATGTGTTCACAACATTCACATACACAAAATATAGGATAACTTCACACATATGTGTTCACAACATTCACATACACAAAATATAGGATAACTTATGGTCCTCTCTCTCCATTCCCCGTCAGTATTCCCTTTCTGTTTCTCTGTCTTTGTCTCTCTATCTCGGTATTTTCTCTTTTAATTATATCACTTTGTCTCTATGTGTGTCTTCTTTTTGTATCTTTCAGCCTCTCACCTCCCCCCTTCGGCAACCCCACCACCACATTTTTGTTGTTTATCTTGCTGTTGACGAAAAGTAATTATGTCAATATTCCTCACCACCACCTTCCGCCCCCCCCCCCCCCAAAGCATGAATTTTAGGCCCGCTCTTACTATATATGAATGACATGTTATCTACTTTTGAATCAGTGCACTTTAGTAAAATGCTATCTACTTTTAGGAAGACATCGGACCAATGCTGCACTGAAAACCACAAGTGAACCAAGTACACACTTTCACACACACACACACACACACACACACACACATCAGTATAGGAAGGTCAAATTAAAAACATTTTAACGACAAAATACAATTTTCCAAATAGCTGAATAAGTACAATTTGCTATCTATCTATCCATCTACGCAATGCAAAATAATGTAAAAATCTAGATGTAGAGCTTATTATAGAAGAGTGACAAGATTGAAAAGGTATAATGCAAATCAAAACTCGGCAAACATACAAATCGTTAAAGTAAATAAGAACACACACCCACCGTCAGGTTGTCAGCGACTGAGATAGCACTAATAGTCTTGTCAGCATTACAAAGTCGACAGAACAACTTTACACTGCCCCGTGACTACCACCAAAGTAGAACACTGGCTCCCATTCGACTGAACGGGTAGATTAAAACGGGTGGCACTGGGGCGTAGCAAGCCAACAGTGTAATTATGTCTGTATGTATGTCGACACAAACGCGCAGGAGTTACGGAGCAAGGGGCAAATAACTGTTGTCACCAAGACTGCAAAGAATCGCGTTATTGTCAGGTAGGGCCTTATCCTCTGGAAAGCTGGACTGGGGTTTTATGAAGAGGGTTCTAATGTGAGTAGGTGAGCCGTGAGCGCTAGTGAAGTCATCTGCATGATCGAAGCATTCTGTGAATGACTTCGTGATGACAATTTTGTCAGAGACCCATCTCATAAATGTGGTCGACTATGAATGTAATTTACTTTTGTAAATGTCGTTGAGATATGCTTGGTACTGGAAATTTATAGGCCTACAGTATATTGAAGTCAAATAATGCCTTTTACCAGAAGCATAACAAATTAAGAAAGTATGCTGTTTACCGAGTATGTATTATCCTACAGTTAAATGAAGCGAAATATGCCTTTAAAAAGAAGTGTAACAAATTTGGTGACATGGTTTGGGTTTTGTTTTTGTTTATTGTTGTTTTTCTTTTACTGGCTGTTTCACTACATATGACTACAAAACCTTATTATATTTTATATTGTCCGCATAAAATAAACCCAGTACATCATGTTTGTAGTGAATCACACATTTCTGACAGTACATCATGTTTGTAGTCAATCTCACATTTCTGACAGTACATCATGTTTGGAGTCAATCACACATTTCTGACAGTACATCATGTTTGGAGTCAATCACACATTTCTGACAGTACATCATGTTTGTAGTCAATCACACATTTCTGACAGTATATTGAGTTTGTAGTCAATCACACATTTCTGACAGTACATTGAGTTTGGTCTCGAGAATTCATGAAGATTACTTTGAATGTTCCTCGTATTGTGTTGAGTAAATGCACACGGAAATTCAAGAACATTCTTTGTGCTTGATAAGTGCTTGAGAAATCCAGGACGGTTCTCTACAGGATGCTTGGAGAGCGCATTGAATATTCTGGAACAGTTGTGTAATGTGCCTCTAAAAGGGACAGGCGAGACCTCCCAAATATGAAAGGCAGTGACTTGTCATTTCCATGATGATAACCACGAACTTGACTATGTATTTATGTTCATTGACTGCTTGTGTCCATGCTAGGATAAACTGAAAGATTGTCTAGAGTTAATTGAACATTGTTGTGAAGTGATGTAAATATCAATGTTCTTTTATTATATTCATATATTAGATTGTTGATTTAATAAATTTATTGTTAAATTTATTGACCTTCTAACACATATTGATATGATAACCATATGTTGGAAAGACAGTTTGTGGATGGGGGCTTGCTAAATATAGATTAAAGACGGAGTTGTCTTCTCCCTTGGTAAAAAGTATTCCACTTACGGAAATACTGCGTGACGGTAAAAGTTTGTCTTTATTTTTATGGAAGAGAGAAAATGTTTAAAGCGTCCGCATATTCGCCGAGAGAGATGAATGGTGTTCTTGGACATAAGATTCTCTTCACTTGTAATTGTGGATGATTAATTAATAATAATGATCATAGCCATTAATTAGGTGGCATTAGCATCACAGTATGTGTATATGAATATACAAACATACTTTATTTACAATTCCATATTTTTCAATTACTCGTTTCCACTCGGATGCCGGCTGTGATTGAGAATTTTTTAATATTTAAAAAAAAAATATTTGACCGTTACATTAAGCAAGTTTCAGCGAAAGTTTATATTTAGAAGCCAATATATGCTTCAATATCGCCTGAGTTCTTTTTAATTATACCGCATGCTTTGTTGAGCAGTTTTCTTGATTTTCTTTTTATTTTGTTCACAGTGTTTGCTAAACAATCATTCTTTTGTGTGAGTGATCGCCCTTGAGAGCTACAGACCCAAAGTGTTTCTGCTTTCCCATTATAAACTCGTTAATTCGTGGTCTCGGATTTATGCTTGTCATTCCCATATTTTGGACTGGTTAATCGATAAATTGCCGGCAGTGACTCCATAAAAACTAACCCTAGTTCACCTGTTTACGGAACTAGGCTTATAAGTGTGTATGTGTGCGTATGTGTGATATAAACAGTGTGTGTGTGTGTGTGTGTGTGTGTGTGTGTGAGAGAGAGAGAGAGAGAGAGAGAGAGAGAGAGAGCTTCCATATTTACATACAACAGACTGAAATAAAATAGGCCTCACAAGAGAATATTTCGATTGGCGAACATTTGTCGTATCGAGTTATTACATATCAGTCAATAGAAGCAATTATTCATTGCGTATTGCTACGCACTGAGCAGATATTGATAAGTTACCTTATTTCAGCAAGGTTCGTTTTTGGTTTCTTTATTATTTATTGCTTTACAATCAAGAAAACAACTCAGCTTCACTTCATGTGAGTGCTATTTTATTAGAATTCGTTAAGGTCCTTGTGAGTTTCGAAATTAACAAAGAAACAAGCACCTGGGCTTCATTTCATCTGAGTCGAGTTCATACGGGAAGAAACAATATGGATCGGGGAGTGAGGACTGCAACCAGTTTGTTTCATAAAAGATTCTTTATTTTGACATTCATTGCATCTTTTAGACAGTGTTCTTTAGTGCCACGCACTTTATTTTAACATTCATTGCATCATTATGCATATTGTTCCCTAGGTCACTCTTAATATTCATATTCAAAGCAGATTTTACATATTTGCTCTAGGACCATTCTGTACTTTAATATTTCTTACATCTTTTGCTTATTGTACTTTAGGGCCACAATTTATTTGGGACACTCACTCATCTTTTAGACATTTTTCTTTAGTGCCACACACTTTATTTTTCTTATTCATAACATCTTTAGACATTGTTCTTTAGCCACACAGTTTATTTTGACATTCATTGCATCTTTTAGACATTGTTCTCTAGCGCCAGACAGTTTATTTTTTCTTATTCATAATCTTTAGACATTGTACTCTAGTGCCACACAATTTATTTTGACATTCATTGCATCTTTTAGACATTGTTCTCTAGTGCCACACAGTTTAATGTGATGTTAATTGCATCTTTTATATATTGTTCTCAATGGCCACATTTTATTTTAATGTTCGTGCATGTTTTAAACATTGTCTCAAGGGCCATATTTTATTTTAATGTTCGTGCATGTTTAAACATTGTCTCAAGGGCCACATTTTATTTTAATGTTCGTGCATGTTTTAAACATTGTCTCTAGAGCTACACTTGAACTCTGCACAGTACTAAGTCCATCGAATCGATGTCAAGTGAAATAATGTCACGTTCACACTAGCCAGTGAACTTTACGACCAAGTCAGTTGGGTCCGAAGGTGAATATTGCGTAAAATTGAGAATAACTTTTAAAGGGGTTGGAAGAGGGGAACTAGAATATAACTGTAGGATATTGAAGCAATCAGTGAGTAATCAGAACTATTGCGAAGTTTTATTTTAGCCACCCCCACCCCAAGTGAAAAAAAAAGACAAACATTGGCTCATTGTTCTCTTGACACCGAGCACCTAGCTTTATGGCACGCTTGAACGCGTGCTTGAGGCTTAAGACAACGCACTG